>CM019152.1:46023778-46497978 GCA_009733165.1 Naja naja
GCCTCTAATTATGATTGTTAAGTTTCCTGCCATTTGAGATGGGAAAACACATGGGAGCTGTAGTGGATGCGTCCTAACAGGCATGCCACATTTATAAAACAAACTTTCAAAAAACCTTCACATCACAAAGACACCCTATCCAAATATTATTTATGGCACTCACCCGTTTTCTTACCCACCCCTTCTCCTCAAAATTGGCCCTTGGCAACAAGAGTTCTTTATATCCAGGAGTCAAATGTGCCTACTCTGAGCCAATATGTGCCTACTCTGGCTACTTTAGGTAATGTAGCTGTACATATAGAAAATGCTTCCCCGCACTTTTTGCAAGTATAAAGGCAGTGTCAAATTGCACTCCTTCTGAGAAGCAACTGGAAAAAGTAGCAGAGGGCTGTTTTTCATTGCCTGGGGTTACTTTAGCTGACAGGAATTTAAAACACGGGAGACAATACTGAAAGAAAAGCAATGGATTTGGATTATTTGTCAGTTGCAACAGTGACAGACCGAGAGACCAAGCCCTGCATGTAAAAACTAAAATAGAGCCAGGCTGCAGTCGTAGCTCATGCATTATTTGGATGGAAGCCACTGTGGTGATAATTCTCTTCTATCTCAACATAAGAAATAAGAGCAATCTTCAACCCCTTTTGGACATTCTTAGATGCAAATTTAGATGCAAACTACACCAGTAAATGAATTTGCCGGTTTGGTCTCCTTTATCCATTCTCCTTTGGAAGTTTTTTCCAGTGTATTTAAGTCTAATATTTAAATTAAAATGCCAGAAACCTTGTTGGACAAACAAATCTTGTAAAAGTTCAGTTATATTTGCACGTTTTTCAGGATCTTGAAAGAGGCCTTGGAACTGGAACATTCTGTGGAATTTTAGCCCATTTTAAAACACATATACAATATTTCAGAGTTTGTGGTATTGTAAAAGATGGCCTGACATTGTTCCTGTTCTCCAAGGAATTCTACGCTGTAGAATTTGTTCTTATTTGCCTTCCTATTAATAAACTTATTCTGGCTTCCAATGCAGTTGACCAAATGATTTTGCAGTAAAATCTCCCAGCCGGGAAATTTGAATCCACAAAGGCAAGTTTTTTTTTCTTTCCACAATAACTCTCTCTTTCACTCCGCACAGTTCTAGGATTTTAAATTTAAAGCGGTACTCACCTGCTTTCAAGCAGCTGTTGAGTTCAAATCTCAAGGATTCCCTTTACTACCCAATGCCTCCTGGGCAGGGTCCGTGGATGCTTTCCTTGGACAAAGAAGGCCCGTGCTGGCTGGGTTTGTATCTCCGGACCCTGTCTGGTGGCAAGGTTGCCCAGGAAGCCACCAGAGTCTCCAATTGTGGAAAGAAAAAAACTCTTTCCTTTGTGGATTCAAATTTCCCGACTGGGAGATTTTACTGCAAAATCATTTGGTCAGCTGCATTGGAAGCCAGAATCAGTTTATTAATAGGAAGGCAAATAAGAACAAATTCTACAGTGTTCCTGAGATTAATCTAATAAGTGAGTAGAAAAACCTCTCTCTTATACACTTCAGGTTCTTTGATTTTGTAAGTGAGAATCTTTGAAGTCGTTGATTTGTGTTCGAGTTCCTGTTTCTTGAGATTGGGATCTCTTCCGGGGATCTTGGTAGGAGTAATTGTTTTATAGTCCAATCTCTGTTTTTCCCTGATCCTTTGTAGCTATCAGTTTGCACCTGGTTGCAATATACTGAGTTTCCTGTTATGCTGTTTGCTTTTCACAAGTTTTTTTTATAGCTTGCTATCTATTTGATTTCTATGAGAAAGGATCTTAGCTAATGTGTGTCCCATGCAAAGGTGGGGGGCTAATGGGGCTGTCCCTGCATGTGTTTTCACCTCTTCTTTCTTTTAGGGGAATTTTCCTTCCCCTTCTAATGTTTTAAGATTTCTTTTTCTTTTCCTAGGAGCGGGTGAATTGCAACTTCCAACAGCTGCATTCACACTATTCATTTAACCTGGTTAATAAATTAACCAGGTTTTTCTTTACACAGTACACTGAACTATGAAGTAACCCAACAGGGTGGCGTTTGGTAAGTACAGAGGCTATAAAAAGCAGAATCAAAGTTAATACTAGCCAAATGAAGCACATTATGTGCATCTGTCCAAATAGTTGAACATAGAATGTGAACCCAGATCGGTCCCCCCCGCCCGTTTCATCCCAGTTTAAAATGATTTAGGTAGCGAAGTTGAGATTATTTCTCCCACCACCACTTTCCTCATTGACTCTTCTAATGAAATATCTTTCTCACAAAAATGTGATATATGCTTCAGTAGTTAAAACAGAAGCAACCTACCTTTTCATAGATAAAAAGGATTGCTAACATTTACGGCCCTCCAGTGACCTTTGGAGGATTAGCAAATGTAACTAACCCAAAGGCTAAAAGAAGTAGAACAGGAAAAATGGCTTTCAAACACCCACATATTACCAAGATATATTGCCCTCTTATGAAATCAATTGATCACTTATAGGGGTAAATGTTCCCAGCATGGATATATACACAGTGGTCAGGTACATAGCAAAGAGGCTGCTTAATAGAATTTTAAAACAGCATAGCTATTTTTATAGAAGCATACCAGTAGGTAGAAATCTGGGAGAATAAAAGGCATTTTCTAGGAAGATGCAGTTTATGGAGAATAAATTATAGGTAGTCCTCGACTTACAACAGTTCATTTAGTAAGGGGGCATGCATAAGTACACCAGCGTGCCTACTATCCCTGTCCTACTGTTCCCATTTATTCGTTCGTACTCATTTATTATGTATATACTTACACCAGTGGTGGGATTCAAAAATTTTTTACTACCGGTTCTATGGGCGTGGCTTGGTGGGCATGGCAGGGGAAGAATACTGTAAAATCTCCAGTCAGAGGGGGCATTTGCCGGTTCTCCGAACTATTCAAAATTTCTGCTACTGGTTCTCCAGAACTGGTCAGAACCTGCTGAATACCACCTCTGACACCCATTTATACTTATATGTTTATATGTTATGTTGATAGTTATACTTGTTTTCTCATATATGCTTGACAAACTAAACTAACTAACTAACTAAAAATAAATAAATTTCAAAGTTCCAACAGCACTGGAAAAAAATTGAGTTATGACCGTTTTTCACCCTTACGACCTCCTCATGGTCCTTTGATCAAAATTCAGACGCTCAGCAAGTGGTTCGTATTATGACGGTTGCAGTGTGCCGGGGTTGTGTGATCACCATTTTGCAACCTTCCGACAAGCAAAGTCAATGGGAAAGCCAGATTGATTTAACAGTCATATCACTAATTTAACATCAGGACTGTGGTTGACCTTGAGGGGAGGGGCGTGGCCAAGTGGGTGGGTGTGGCCAACTTGACACCACTTCCCAAACTGCTGGCATGTTTCCACTTCGCATTGTGTAAACCAGGCCGAAGCCATACTGGCCTAATGTTTCCTCTTTGCATTGGGTAGAGCGGGCCGAAGTGACGTGGGCCAACCCCTTACATTTTCCAGGATGGCCCTGAGGGCCGATTCGGCCTGCAGGCCTTGTGTTTGATATCCCTGATGTAAGTCAAGAACTATCTGTAGCTGCTTCTCTCTCTGGTCCCTGCAATTTTTCCACACTAACAGTAAAAGCTGGGGAAGGTATGAAAGGAATTTCCAGCTAAACCCTCTTTCACAGCTGCTTCTACAGGCCGCATCCCTCCCTTCCACACTTTAAAAGAGCACACCATAGCTGCCACCTTATTTCACTTTGCATTGCTCCAATAGATTTTTCTTCACTTTCAATGAAGCCTCTTCTAAAAGGTGCTAGAGAATTATAGGAAGCCCTCAGAGTGATGCATTGCCTATGAGACCTCAAGCACAGCAGACTTTGGAAGCACCAGGATGAATTCCAGTTGTATTTATGGCATTGGCCGAATGACCTTATTATGCGAATGGAACAAATGATCATTTGTGTCAATTTGCATGATGGTATCGTTAGGTAAATGATGGGCCTTGGTACAAGTGCTGTAATTTGCATCAAGCAGCATAAAAGAGATGCAACGATGAAGCCGCTGGAGATGACATATTCCCCAGTTTAAAAAGCATTTGGTAATAATGGCTGCCCCAGTTTGTGCCATAAATCAAGGTTGCACTGCATATTGATACAGTAAAAATGCATCTGTGATGTAGCTCAAGGAGGTGAGTAGATGTTAAAAATGGTTATTACACACCTCCAGAAAAGTTTCTTTTCTAGACTCTAAGTTTTGGCTTACTGGAATGTTTAGGTCTCAAATTTGAATTGGTCTTATTAACATAAGACATTATGATTCCATGCAATCTAGAATGGACAAAATTACAAACTAAGCCTAGCATTTTGCATTAAGATAGAGTTTGTTCTAATACAGGTAGTCCTCAAATTACAGCCATTCGTTTAGTGACCGTTCAGTTACAATGGCACTGAACAAAGTGGCTTATGACCATTTTTCACACTTACGACCATTGCAGCATTCCATTGTAATGTTGCCAGCAAATACGAGTGACCTATTGTGATAGTTGTATTTCCAGTGGAATCCCTATCATCAGCTTTTTTATCTATTTTTGTTAGTTTGCAGTCTTTCACTTTTCTGATATCCAGAATTGATTAAATTGTTGGAATGTTATTTACAACATCTGCTTTTTTTTGTTGTTCTATTTCTACTTGTCTTAGTAAGAAAATCAATTCAAGATTCGTTTTAAAAACATGGGGCAAGTAGCACCACTTCTATGACAAATGCTCCATGCTGAGATGAATTGGTAACATTGCTAATAGTGTCATTGATGTTAGCTTTCAGGATAATAGAAAGAAAATAGAAAGAGCCTTGGTGGTGCAGGCTATTAAACGCCTAGCACTTAGTTCCAGCTGCCTGCAATTAGTGCAGGCTCAAATCCCACCAGGCTCAAGGTTGACTCAGCCTTCCATCCTCTCGGGGTAGGTAAATTGAGGACCCAAGATTGTTGGGGGCAATAAGCTGACTTTGTGAAAATGCTGCTTAGTAATAAGCAGGCATATACAATGGAATGAAGGCTATTGCTAAGCGCATTGGGTTGTGCTCCCAAAAATTGTAAGCCTCCCTGAGTCTCCGGAGGACGGCATATAAATGCAAAAAAAAAAAAATAGAATTAGTTGCCAAAATAGATTTGGTACAGGAGATAAATCTGCTAGGAAAGATTTGTGACGACCCGGTCATTGAGGGACTATGTGTCAGGCTTGTCCCAACTTGGGTACTTAGGAAAGAAAAACCCTCGACTCCATGGCTGGAGTGAAAGGTTCACTTCTACTAAGTTCAAGTGGTTACAGCATAAACAAAGCTAGATCTGAATATTGCTATGCAAGGCCTGCATTTTTTCCTCTACCCTGACCCTTCCCCATTTACTAGCCCATCAGTGTCCAACAGATTTCATTTTAGATGTTTTGGGGATGGCTTTGAAGTTTCATGCCTGTGTGGAGTTTTGCATTTCATTCTCGCGGCTCTGTCTATGGTTGACTGGTTCCTTCCAGATTGACACCTCTGGTTCCTGTCACCCTTTCATTCCACCCTCCTTCTTCCCCCTTGCTGCTCTCTACTTCCCCAATCTTCTCCCTCCTCCCTTGTGTTTTATGGCAGGATGCCAGCAAAGCAAAGTATGCGGAAGATGGCAGAGCTGATATTGTGCTCTACAGGCATCCTATAATGAAGTTTTCTCACTCAGCCTTACTCCCAAGTCGCCCGTACTACTGCAGCTGCTCTTTCCTGCGAGCAGCCCTGCGCGCACGTGCTCTTGGCACAGGCTCCTCAGGAACCTCCTCATCACTGCTGCCAGCCCCCACAATCTCTGAAGGCAGCAGTCCACTCCCTAATAGTTCTGGCCGCTCATCTGAGTCCTCGCTCTCCTCAGCCGTCCGCACCTGCTGCTGGCTAACCACAACAGACTGGCCCAAAGTCACCCATCTGGCTTACATGGCTAAGGTAGGACTAGAACTCATGGTCTCCCACTTTCTAGTCTGGTGCCTTAACCACTAGAACAGACTGAGTGAACATTTCATTCATTTAAAGTATTTAATGTTTTGATAAATGTGTCCATAATCCTAGGGAATGGCACCCTGTACCAGAAAACACTTCTCATCCATAGTTTTTATCCCTAGTAAAGGCCACTCCTGTGGAGGATAGGGAAAGAAAATTTGGATCTTCATGATTTGAGCTTCCTTCCTCCAGCCCACTGCTGGAGTTCCCTTCTGCCCATGATGGGAGCTGCCTGCTTTCCTTTGGCAGACAATTCATTCGCTTCATATTCTTAATGATCCACTTAACCACTGCAAACTCGAAGAACCAGGATTGCAATTGTTGAGTGACATAGTCACAGGGACATCTTACTTAATGACCACTTCACTCAATGACTGAAATTCTGCTTCCAGTTGTGATTGTAAGGTCTACCTGTATTAAAGTGACCAATGTGAAAGTAAAAAAATCAGCAATTTCATATCAAAATTTTCTAATGATTCTCCAACAAAAATATATTAGTTTGTGCCTCTCTATTCTTCAGATTATCTTCTTGAAAGTTGGATGTAGATCTTGAACTTCATTTTAGAGTAGGGGGAAAAAAGGTGTACCTTCAACTTCTTTGCAATGATCTTTCTTTCATGCGCTACTCTAATTCACCTAACTTCCACCCACCCAATTTTTCTTCTCCTGGATAGCTTGGTCATTAAGCCATTGCAATAGTGTGGCTGGAGAAACCAAATTCAAATCTTCATTTAGTCAAAATGTTCAGCCATAACTTTTTCTCAACCCACCTTTTGTTGTTGTGAGGATAAAATAAAGGCTAATCTCGATACACATTTAAAAGCTTTGAAAGAAAGAAATGTTAACAGGTTGCATTTGAAGAATAAGTATCATTTATTTATTTTTATTTTATTTATTATACTTGTTTAATTTATAAATTTATTTATAAAATGTTATACCACCTATCTCCCCTATAAAATGACTCTGGATGGCTTTTACCCAGCATTTCTTTCCTTCTTACCAAAAAGGAGTGTAAAATCTTGCTTGGATATTTTTTCAGCTGCTTTTGATGACATTTTCAGTCTCATCCCTAAAGGATAATTAATTTTGAACTGGTATTCCTCCATTCATTTTCCCGTTGGTTTTCTCGGATATCTTTTAGATACTAAGCATAAGTCATTTGATTGTTTTTCATTTTAAGTGAAACTTTTCATTTCTGAAACACATCAATTCCCCTTTCTAGCAGGCTATGAGTGGGAACAGGAGATATTCATGATCAAAGCTACTTGGGAAATCTTGGATTTTAACTTTTTATTTGGTCATTTAAATTCACTTTTAAGAAGGTTCATCACATTTCCTCTGATCACTGATGTTAATATTCACTACAGCCATTTCCCCTGGAAGTTATGACATTCTAGCAAGTCAGATTAAATATGGAAATCACCATGTGCCCTTTAAATATTTAGAC
Organism: Naja naja; assembly: GCA_009733165.1. NCBI lineage: Eukaryota > Metazoa > Chordata > Lepidosauria > Squamata > Elapidae > Naja > Naja naja. The sequence continues at coordinate 46,031,242 of CM019152.1, forward strand.
TCAAAACCCAATTTTAAACTCATCCTACAAAATGCTACCCTGTGTTTAAATTATTTTACCTTATATGGTTTATCTTTCTCGTTATTTCTCTCTTTTTCTTCTTAAGTTGTGATACTTTGATAGTACTTGAGATACTACTTTGAACATGAATCATTCTGTTTGGATCATTTTGAAGTCTCTGATTGAAAGCAAATCCTTTTTTATTGTGACTTTCAGTTTCCATCTATACTTTCAGTAGGAACTGAAGGCTAGGAGGAAACCCAAGTACTGGACTCCCCATCCAAAGTAATAACCAGTGTTGGAGTGGGTAGTTTCTGGACAAATAGCAATTCCAGCTTACTAGGTTTTAGTTCCCATCCAGACTCTCACAGTCTAGAAGCACTAGATCAAGACTTCCCCAGCATCTGGGACTCTACCAGAAGGACCATAACAACCCATTTTAAGTACCAAAAGCCTCCCTTCCACCCCACCCCAGAATTACAAACATCAAACATACTTATATAAACAAAGAAACAAATACGAGGCATTGTGTATTCAAAATGGAATGGTTCAATTTTAAAATATTTTAATTCAAAATACACAGGTTGGAAAAAAAATCATATATTAGTAATATATTAGTGATATATTGTACAGTGATATACTTTTCTTTCAAAAGACTGAGGTGAGCACAAGGAAATCTTTTATCTTGGATTTGCTTCTTACTAACAGACAGGAGTTGATTTTTTACAGTGATGGAAACTTTGGGTTCACAAGACTATGCTTTGTTATAGAGTTCTCAATTTTAGCAAAAACACTGTTTAAAAAAACAGTCGAGCACAAATTACAGATGTTAGAAATGCTGGTTTTAATAAAATAAAATAAAAATATAATAAGAAAGATGCTATGGGAAGAATCCTTAAATTCAAAGATGTTTTGTTGGCTGGGTCTTAAAAAGTAATTAGTAAACTGCTTATTTCACCAATCAGATGACCAAGAAAAACTTGGGAACTCAGTTCCTAGTTTGCTTATGTTTTTTCATCTAAAGGATACAATGACTTGAATAGCACAGTCCAACAGGAAGGGTACAGGTCGGTAAAAATATGATAAAGAATCTTCTAGCAAGTTTGAATGCCTTCAATCCCCAAACCATGCTGGAATATACTTTATAATTCTGAAATACCTGCTTGAAGTATTGTTGGAACCTTCTGGAAAACTGAGGAGATGGTGGAGGCCTAGAGAAATGTGATCTCCTTCTTCAAGAAAAAGAGATTTCTCTTTCAAAACAGCTGTGAGGAGGGCACTAATTCAAGATAGAGTTGAGGCTCTTCTGAATTTGGGGACTATAGTACAATATGAATATGAAGCTGATATAGGTGATCAGATTCTTATAAGTTTCTATTTGGCCTTCTACATTTAAGATACTTTGCTTTAATATTGATCTGGGTTAACCTGAATCTAAGGTTACAATTAAAATCACTGGAGGATCAAAGGGCTCAGGCTTTTTTTAAAGTAACTATCTCCCAAGAAGATTTGAAATTATTTACCAATATTAGGTAGGTCAATCCTCTAGAATTGTGCAATAATTTTAATCAAGAGGTAAGGTTATTTATCCAGAGACTAGAGTCAAGTTTACTAACTTCTGCTTCCTGTTGAAATACAGTATTGGAACACAACAGATAAAATGGAAAAATGTTTCTTAGAGATTTTGTTTGAATGCTTTCTAAGATAATCATGCTGTTTTATGGTCTCAATTGAGTCTTATATAGCAGGTGTATTTGGGCTTTAACTGAAAACAATTTAATTGCGGTAGAGATAAACTGTGCTCTTCTGGAAAGACAATCACAAAATGATTTTCATACACCATTTCCAAGCAGGATGTTACATATTATTTTGAGTTCTTTATTGATCGAGAACCAGAGGAACTATGAAATGAATTTAAAGAAGTGAAAGCTGACTATATTTTGTGGTTCCTCCTCCTCTTTTCCCAATAACAACCCTATGAAGTGGATTGAGCTGAAAGAGAGTGATAAACCATAGTGACCCAAGGTCAAACATCCATCTTTTATGCCTAAAGCAGGGCTCTCATACAGGAGACCAGAACAATTTTAATGCATAGAAAACTGATTTAGCTTATTCACAAGTAACACACAAGGCAAAATGACTTTGAAAAACTAAAAATTATTTAATGAGAGCAATGAAAATTATATATATTCCATAAATATATTTCAGTATAATTTGCTTTTAGTTATTAGCAGGAACTTCTCTTTTCAATTCCAAAAATTATGTACAACCTGAAGCAGAATGAAGCAGAATGAAAATCTGGAAGTTGAAAAAAATGAAGATCATAAAAACAACAATAAAATGAAAAAAATACACATAGTAAAAGCTGAGAGAAAAAATAATAGAGACATGTACCTAGAAATACAGAGTATTACAACCTTCAGATTTTATCCAGAAGTTTGGATGTTTACAATACATACTGTACATAAAGGACAGATAATAAATTTGCCAGGTTGATGGGAGGAATTTCCCATATTGGTGCTTTACAGTGTCTAATCATTTAATAGTGAACATACACACAAAACGAGTCGAGATTGTACAGTACCAAAATTTAATGGATTGTACATGATGGGAATAATTTCCTGAACTACTCAAGCTCTTGAGGGAAAAAAACCACAGGTAATTGTGTAAGTTTTCAGCTAGTTTTCTCAGCTTGTCTGTTGAAAATAAATGTTAATTCACCTTTTAGTTCTACTGTAAATCCACAGTGTACTATTTGTAAAGCACTGTTCTGTATAAAGTCTAAGATTTCCCACATTTTAGTTTTAAATGATCACAGAAAGCATAAATTCTTTTTTAGACAACACCTATATCAAACCTGATGGCTAGCAGCAGCTTCTTCTTACTGATTTTTCAGAAATAAAGCAGCGCCACATTGGATCCACTGATCTTGATTCCCTCCACATGGGACATCAATATTTGTCACCACACAATCCCTTTCAGCACTAGTGTAAACAGGCAAAGAGATGCACTCTTCAGGGGAATAGGGCCCATAAGTATTCTGTCAACAAAGAATCAACCATTTGAATGAGAAGATATGCTTACAATCATTTTCATTCATTCACACACACACATGCATATATAAAGCTTTCAGAGAATTCTCCTAACAGCATGGAATTTACTTCTGAGAAAATGGAGCAGGATTGTTCTGCATGATCCTAATGAGGTAGGACTAGAACTTAATTGTGATCATTTCAATTCTGTATAAACAGGCTTAGTAGCCAAAGACATAACCTACGATTCTGCCTATAATCTCATGCCAGGTTTCTAAAATGAACTTGGGATGGGGTTGAGTAGTGATCCTGAGTGAGTGAGGGTCTGGAGGGCCAAACTACCTAATACTTATTGCATGGAAAAAGCAGCAGGGCTGCCTATTAGCTGCTGAGCAAGCATAAACATTTTGCTTTTATCTTATAAGGTCCAAAATAACTTCAGACCAGTACTTGGTAAATTCCCTATCCTCATGCAGATCAGGATAAGATAATCAGAAGATATCCTGCTGCTTGTACTACGATTTACAGAATGCTATCTGTGAAATTACTTGCAGGCAAGGCTTCCGTACCGCTATACTCCTATACTCAGTTTCAAAATATCTCTATTGTCATGCTCTCCCTCATAATATCTGGTTGGTGTCAACTGTCTTTAAGACCTGCTAAAGACTAATCTCTTTAAAGAACCTTTCCTGTGTCAGTGTGATGCATAAATGAGCTTTTCTTCTTTGATGGCTTCCAATTACAAGAGAAGGAACAAAGGTCTGGCCTGTAGGCCTTTGTTAAAAAAAGTAATTTCATTAATGTTATTGCACTTAGAAATAATCAAAAGTCATGCACACATGAGGAAAGGTTTGGAAGAAAATGGCAACAATTCAAAAATTTAATACACTTTATATAATAAACTATGCAGCCTGATTTTTGATATTTCCTGTATATGTTTTTATATGGGGTCTTTTTATTTTATCATAATTTTATTTTTTTAGGTTGCAAGTTCACCTGGGTTGTGTGTTCTGAACTCTTTAAAACCACATATTTTTGGAAATGACTGCAGCACATAAATATTAAACAAATACCTCTCCATATAGGATTCAATTCACACAGGCCTGAGAAATTTAGTTAATGATGAGAAGCGTGTCATTAATCCCAGAAAAGTGTAAAAATTAGGATTGTAGGAAATATGCACACAAAGTTAGTTTTTGTAGGTAGACAAACTGCTGAACTATAGTCTAACAGTATTTGTTCGTTTGTCACTCTGACAAGTTGGCAGCAGTAGTTATGTTTCTTCTGGAGGCTAATGTGAGAATATGTGAATATTTTATAGAATTGGGTCAGGAAAAAGTATTTTTTTTATGCTGATGTTTTATATAATAAATGATTTCTATTGTATGGGCAATTTTCTTCTGTATGGAATTTTTCATACTTTTTTCAATGTAGAAAGGATAGTGTATGTTTGATGGAATGTGTAGCTGGAGACGTAGTGGGAGAGTTTTAAGGAATGGCTCCATTTTACCCTTGCTATTTTTCTCTGTTATTGTCTAGCTCTTTGTCAGGGTTGGTGAAAGCCAGATTAGAAAACAAGAACCTTCAGAAACTCAGGTTAGAGAGCAGGGGACCAACAGAGTTAGATGTGGTGTAGATTCAATTTCCTTTCATGACTATGAAAGGAGGTGTTGATGTGAGGCACATTGGGAAAGGAATGAAAGTAGACCTGAACACTGACAGCTTATCCTATAAACAACATCTTAGCTGAAGTGACCAGGAATCTTTTAAAAAGTATCTTAAATAAATCAATATTCATTATTGTATTGCTCCTTTTCTTTTAGCTTTTTTCCTTTATTTCTTCTTTGTTCTATTTTAAGAATAAAAATAATGGGAAAACTCTTCCAAAGAGACTTAATTAACTCAGTATAAATAAGAAGAGGAAAAATCCTCCTAAATGTTTCCAGGATTCTTTGATTACCCAAGATATGTATGAAAGATACCTTCCTGAAATCACTGTAGTTCTTGCTTCATGGATCTTAAGGCCCAAGTATGTTGTTGGGTTTGACACATCTAAGAATTTGTTCTACTTGTTTGTATGAAAGAAAATCAATCTTTTCAGAAGCGTATTACTCTTCCTTTCCTTTTTGTTCTTTCCCTGTTTGATCTTTTCAACTACATTCTAGTGTGCTCTCTTTTTCTTCTCTCTTTATGGACTTGCATTCTTAAAGAATCAGTGACAGTCATTCTGAACAAAAGGACCAGACATCTTTCCATTTCATCAGTGTCTGAAGGAAGGAAGATTGCCAATTGCCTCTTTCTGAGTAAACAAGGGCAGAAAAGAAATTTTCTGGAAAAAAGCAGCTGGTTGCAGCATTGTTGAATCAGCTCTTCTCCAAAATTTTGGGAGGGTGCAGAAGGTTTATAAGAGGAAAGTTCAAAGATCCCTCTCATGAAAGCTAGAGGGGCCCAATCCAGAGGTGGTATTCAGCAGGTTCTGACCAGTTCTGGAAAACCGGTAGCGGAAATTTTGAGTGATTCGGAGAACCGGCAAATGCCACCTCTGACTGGAGATTTTACAGTATGCTTCCCTTGCCATGCCCACCAAGCCACGCCCACAGAACCAGTAGTAAAAAAATTGGAATCCCACCACTGGCCCAATCCACCTTATCCCATGTGCACTCATGCTATGTTAGTATCTGACAGAAAAAAATAATAATCTGCTTTGGATTACTTCTGAAAGGTTAACAGAATAACAGAGTTGGAAGGGACCTTATAGGTCTTCTAGTCCAACCCCTGTTCAGGCAGGAAACATTGTATCATTTCAGACAAATGATTGCCCAATCTCTTCTTAAAAATTTTCAGTGTTGGAGCACCCACAATTTTTGGTGGGAAGTTGTTCCGTTGATCAATTGTTCTGTCGGGAAATTTCTCCTTAGTTCTAGGTTGTTTAGTTCTCTCCTTGATTAGTTTCCATCCATCCATTCCTTCTTGTCCTGTCTTCAGGTGCTTTGAAAAATAGGGTGACCCTTTCTTCTTTATGGCAGCCCCTCAAATATTTATTTTATTTATTTATTAATTGACTTTATGTCCCCTCTCCAAAAGGACTCGGGGCGGCTCACAGGTAAAAACGATACAATAAATTAAGTTAACTAAAATAGAATTAAATTGCAGCAAGTCGAATTAAACTAAAAATCCCATAATACATATAAAACCCATTCCCCCGAGGAGTCAGCACAGCCCAGCCTGTTCAAACAGCCAAGTTTTTAGGTTGCAACGAAAGGTGCGGAGATCAGGGGCCAGGCCAGAGGTAGTTGGTTCCAGAGAGCGGGAGCCGCTACAGAGTAGGCCCTTCCCCGGGATACCGCCAACCGATACTGAGTTGCAGACGGCACCCCGAGAAGTCCCTGCCTGTGCGTTCGTACAGGGCGGTTGGTATTCGATGCCGCAGTAGACGCCCCATAAATAACCCGGACCCATGTCTCGAGGACTTTGAATGTTAATACTAAGACCTTGAATCTCATCCGGAGGGCAACCGGTAGCCAATGCAGCTCGCGCAGGAGGGGTGTAACATGGGAGTACTGGGATGCTCCCATCACAACCCGCGCAGCCGCATTCTGCACCAGCTGAAGCCCCGGATGGTATGCAAGGGCAGTCCTAAATAGAGAGCATTGCAGTAGTCGAGCCGGGAGGTAACAAGTGCCTGAGTGACAGTGCGCAGGGCATCTCGGTCCAGATAAGGGCACAGCTGGCGAACCAGCCGAACCTGGGCAAATGCCCCTGGCCACGCCCCCACCTGCTCCTCCATCCTGAGCCATGAATCCAGGAGGACACCCAAGTTCCGTGCCCTGTCCACGGGGCAACACTTCTCCCCCATGACCAAAGATGGAATCTCCTGACTGGAACAGGAGGGGCGAGAGAACTGACCCTGAAGGACCCACGGGGTGAGAGCTCCTCGGCACCCACCTTCTGCCCCTGCCAACACCGAGTTATGAAGCGCTCCCGAGAGGAAGGAGGAGAACCACTGCAATACAGTGCCTCCCACTCCCAACCCTCGAGACGCCCAACAGGATACCATGGTCGATGGTATCAAAAGCCACTGAGAGATCTAACAGGACCAGGACAGAGGAAAACCCTGTCCCGAGCCCTCAGGAGATCATCCACCAGTGCACCAATGCCGTCTCCATGCTATACCCGGGCCGGAAGCCCGATTGGTATGGATCTAGGTAGTCTGCTTCCTCCAGGAAAAGCGAAACTGCTGAGCCACCACATCTCAACAACCTTCAAAAAGCGAAGGTTGGAGACTGGAGTTGTTCATTCGGCTGGGTCCAGGGCAGGCTTCTTCAGGAGGGGCCGCACCACCGCCTCTTTAAGGGCGGCAGGGAAGGCACCCTCCCTTAATGAAGCGCTGACCACTGCCCGAGCAGCCGCCGGACCTCCTGGAGGCATAAACCACCAGGAAGGGCACGGGTCCAACAAACATGTGGTGGAACTCAGTCGTCATCATGATCCTGTCCACTTCATCCTCAGAAACAGGATCAACTCAGTCCAGATTACATTGGCCAGACCATCTGCACCCCCAGGGTCAGGCCCCTGCACATTAGAGTCCAGCCCTTCCCGGATCCGGAGCATCTTATCCTGCAGGTATAATCCAAACCTCAGCTCTGCCCTGCAAGGGATCCACCACAGCCCCGGATGTAATAGGGAGGTGACCCCGAACAGGGCTGGGCACGACCTGGGATGCTATGAGAGCGAGAGAAGTAAGCCCTCCTCACTGCTCTCACAGCTACCAGGTAAGTCCCTATGGGCTTTAGCTGGGCTCGGTCAGAACCGGAGCGGGTCGACCTCCATCTGCTCTCTAAAGCCCTCCTCCAACGCTTCATCTCCCGGAGCTCCCCTGTATACCAGGGAGCCATCTGGGATCTGTGCCGGGTAAGGACGCGATGGGGACAACTCTGTCGGGGCCCCGCCACCTGTTGCCAGGCTGCCACAGGGCCTCGCAGAGCTGTGGGCCAAGGATGGGAAGAACCCCAGTTCGCCTGGAACCTTTCTGGGTCCATCAGGCGTCTGGGCGAACCATCTAAGTGGCTCCTCATCCCAGTGGTGTGGGGTAGCTTGACGGAAAGCCAGCCGTAGGAGATAATGATCTGACCATGGAACGGGATGGACAGAAAAGCCGCCATCCCCCAGACCATTCCGCCACTGCTCCAAGATAAAAACCAGGTCGAGCATGTTGCCCCGCTCATGAGTCGGGCCATCAATCACCTGAGTCAGGCCCATGGCCGCCATGGAGGCCATGAATTCCTGGGCCAAACCCGGACCCAAGAAGGAAGGCAAGTTGAAGTCACCCAGAACAATAAGCTCCAGGAACTCCAACGCCACCCCCGAGATGGCATCGAGAAGCCCAGGCAGGGCAGATGCTACATAGCTGGGGGAAAGGTATGTAAGCAACAAGCCCACTCACCCCCTGCCCGCTCAGAAGGAGGGCCTCACACCCGCCTATCTCCGAACAGGGACCTCCCTTGGAATCAGGGCTTCATAACAACAGCCACCCCCACCCTCCCCTGGGCTCAGACCGTGCACCGAAAACCTGGGGGGCATAACTCAACCAGAGGGACTCCACCCTCTGGGCCCACCCAGGTCTCGGTGATGCAAGCCAGGTGTGCGCTCCCCTAACATGATGTGGCCCCATGCTTTGTCGTCCCCTGCCGAGCCCAACCACCCTGGAAATCGTCACTCCCACTCTCACCTCCGGGGTCCCGCCGGCCCCCCCACGCACACCCCCATCACAGTCCTGCACTGGGATGCGCTGAATTAGCTGCTGAGCTGCTGCTTAGAATACTGCTATCATGTCACCCCAATTCCTGCAATGATTCTTCATATATTTTATGAAGTGTATCAGACAACTACTGAAAACCTAATGCTGAAAAAAAATGTAATTGCAAGCTTATCATTTTGAGTTCTTAAAAATAACCTACCTGAGGAATCCAGGCCATGTAACAAGGCAGAACAGTTGAAACACTGGATGAGTTGTGTTGGTTTTCAGAAAGTCGATTTCCATCAAAACTACAGCCTTCCAATTGAAGGCCACTGATCTGTCATGGAATCACAAAATATTCAATTTGGCTAAAATGTGAGCAGTGACTACATTGTATTTAGACATGTTAAAACCTAGTTCTCTGGATAAATAACAATATCTATGGAAGATTATTAAAGAAGAAGTAAGGAGATTGTTGTTTGAAAACTATGCTTTTGAACATATATCCTATAGTTTGAAATTGTATTCTTTATTATGGTAGAGAAAATATTATTGGCATCAGTACTTAGGTCAGCAGCAGGTATCAATATATTAGAGTTATAGAATAGAGCAGTAAGACTCACATAAACATTTATTAACAATGCTTGAGAAACAGAAGAAATAAATCCCAGAGCAGATACGGCATCTTTTTAGAAGTCTGACAGCTTTCAAAGAATAGTTTTTATAGGTCAATAAAGTTTTTTCTTCTCTCTCTCTTTCTCTTTAAGCAACAGGCCAAATAAAGGGATTTAAACTCCATGAAGAAACAAAGCCTTGCAAGAAATACTGTCCCCTTTATTTCTTCTGTTGGGACCATAATGCAATGAGAAACATGTTTTGTAACTTTGATTTTAGGAACTAATCTTAATAGCAATATATTTCAAGGCAAATTGCTTTATTTTTAGTTTTAGTGAAAAAACGGATGTACAGAATTCAGTGATAACACTGACTAAAGCATCTGTACTAATCCCAAATATATTTAAATTTTTTCTCACAATCTTAGGGGCAGATTCCTTGATATTTTAGTTTTAATTCAAGCCTTGGTATGATAGTTGTCTTCTGCCTTTGGCTGGGACAAGTGATGGGCAGGTATTCCTGGCCTAATGTCTCCTGAGATATAAGAATGGAATAATAGAAGTGAATACAGATGCAGGACCCTGATGCTATCTAACTTGTTGTAAACATGAAAGTTGCATACTCTAGACCAGCAGTCACCAGCCTTTTGGACCTCAGGGACCACCAAACTCATAACTTTAAATTCCGTGGATCAGAGACACTGGGAAAATCCCCAAAAAAGTCTGCAGGAAAAGTCCCCACCCTGTTTTCCTACCGATCTATCATTCTTGATTTGGGATCGCAGGATACCATCTCCAACTCTGTTCTTGGGGAGGGGGAGGGAGAGAGAGAGAGAGAGGGAGAGGGAGACTGAGACTTTTGGCTTCATGCAAGGAAAGCAGCAGAAGCAGCAGAAGTCTTTCTTTCTATGCCCCAAATTCCACCAGAAATGAGTCTTTGTGAGACTTGTCATGCCGGCGCAGCCTCTTGGAACAGGATGCCTTGCAGGGTCCCAAAGACTCATTTATGCTGGAGTTTGGAGGGGGAGAAAGAAAGACTTTTGCTGCTTTCCTTGCATGCAGCCAAAATTTCCAGAAGAAGAAAGAAGTGGAAAGAAATAGCCTGGTGGCTAAGCGAGGCGTGTGGGGTAAGAAGGGCAAGTTCCTCCCTCTGCCCTTTTCCCCCTCCCCTCACATTGTTGTTCGCAATGCAAGCAGTGCAAGTCTTGTGTTCCCGCGGGCCATGTGGGCGGCGCAGGCTTGTGTTCCTGCGCAGCCTGGATTAATTGCTTTGGGGGGTGCTTTGGGAGTGACATTTCTCTGCGCACCACCAAAATTTTCTCGCAGACCACCAGTGGTCCCCGGCCCACTGGTTGGCGACCACTGCTCTAGACCACAGGTGTCAAACTTGTGGTGTCACGTTGCCGTTCACATGATGGTTTGCAATGTTTTTCCCCTTTGCAGAACTGGGCGTGGCCTGTGCATGACGCATCCAGCCTGTAGGCCGCAAGTTTGACACCCCTGCTAGATTAACTGTATGCACAGGCAGGTGGACATCAAAACAGGGAAGAAAAAATATTTACTATAGTATTACTATCTATAAATGTATTCCCATAGTAGACAGTACTGGATTACTGAACATCATCATAGAAAGAATACACTATTGCTATATTAGAAGTAGGAATGCAGTTTTTATTAAATAATTTAAATAATGTATATAAAGTTTCATATTATTTCAGACAAATTTTTGATATATTACAGCAAAACTCTTAAGCCCTCACATGTTCTAATTGTAAGCTGTGCCTTTCTTTAGGATGCACAGATCTAAGTTTTAAACATTACGTGTATTTAAATTCACAATTAAATGCATCCAGACTTTATTTCTTCTGACTAGGTCCCTAAACCCTGAATTCATAACACTTTAAAAATATTCTTCAAAGCATTTCCTCCTCAATTCCCAATGGTTTAAGATATCACAAGAGGCATGAGTTTATGTTAATAAATCAAAAATGCATTTTCACATGCATTGTCGGGTAACAGTTTCTTTACAAGCAATTCTAAATGTAATTAAATAAGATTTAATTATATACAAATTGATTCTGAATAAAAAATTTATCACTGTCATTTCCAGAAGAAATTATTCTCATAATCAGGTCTTGAGGCTATTGGTTGAATTAATCAACCATTTCAAGGATGGTGATATCTCTGGGCCAAGTTGTAAACTTGGTTCAGTGTGCCTACTTTAATATGCACGTGCATTTCAAATTTTCTTCCAGAAATGACAGCGGACCTTTAAAGGTCAAATAGTAATGTTGTGTTTGAAATCTAAATGACTGAAACATTAATTTCTATATTTTTGCAAATCTTTTACAAGGTTCTTTTGGTACTTAAGGTTCAATATTCAATAAAGTAAAAGAACTTTTAATTGAAGAACTGATTTGCAAAATGTAGGCCAAATCTATTTTGGTCTATTTGTTCATTGTGTTCAGCAGGACAGATTAAATAGCTGTATACTAAAGTACAAACTTCATCAATTTCTATTACCAGCCAGAGATAAAGAGGACATTTTTTTCCTCTTTAAATACTTTTAAAAATAATTTTATCCCTGCTAGCTAACCTGAAAATGTTGCTATTGGGAATTGCTCACTTTTTAGAAAACTCCTCACACTCCAATTATTTCCTTGGTCAGGCTTTTTCTAAAATGCATAATATCACTTGCAAAAAAACAAGGTGTCTGTGATATTTTACAGAGAACTCCTTCACTAAACCTTTGACCATTTGTCTTCAGAAAGTGTATAGACAACTTTAAGAGATCATTGATGAAATCAATGAAAAAGGAGCAATGTGGATAGGATAGCAAAGGACAAGTAACATAATTTTATATTAACAGATAATAAATATTCTGTTAGGTTCTCTTTAAGGTTGGAATGGGGTGAGCTATGCATTTAATGAAACAAAAGAATAAATATTTGACTACATTTATTTATAGATCTATAAGCCTACAAAAGGTGCAGCAAGTACAATTTCAACAGGTTGATTACCTGAACTTGGAGCTTTGCTTCTCTTATTTGACCTTTCCAGGATGCTGTAAATTTTAGACTATCCACAGAACAAGTCATTACTCTGGAACGTAATAATAAAATGAAAATATAAATAGTTTATTTGAAATGAAATAAACCATACATTATCTCTATCTATACATTAAAAGAGCTGCTGATTAAGTGAACCAGATTTCCTAAAACAATCCACCCCACTCCCACTCCCAGCATTCCTAAAATAGTGTAACATTTGGATTAATTAAAATAAGATGCTGCACTGTCTTCAATAATATTATTTTATGCTAAGTAAGAATGTGACGCTGTTTATGAATAAGTAGAAATCATTTTCTAGTGTAAGCAGAAGTTATTTTCCTAGCGTTTCCTTTTTAGTTTAAACAGATAATGTTCCATGCTTATCCCTCAAACCCAATGTTTGTTCTTACATTCCCCTAAGAGTGTTTCTTATATTCAACATCAGCCAAATCATTCTGTTAATATCTTTTTGGACGCTATTCACAGTGGGGGGGTTTTTTCCCACTAATGCTAGAAATTAAAATCATCGAGCATTTTTAGCATTGAATTTTGCTTGTACACAATACTTTGTGGCACTAAATTTACTTCTAGAAAGACTACCATATTAGGAACAAATGTTGAGCTGCGGACTTGCAGAACCTCTTTCCTAAAGCATCATATTTGTCATCAGGTTAACAAGTTAAATAGATCTGATTTATTTTAGGAAATGTCTAAGCTTTTTTTCACTAGAAAGGACTCAATATTTAAAACTAAAAATTATGATGTAAGATAAACATCAACAGAACAGATTGCAGAGGATAATAAAACCAAACAGTATTAGCGGCAAAACAGATTTTATGGAAGTAGATGAAAAGCTTTGGCACCAAAAATGTTCTTTACATAAAGACAAAAGACACCAGAGAGGACCAACTGGACTTCCTACAGAAGACAATCCTATAGCGTAGTCTTCTATAGACAATGAAGATGAGAAATGAGAGAACAGTAGAGAGAAGCAGTAGTACTGAGAGACTCATATATGACATGCAACAGCCATCAATTCACCTACCTTGCAGTCTCTTGTCTTAAGGCATTCAGAAAGGTATCTGGATGGAAGAGTTCTGACAGGTCAAGAGTATCCATAAGCAAGGTTTGATTTTCTGCTTTACTCACCCAATTCTAGAAAGATAACAGCAGTGTATGCTAAGAGGAAAAAAATCTAGCTAACTTAACACATTCAAGTGCCTATGCAGCATTTTCTGAGGAATTCAATGAGAATTAATATGGAATAATAAGGACTGTGACCTTAGGGGCAAGTGACAACGTAGTTCAAAACTGATTGGATAAATTACTTTGCAAGTCAAGAATGCGACAAAAATGATATTGAGGAACATGATGCACCGTGTTGCTAGGCTTTATTATTAATACGGTTCAAAAAGTAATTTCTTATATACTGGTGATCATGTGGAGGGAATGGACACGTTTTATTCATAAATCCCAATCTGGGAGATATCAGAAAGGAAATGTATTATACATAAATGCCATCCACTTCATTTCATGATGGAATGAGATTTATAAACCAGATAAATGCCAGTCAAAAACCTGCCAGCACACATGCCATCACACATAGTACAAAGAAAACAAATGGATTTGACATAGGGAAACCAAGCCAATTAATCAGAACTGTAAGTTACAAATTTAAAATGACTACTTGTGATTGGTCTGCATTGGACAAACACATAATTTCTTAGTTTACCATAAAATATATTCAGCTGTTCTTAAATGGACACTACAATATTGTGTCTGTCTCTAAGTTTTACTGAGCATAATTGTATCATAAATTCAACTTCATAAATAATGGATCATTCTGCTACATAATACAGATGATATACCATTGGACATAAAGCAAATAAGTCACTAAATTTTTATGTATGAAATTAAGGATAATGAATAATCTTATAAAAAAGTTTATTGTTTGATAATTGTCGAATAAATAATAAACAAATATTGGTTGGAAACATGTAGAATAGGCTTGTATCCTACAGTGGATAGATAATGGCTAGAATGATTATGATAAAACAATAGTTTATGTTGTTTTTGAACTTGGAATGTTTTATGAAAAACGCAAAGTCACATAATTTTTATAAATATATATCATGCCCGTATAATTTTTTTTTTTTAAAAAGACTAAAATGGTTACAATAAATTCCTTTTATTAATTTAATATAGTGTATGTAAACAGTGGTATTGGTTACAAAAATTGAATTTTAAAGCAACATATTTATTGTAAAATGAAAACCATTTATAAATTCATCATGAAGTCCTGAACATTACAATCGTCACAAATATGAGTCAGCTGCCGGGCGTCTGAATATTGATAATGTGACTGTGGGGATGTTGCAATAGATATAATTGTGAAAAACGTTCATGTCACTTTTTTCAGTGCTGTTGTAACTTTGAACAGTCCCAAAATGAACTGTTGTAACTTCAGGACTACCTGTGTAGCAACCTCTTCAATCTTATGAAATAAAATTAATTACGTAATAATCTAAAATCCAACCTTATTCAAAGCATGTTTCTAATACAGAAACCTTTGGCCTGGCACTAAATATGAGCAAACTTTATATCCATGAAATTTTAAATCACTATTTCAACCTATGGAAAATTTTTAGGTTCCATCTTATATGTTCCTTAGGAATGTGTCACATACATCTTTTGCCAGCGTTTTGCTAAATATTTCCAATCCTAGTATAGATACACTTTGTATTTCATAAGAACTTAATGGAAAAAAAACAAGAGCTTCATATAGCATTTTTTCCAACAATTTACTGTCTTCCTTCAAAATAACTTCACCTAAAACCAGGCAATTTTCCAATCAATCACATTCTATTATTTCTTGAATTTGTATGCCACTATTTAAATTGAGATAACCATATTATTCCCCTATACAAAAAGTTCATTATCAAAGATGAAGGCAAACATGCCATTTCTATTTCAATATTCCTTGTCATGTTTGATTTCAGATAGAATCTTTTAGTCTAATAACACCAGAGAATTTGCAAATCTTCCTTGTTCTATAAATCTCTTTCTAGTTCTACTGTTGAATTTCTATTGCAAATGACAAAATTGGAAAAAGAGGCTGAGATAAATTAATAAAAATGCTCTTATTAAAAATATTGCTACCATCATCTGAATCATGGGGAGAAAGGCCATTGAATGGATAATACCACTAAATAAACTACATAATTTATTGTTCTATCACAGTAACTCACCACATTGCTGGGGTTTTTTTTTGTGACAGAGCAATTAAATCAAATGCCCTTTCTATGTGTCACAATATAGATTACAAATGTTTCTCCCAGATAATTATGAGTGATCTGAGTGTTCTCTCTCAACATTCCCAATTCTGCTTGGTCATATCTGCATGATTTATCAGTTCCTGCTATATTATGGCAGTAATTGCAGTTCTTCAACCAGAAAGATAGCGTGTTCGGTGTTGAAGTGGTCATTAGAGTCATTTGTAATTTCAGATTAATATATTCATTTTACTGGTGTATTCAAATAAACATTGAATTCAGGTATTCCAGACATCCATGGGCAAGCAATTATATTCAGTTAAATTCTAAGAGACTGTAATGATTAACAACAGCAGTCTGTTTTCAAATCTGAAGTAATTATTTTGTAATTTCCTTAATTAATAAAGAGTGAATTACATGGTAGCTAGTATTTTAAAACCATGTCTGTCTGTCTGTCTGTCTTCTGATAGAAATACCACTTAGACTTATATACTATTTCACAATGATTTTTCAGCCCTCTCAAAGCGGTTTACAGAGTCAGCATATTGACCCCCAACAATTTATTTATTTATTTATTCGACTTATATGCCGCCCCCTCTCCAAAAAGGACTCGGGGCTGCTCACAGCTAAAAATACAACAATAAATAAATTAGTTAAAAACATATTAAACAGATTAAAGCCGAATTAAAGTTAAAACCCCGTAGTTAAAATAAAACCGACCCCCAGAGAGTCAGCACAGCCCGGATTGTGAAAAGAGCCAGGTCTTCAAATCGTGGCGGAAGGTGCGGAGATCGGGGGCCAACCGGAGCTCCAGTGGAAGAAGATTCCACAGAGTGGAATCTGGGTCCTCATTTAACTGACTTTGGAAGGATGGAAGGCTGAGTCAACCTTAAGCCAGTCAGGGCTGAACTACTGGCAGTCAGCAGAATTAGCCTGTAATATAGCATTTTAGCCTCTGTGCCACCATGGCTCTAATAATAGCTCCCTTTTAGTTATTAGATATGGGAAAATACAATGAGCAAAAGGATTAGCTTAATTTTTGAAGCAATATACTGCACCATTTTTTAAAGAATCTTAAAAACCAAAAGGCTTACTATGTAGTCCTTTTTCCTGTCTTAGAAGGCAAAAGATGTATGTATTCTACCTGGACATCATTCTATGTAAAATAATTTAACTGAAGCTTAAAATTGTTGCACGTAGCATTTCACAAAAGGTTTTACATACTGACATATTTTACATGTAATTATATAGTTTATAACTATAGTATGTATGTATGTATGTATGTATGTATGTATGTATGTATTTATTTATTTATTTTTCATATTTATATGCCACCTTTCTCTGGAGACTCAGGGCGGCTTACAATTTTTGGAGCACAACCCAATGCGCTCAGCAATAGCCTTCATTCCATTGTATATGCCTGCTTATTACTAGGGCTTTTTGGCCCCCCCAAGTGGTATTTTTACAAAGTCAGCTTATTGCCCCCAACAATCTTGGGTCCTCAATTTACCTACCCCGAGAGGATGGAAGGCTGAGTCAACTTTGAGCCTGGTGGGATTCGAGCCTGCACTAATCGCAGGCAGCTGGAACTAAGTGCTAGGTGTTTAACAGCCTGCACCACCAAGGCTCTTACACCAAGGTATAAAAGTGTAAAACCCCCCACAGATATTGAAAAGGAATGTGACAGTTAGCAAAACCCCATTTTCAAAGAGAATCAGGTTTTAAAACATTCTATATTATTATTATTGTTGTTGTTGTTGAATAGAATTCTTTATTGGCCAGGTATGACTGGACACACAAGGAATTTGTCTTGGTGCTTGGTATACATAAAAGAAAATATACATTCATCAATTATTATTATTATTATCGTCTGGTGTTGTTACATTAGCCAGGAGACTAGAATTCTATTGTAGAGTACTAGTTTGATTGCCTGTTTACCAGCTGTCAAGTACACACTTGCACACTTCCCATGATGTACCACAAGAGGGCGAGCTAGCTTTGCACCAGAAAAAAAGATGAGTGACTCTTTCTGCAGCAGCATCCTAGTCCCCCCTCATAAATGGGCACTGCAAGTGGGAAGGTTGAGAGCAGGCAGGAACTAGACTGCCTGCACCGAGCAACAACTTGTCTCTCCACAGAAGTGGTATCCATTTATCTACTTGCATAGAACATGCAAAATGGACAGAAACTGAGGCAAGTAATGGGAGCTCACACAGCCACACAGTGCTAGGGCTTGAACCTCTGGAGCAGAGATCCTCTCCAGCTTCATTAAGCCACTAAGCTACTGTGCCTCAAAAAACATTATGTTATCATAGCCTGTGTCAAAAGTAGGATTCCAGTAGGATTCTAGTATTTCTTGTGGAGTCTGTTTCCTGACCTATCTTGAAGAGTTGATATTAGTCTTGAAAGCTTAACTGTGTTTTTATTCCTTTCCTCTTATACCAGAGAGAGTTAAGGTAGAGCCAGTTTAATATTCTTTCTAACATACTCTTCTTTCCCCAAATTTAAGCCATGTTTTCCAGTTTCTAGTTGTCATCTTCCTTTTCCAAGTTCATCTGTGTGATTTTCTATACCTTAGAACTTGAAGCCACAGGATGGGCAATATGGATACTCTATTACAAATGTCTTGTATATTATCGCCATTTATTTATGTGAATTTTTTTAAATTTATGGTAGTAATACATTGTTGGCTTAGCCTCAATAAAGGCCGTTTCCAAAATACTCAGTGCCTCTGGGATTTCACTGAATGCATCATGTAAGATAGTAGCACCAGTTTTCCATCCAAGAAAACCTCAGAGGTAATGGAGCTTCAAATGAGATTTCTGAATGAAAACTATTACTCCCAAAGATGTAGCAACCCCCACTCTTTGCAAGACCAATGATAATCTATTTCATTATAAAACCATATAGTTCAAAGGTATTGGGATGAAGGTTAGTCTTTTCTGACACACAAACACAAAGCACCTGTCTGTACATTTGTAGTTTTTATCAGCTCTCACACAATATCACTGTGTGTCCATGATTTTAACATTATAGCCTCAATGGAAGCCCTTGTATTAGAATTCTGTGCAAGAGAGATGAATGCTAATGACAGAAAACAATTCAGACAAAGCCAAGGTACTTGCTAGTGTAAGATAACTTTTTTTGCAAGGATGTGGAAGGATGAATGTAATGTAGCAATAGGAAAATTGCTGTGATGGTTATCAGATGGTTATGAAAGGAAATGAATAAGCCAGGAAAAAATAAAATGAAATAGAAGGTATAAAAATATGAGAAAATGAGAACTGGAATACATAACATCTCTAAGAGATTGGTCATATTTTTCTAGAAAGTTTATTTCATAGATGATGAGAACCTTCTACTACTATTGCCTTTCTATCTACTGAGCTCTCTTCTTCCGTGGTATAAGTGTCCCTGCTACCATTAAATTAAAGCAATTATTGTAGCAGAGCATACCTGTCGGTAAGAGAGGCTTCCTCCAGTTTCCCCAAACATATAAACAAACAAAAAATTTCTCTATAATTAGGGAGATTTACAACTAAAGCAAGAAAAAGCAATACAGTACACAATTATTCTTAAAATGTCTCAGAACTTTCTTTGAAAATTGTTTCCTGCTTAAAAAGAAGGAAGGGACTAGCTGGGAAACTCCTGTTACCCCATGACATAAGAACATCATCTTTGCCCAGCAATGAACAACATTTTCCAAAGTACTTTATATAATAAAGAATACAGATAGTTCTTAAATAATGATTACTTGTTCAGTGACCACTTGAAGGTTACAATGGCACTGAATGAATTATACTTATGATCAGTCCTTTAAGTTCCAGCCATCCCAGCATCCCTGCAGTCATGTGATCACAATCCGAACACTTGGAAAGCAGCTTGCATTTACTATAACTGCAGGACCTCCTGGTCAGGTGATCATAATTTACAACTTTCCTTTCCGGCTTTTCACAAGAAAACCTCAATGATGAAGCCAGCAGAGAAGATCCCAAGTCACTTCTGTTAAATCACTCCCACTTCCACCACTTTTTCTCCTGAGAAACTGCTATGTAGAGACCCTGGGGATCATGTACTTTGTGTCACCTGGCCTCCAACAGCACATCCTCCCCACACACCTGCCCCCCACAATACATGTCTGCTAACCCACCTGGCCACACTAGTGCAGTGTCACAGCATCCACCTGTGCAACCTCCTGCCACTCCCAGTTTGGCTGTGTTTGCACTAAAGCATCCACCTACCTGTCCACTGGTCTGCTTGCAAGCTACATAAGACTTGCAGCTTCCTGTCATTGTCCCCATTAAGTTAGGACTCTGGGAGGAATGCAAGAGGAGATCTTAACAACCCCTAATCCTCACTTAACAACAGAAATCGGAACTGCTGGGATTGCTGTTGCTAAGTGATGTGGTCATGTGACACCGCACTTTACAACTTCATTGCTTACCAGTGGGAACTCTATGTGGTCCCCATTATTGTTGTTAAGTGAAGAGCACCTCACAAATGAAAGCAAGGCAAGTGTCCCAGGATAATGCTGCAGGATCCAATCTGAGTCAGTCACTGGGACCAGATGTTTTGTCTTCTGTGCTTTTGGACTTGTGCTGGAGCCCATTTTCAGGGAATTTTTTCTTAGCCTAGGGAAAAATTCCCTGAAGATGGGCTCCAGCATGAATCTGAAACTCAGAAGACAAAATCTCTGGTCCCGATGATCGATCCATATTAGATCCTGCAGTATTATCCTGGGACACGTATCTTCACCTTCATTTGTGCGGTACTCTTCACTTAATAACAATAATGGGCAGTATTTGTATGCAACAGTGCAAGATATGCTCCCAGGGTTGCAAACTTTGATATATCAAGTATCGTGACATTATTAGATACAAAGTACTAATGTCACACAGCTTCCCCAAGGTTTAATATATTTTCATGTCCATACAGTTGTCTATTATCTCTAATAATCCTTAGCAATATGACAACCTGAAATGTTAATTTGCCAGTGCATTTCTCATTTCACTGTGCATTCCCAAGAGTAAAGCAATTTTAGATGAAAGAATAAAATTAAAATACTCTTTTATTATAGTACTTCTTAATGCAATATCCATCCACTACAGATAATTGTAGGGAGTTTATTATGCGAATGAATTTGGGAACAGGCAATAATAACCTTTTAAATGCAATATGAGTCCAGGGATGTGTTGTGAATAGACCTTTAAATCAAAGCCTTTAAATTAGAGTCTGTCAAGGTATTTTATAATATCAAAAACATTGATTTTAAACAAATAAGTTCACTTGTGTTTTTGAAAACAAGCAATAAAACGTTACCATTGTTTTCACTAAGCATGACAAATGTTATCTGATTGTGTGAAATGTTCATATTTGTATTTTTATGCAAAGGATGCCTATATTCCAGATATAATTTATTTTTTTAAAAAAATTATAAAAGTATTTGCAAAACATATGGGTTTGAATGACTTCCTTGAATTTAATTACCTAATAAATATTCAATAAAAATATATGGTAGACTGGGAAAAGCTTACAAGGTAAAATATCATGACAGAGATACCATCAAGAAATTTCCTAATGCCTAATAGTAGTCTTTTTACAAGGATGCTCAAAGGAAATATAAAAAATCTGTTAATTATTCAGAAATTAAGTAAAGGTATATTTGAAATTGACAAAATAGTGCAAGTAACATAATCAATTTTAAGGACAGAAGCAGAAATACATCAGCCAATTTTTTGTTTTCTTAATGTTGCTGATTATGATGCATTTATTTATATATATATATATATATATATATATATATATATATATATATATATACACACACACACATACATACATACATACATACATATACACACATACATACATACATACATACATACATACATATACTATGTAAAATGATATAAAGTTAATAACCTTAAGACATTTTAATGCATTCTGGGCCATCCATTTATTTGTTTGTTTCTACAATTTATTGGCTGCCCATCTTATCATAGGGTAATTTAGGGCAGTTTACCCATACCCTCTTCAGTCATTGTTTCAGAGGTATTTCCTAACCAGATACCTCAATGCCTCCAAAAATGACACAGCTTTTAAATGTACTGCCTTCTCAGGAAAAGTTGGGACACATTCAGAGATGCAACTGCCTTTAAAAAAAGCCCAAGCTGAACTGTATAGCACAATCAAGCATTAGCCCAGGAAATGTTTTATGACAGTTTGTATTATGTCAAAAACTGTTTTATGACAATGCTTATGTCATAAAATGTTTTATAAAATTTGTCAGATTTCAATTACACAAGAGTCCTTGGTCTTGGATTTTGGACACATTCTGTAAATTAGTCCATTTAAGATACCTTAGTTCAAAAGGTTTTGCCCTATGGTGCACCATTTTGTTCAGTTAAAAATGACAGGAATCGGAGTTTAGCCGTACATGGATCACATCACATAGCATATCCTCTAGTTCACTTTAGATTTTTTTTTGTTTTGAAGAGTTGCTATCATCTAGACACGCTTTTAGAAGAGATTTAGGGCCAGTAAGAAACCTTATTTTGCCGTCAAATAGATACGTTCTAGAAAAAGTGCCAATCCAACTCCATGCTAGGGTATCTGCACTGCTGGTGCAATTCCACTGGTATGAATGGTTAAAATGAGTCAGAGACATACCATTCTATCCTCATTCAAAGGTAACAGATCTGGGCCTCTAGAAAAGTAAACTCATTGCCTCTCTGGAAAAAATATGACGACCAAGGAGAGATTTTTAAAAGCTGCTTGTATCAACTATGCACACAGCAATGATTCAAATTAGTTTTGTACACAGTGACAGTGGGAGGCAATGTGGCATGAAAGTCGCTCTTTAGGCTCACGTTGGGCAAACTTAGCTCATGTAAGAAGGAGCTAATAATGGAAATTGATGAGAAAAGAGATTCTGCAAAACAAGGCGCTCTCTGCCTCTGAATATTTAAATAAACAGCATACGGCTAATATTGGCCTTTTCAGTAATCTTCAAACTGTATGCCCACGCAGAGCCAACATCACTGTGTACATTAAAGATAAGAAAAGAATGGAAAATTTATTGTACAAATTAATCTGCTCCGAATATCTTTCTTATTGCCTTTTATCCCTTTTGTCTTTGAGGGTTTTTTTTAAAAGAATAAGCTTTACAAGAAAAACAATCCTTCTTCCAGTGTAATTGGGAACTATATCCCCAAACATCTAGCCCTTTATCCCAAACAATGCCACCAGCAGCTAAAATGCTCATGAGCTCTTCCCTCTTGAAATATCAGTCCATCACACAGAATATAATCTTCAATACACATATAGAATCATAGTGCAGCACCAAAGAAAAAGGAGTATATATATTGATTCGTTCCTGTTGCCTCTTTTCAAACAGAGGGCAAATGCATGAGCAGTAACTCCAGATGTGTGTTCTTGTTAGCACTCGTGTTTCCTTTTAATGAAGGAAACTGTACATTGAGGGCCAGAAATATTAAAAAAAAAACAGAAGAAAAGGCATAGAATTTTGTGTTGCGGCTGCTGTTATTGTTTGTTACACTGTGTCTTTTATTTTCTGTGGACAGCTTCCGAGTGACAACTTCTGCAAATTCAGACTTGGTCAGACCTGCACCATGATGAGAAGGCTTTGAAAGTTTCCAACTTACTTTTTCTACAAAACGGCCTGGTATCACTGATCCCTTATGAAGCCTAAATGCATTTTACACTATTATCCGTAACGTACCAAAGGAATTCAAATATAAAAACATACACCCCATACCATTCCATGTGATATTTTAAAAGAGCCAATTCCTATATTTGGCTTTATAAAAGAAGTGGTGCAAGTGAAAAAAACAACAAGGATACCATACGCGTATGAATGTTACCACATATTATAAACCTACTAAACTTAAAAAATGAATCATACTGCAATGGAAAACTACCTGAATAGCATGTGCTCGTGCTACAACAGCTCTCAGATACTGTAAAGGATCTTCTGGACCTTCCCATTTGCTCTGCCATGTTAAAGGACACTGAAAAAAAAATAAAGAATCATCATTAGAAATCTTGCTGATTGTTCTAATTCACAGATCTCGACTGCATTTCCACAGTGGATAGGAAAGCTTTTTACCTCTTTGATGAGTAGTAAGTAAATTTCACACTTCCACAATTAGATGTGGTTCAAGTTTATTTTATTTACTCAAGAATTATGCATGTTGTAAACAAAGAATTGAAATATCTTACCTTCTGGTTTAATAAAGCGCTGGCTAATTTTTGAACTTCTGAGCTTAAGAGTGAGGTTCCTCGAATTACTTTACTGAGAGCAGCAAGAGACTGATGAATACTTTGAACTAAGCGAATGGCATTAAACTGTTCTAAGATAACGAATGAAAGGATTGGAGATCCTTGATGTTCAGAAGGAGAAGACACTTTCTGATGAATCAGATTGGAATTCTAAAAGACAAAAATCCACCAATATTTAGTTAAAAGGCTGAATGAGATCATCCTTGAATATATATATAAACAGATACTGATCCTCCAAGGAAAGACTGAAGGCAAACGAGGTCCAGGCAGAAGAACATCATGGCTTTAAAATCTAAGGGACTGGTTTGGACAAAACTCATGTCCGATGATGGATATGGCAGGAGGAGGAGGAGGAGGAGGAGATACTGATCCCAGAAAGGGGGGGATATATAATTTACACAATTCTTATCCTTAAGTGTATATATCTAAGTATCTTGGAAAAATGTCTTTCTCAAAATTGAAGATGTCTGCATTGCTGCAGTGATAATGAACAAACTAGGAAAGCGGGCACAGGATCTTGAAA
The DNA here is from genome assembly GCA_009733165.1 of Naja naja. Classification (NCBI taxonomy): domain Eukaryota; kingdom Metazoa; phylum Chordata; class Lepidosauria; order Squamata; family Elapidae; genus Naja; species Naja naja. Next base: position 46,055,771 of record CM019152.1, read on the forward strand.
CAAGCAGAAAATGATAGCAAAAAGAGGCAGTTATGTTATTATACTCTTCAAAATTAAAGATTTTGAATTATTAACTAAGACTTGGTAATCTGAATTAGAAGATATGACAATAAATTGCAAAGGTTAAACTCAGGTTAATTGAATTCTCCCTTAAATTCAAGGCCACTCTGTCGATTACTATGAAGAGACAACTTATCTATTATACATAAAGACAGGAAAAAATTCCCCAGAAGCTCAAATTTCAGAAATATGATTTTTTTTCTTCTTATTCTGGGTGGTACAGCATTCCCTCAGCCTGGCCTTAATATCATGTACTCAAGTGGTAGCAGTGACAAGGCATGCTTTCCTGTAACTTTGAATGAAGATCAGATTAGGCTTTTGGAAAGTTAAATCTATTAGGCAGCCTTGGAAGGAGGTTGGAAATTACAGATGTTGTAGAATTCAATTGCCAAATGTTAGAGTGGAAACTGATGATTTAAACTATATAATAATCATATTTGTTAAACAACATTTGTTTTTCTGCCAAATTCAAAGTGCTGATTATGACGGTTAAAGCCATATCCTGTAATAAGTCTTTTTGAAAGCTTCTTTGCTTCCAAATATAGTGGTGTGGGTGGTTAACCGCATTAGGTTTTTTTTTTTTTTTACATATATTACTTTACTGCTCTGCAAGCATCTTTGGCTTCCAGTGTGCTTCTCAGTGCAATTCAAGATGCTGGTAGTAACTTTTAAAGCCTTTCATGGCTTCAGACCATGGCTACATTATGGGTCTCTCCCCAACTGGCAGAATAGGCATGCTCTGAGTGACATTGGCTAAGGAGTTTTGGCTGGCAGAGCCAAATTTATCTTATGTTAATAATCTACGTAATTTCGTAACATATCAGTATTAATGCTTTTTAAAAGTTTATATTGATTTTTGTTTGTTCAATTCAAGCAAGATTCTGGGTGCCTAATAACAATTAAAAAAAACAGAGCAACCCACCCCCCCAAAACTATTTTTAAAATGGCAGTGGAAACAAAAAAACAAGAACTGTCAATATAATTACAGCACAAATATTTCAACAGAACTAATGCATAGGTTCTAAAATTGGTTAACTGATTATTAATTTAAAGTTACCAGATTAGAGCTTGAAGTCATTCTGTCTGAAATTAATGAAAGTTAAATTGTGTTCCAAGTAAACTGTCAGTTTAATATGAATTAGACCTCAGAACCATTAATTCTGGATCCAATACAGTGTATGGATTATTGTATTGCTTCTAAAGCTTAATGCTGTGTTTCCTATTTAAGAGAGAATTCTGGCTGAAAAGCTATGGTCAGCCCAATGCATTAATTTCCAAAAGTGCCTAGGATGGGAGTGGGATTCTAGTGATGCAGGAAGAGGAAATAATTGTTTTAAAGGGCCAGACTTAGTACTTACTACACAATAGATATAAATATAAAAGTCTGAAAATATTTGCATCCTAAAAGCAACCCTTGGCTTATTTTTCTGCACAGACAAAATGGCAATCTATTCATAACATGCTAAGCCTCTTGTTTCACGTATTCACCAAAAATTTGACCTTCACAAACTGCAACTTTTTAAATTCTTCAGTCTAGTTTTTGTGGCTTGGGGGCCTTGACCTCACAAAAAAATCTTAATTACAATTATTCCAAGTCTACCCTCCGGTTTCCAGGCCAGCTTTTATGATTTTAATAATTTTAACTTGTTAGAAAAGTATAAAAACACAGGATTGAAAAGCAGTCTTCAGTCCAAGTACATACTCCAAATCTTTTGTCCTCACTAATAAAGAAACTAATAGCATAAAATATCATTCCAATGTCAAAATTAATTATATATTATATAAAACAAGTTCTTCTCAAATATTAATCAGAACAAAAATTCTAGGGAAGCTGGCAGAGAAGGCTGGAAATGATGAGGGATCATGATCACAGGATGCTTGGTAACCAGTTGTAAGAACAGGTTGTCAAACACCTCAAATATGAACATGTTACCACAAGGGTGGTGTAGCAGTCATCACTTCAAGGATGGGCCAAAAAATAATCAATTCCCGAGTCTCTCATAATTTCAGACAGTCATTTTGCAATTGGATGACTATTTATATAATTTATTTCCGTTTTCATTCATCGCATGTTTTCAATGTCTTTGGCTTACTATAACTTATTCCTTTACTATATGTTGCATAATGTTGTATATCTCATCACTCCTTACCACCCATCCCCTCCCACTTGTGACTGTATGACTGTAACTTTGTCACTTGTATCCTTACGATTTATATGGACTGTTTGCTAGTATGATTTGATTGCTTATTGTACCCTATGACTATCATTAAGTGTTGTACCTTATGATTCCTGACTCTTGACGAATGTATCTTTTCTTTCAAGTATACTGAGAGCATTTTGCACCAAAATAAATTCCTTGTGTGTCCAATCACACTTGGCCAATAAAAGAATTCTAATTCTAATTCCTGAGAGATACACAATGTTGTATATCCTGTTGCTCATATATTCTCAATATGTGTGAAAAATATGGTTATTAACATCAAAGGAGTTTTTCCTATCCTCCAGCTGATCTTACCTGATTAAGCTTTTTCCACAGATTGAGGACTGGAGAAAGCTCATTTGACCAGATTTCTCTGTCAAATTTGCAACCGGCAGTTACAGACCTACTCAAGATCCGAAGTTGTGAAATTACCTGTAAGAGAAAACAAAACAAAACACGAGAATATGGAGGCAATTCCCAATAAAATTATAGAAGAGATCCAGACTTACTGTGTATATTTTGATTAATATCTTTGGAAGGATGTGAATCAGAACATAATTGCAAATAAAGATTTAACCATGAATTCTGTGATGAGAAACCTCTCATCAAAATGAGCAATTAGAGTGCAGATAAGAGTGTTTTAATTAATTGATTATTTGTATTAATAATTACATTACCAGAGATAGTTAAGGATGATTACAAGGGATTAACTTGATACTTTTGTCTGAGACCAGGGGTGTTCGCAGGGTGCTTTGATTTGGCTTGCAGGGCCACCCCGGAAAGAGCGAAGGACTGGCCTGCAGTGCCTCTGCCAGCAAAAATGGAACATGGGCCTCGGGCCCCATTTTCACTGGCAGCGGGCTGGCCCCACCCACCCTGGCCACGCCCACCCCAGCCACACCCAGTCAGCCCTCCGAGGTCAAACACAATTCTGATGCAGCCCTTAATGAAATCGAGTTTGACACACCTGTTTGAGACCATACAAAAGAAATGTTGATCACAAGAATTCATATGAGGTAAAGCTGGCTATTGCGGAATTAGAATTATATGATGATTTGTGAAAGGTCTGAAATCGAATCTGTTTGAATAATTATTTGAGAATTTGCATGGTGCCTCTGTCTCATACTTGTTCTTGTAGCCATGTAAACATTTAGAAGTTGTCAGTCATGGAATTATTATAAACAAATACAATTAAGAAAAGACTATGGAATTTTTAGTTGCAGATATTGAAAATATATTATGCACAATAGTTTTAAACATGCTAATCTAGGACAGTGGTTCTTAACGATATTGCCCCCCAAGGGGCGATTTTGTTTTTCGGGGATGGAATGTAAAGGGGCGACATGGGGGCGAAGGGACGGAAGGGGGGTGATATGGGGCGATGGAGTGAGATATATTGGGAGAAAGAGAGAGAGAGAGAGAAAGAGATCTATATTGGTAGATAGGTAGGTAGGTAGGCAAACAGACAGACCTTTTGGATGGATGGATGGATGGACGGACGGATGGACAGACAGAAAGAATGCGAGAGAGGCAGCACTTTGGGAAAACAGTGGCGGTTTCCCAACATGCGTCGCGACCGGTTCAGGTGCGGTACAACAGTCAATGGGGTGAGCCTGCAGGCCAGCGCCTCGAACGCCCCCCTGCCACCTCTTAGCACCCCTCTGCTGGCCCCCTTGGGCACGCTAAGAGGTGGCAGGGGAGCGGTTATGTTGGGGGAGGGGGGTGATGAAATCTTCCTCAATGGCTCAAGGGGGAGATTCTTTCAAAGAGGTTAAGAACCACTGATCTAGGACATGAAGTCATATTGAGAAAACTGAATTTCTCTCTAATGAAAACATAGTTTAAAATATTCACATACAGAATAATCATGTATATAGAGAGAACACTACAACACATTTAAAATCTTGAATGTGGCCACCTGCCTACACTCTGTAGTACTCACTTGCTCACTGGCCTGCTTGTCAGCCTTCTGAACTTTCCAACAAGGAAAGTCAACAAGAACATTAGAAGAAAGTTGCAAGTTGCCATCAGTTGAGGTCCTCACTTAATGATCTGCAATCCTTGCTTAACAACAGCAGCAGAAACTGCTAGCATTGCTGTCACTAAGCAACACAGTCATATGACATTGCCTTTATAAGCACATCACTCTAATGGTGGAAATTCAGCTTCAAATTACTGTCATTAAGCAAGAAGTATCTGCAATGACAAGCCATCCATATCCATATCCATCTCCTTTTTATGTTTATTTGAGGATCTGATAATCAGCTTTTAAGAGTTCTCTAAACGAATATTATAATACATTCCTTGTGTAGGTTACAATGCAGTAGAAAATGCAATGCAGTATTTTATTATAAATATTTGTCTTTCTATATGTAGCTATATCTGAGATTTTCCATTGTTGAAATGCTTAAATCTCTCTCTCTCTCTCTCTCTTTTTTAATGGTAGTATCCCTTAAGTAACTAAAGTCCAGATTCACTTGAGTCACATTTCACTTTTGGTGACATTATAGATATTCAGTTTTTTGCTTGGAACATGATCTGCTTAACTTTTTAAAATCAGTTAGATTCTATCAACTGCTAGGAAATATCTTTCAAAATCATTATTTATGTTTTTTTTACAATGGATTGGTTATGCCTAAATTAAGTTCCATTGATTTCAGTGAAATCTATTCTAAGCACATTTAAATGTGGATTCAGTTTAATATTTACAGGGTACCATAAAGGCAGCTTATGCAAGAAAATCTATTTTGCTTGGCCTCATTGGCATTTTGTTATCTGTATCTGTGTCATCTATATTGATATCCATATCTATCTACTGTCTATATCTATTGTACATCTATATCTATATTATATCTCATTCCATGAGGCTGCACTATTCAGTTGTTCAGTACTCTGAATTAAGCACTTAAAGTTCACTTGTTTCTGTATTTTTGATAGATTTTCTAACTTAAAAAATGTGCAGTGATGCAATGTTTCATTTTGCTTGATAAATTAGATACTTTTTAGTTTACAAAAAACAAATTAAAACAATTTATTACATTTGGTAGAAGAACATGAAGCTTCACTAGTTTGTAATCTGTGGAAGTATTATTTTAAGTTGTGTAATTGTTGCTATCAACTTATTTGCTAAACATTCTGGAAAATTAGGGCTTAAAAAGAACAGCTTCAATTTAAGAAAAAAGTGGAGAGAACTTTTAATATTTTCGTTTACAAATTAGACACATTTTAAATGTTAATGAAAATGAATCACCTTGTATACTGAAAATGTTTTTCTCCTTAACAGAAATTGAAAAGGAAATTGATGTGTTTGCTGAACAATAAACTAAATTACAGGATCTCCAAATTAGATGCTTCTTTCTTTTCCAGTACAACCAGGGTTAAAAAACTCCTGTCAAATAAATTTAATGTATTATACTTAAATTAGCTAAATTATCTAATTTGAATTACCTTATATTCTCCTTATAAACACTATTTTCCATGCTAAAATCTCAAATAGAAAACAGTGAAAAGAAATTATGTAAGAAATGGAATCAGGATTTGGGCTCAGCATATGCTCAGACCATAAAATGTTTGTAAGGGAACAGATCTTTCTGTGCAATTTGGACAATGGTAGAAGTAAAACAGATCAAGGAAACAACTGAAACATACAGGAGTCAAGCACTAAAAAATATTAAACAAATACAAGTCTATAAATTACTAAAAATGAATTAAAACAATTAAAATTGAACAGTAAACAATACAATTAAAAGAACCCACCCCCCGGGTCAATCCAGGCCGGCCTGCTGAAACAGCCAAGTCTTCAGGTCTCGACGAAAGGAGCGGAGATCAGGGGCCAAATGGAGATCCGCGGGGAGCTGATTCCATAGGGCGGCGCTCCCACAGAAAAGGCCCTAGCCCTGGGGACTGCCAGCCGACAGTGCCTAACCGACGGTATTCCCAGGAGGCCCCTCCTGTGGGAGCGCACGGGGCGATCGGAGTGTGATGCTGGCAGGAGGCGCTCCGCAAGTACCCTGGACCCAGGCCATTTAGGGCTTTATAAGTTGCTACTAACACCTTGAAGGAAACCCGGAAGGCAACTGGCAACCAATGCAAGTCGCAGGAGGGTGTCACATGGGAGTATCGGGATACCCCATCACAGCCTGCGCGCATTCTGCACCAGCTGCAACCTCCAAGTAATCCGCAAGGTTAGCCCCATGTAGAGAGCGTTGCAGTAGTCGATTCTGGAAGTGACAAGCATGAGTGACCGTTCAAGGGCATCTCGGTTCAGGTAAGGGCGGAGCTGGTGAACCAGCCGAACCTGGGCAAAAGCCCCCCTGGCCACAGCTCCCACTTGCTCCTCCAGATTGAGCTGTGCATCCAGGAGGACCCAGATTCCTTGCCTATCCACGGGGTAACACCTCCCCCATGACCAAAGATGGCACATCCACTGAACACCGAGATGCCGGTAAGAACAGCCACTCAGTCTTGGCCGGATTGAGCCGGAGCCTGTTCCTCCCCATCCAGGCCTGCACTGCCTCCAGGCACCGGGACATCACTGAGAGAGCATCACTGATCTGGTCTGGGATGGAGATATAAAGCTGGATATCATCTGCATATTGATGATACCTCACCCCAAAACCACGGATGATCTCACCCAGTGGTTTCATGTAGATATTAAACAGGAGAGGTGAGAGAACCGACCCCTGGGGCACCCCACAAGTGAGGGGCCTCGGGGACGACCTCTGCTCTCCTGCCAACACCGACTGCGAGCAGTCCGAAAGGTAAGAGGAGAACCACTGTAAAACGGTGCCCCCCACTCCCAACCCCTGGAGCCGCCGCAGAAGGATACCATGGTCGATGGTATCAAAAGCCGCTGAGAGATCTAAGGACCAGGACAGAGGAAAAGCCCCTGTCCCGAGCCCTCCAGAGATCATCCACCAGTGCGACCAATGCTGTCTCCATGCTGTGTCCGGCCCTGAAACCCGATTGCTACAGGTCAAGATAATCAGTTTCCTCCAGGAACAGCGGAAGCTGCTGAACCACCATGCTCTCAACAACCTTCACTAAAAAGTGAAGGTTGGAGACTGGACGATAGTTGTTCAAAACGGTTGGGTCCAGAGCAGGCTTCTTGAGGAGGGGTCTCACCACCGCCTCTTTCAAGGCAGCTGGAAAAAACCCCTCACTCAAAGAGGCATTGACAACTGCCTGGAGCCAACCGCGTGTAACCTCCCTGGAGGCATAAACCAACCAGGAAGGACACAGGTCCAATAAACACGTGGTGGAAGACAGCCTCCGCATGATCCTGTCCACTTCATCCAGGGAGATAGGGTCAAACTCAACCCAGATTGAATCCACAAGACTCGTCGCCACTCCATCATCTAAACCCTGTCAGTCAGAGTCCAAGCCAGCCCGAATCTGAGAGATCTTATCCGCTAGATGTAAACTAAATTCCTCTGCTCTGCCCTGCAAAGGGTCCCCCCTCTCCTCCAAATGCAGGAGGGAGCAAGTGACCCTGAACAGGGCCGCAGGGCGATCATCTGTGGACGCGATCAGAGCGGAGAAGTAAGCACATCTCGCTGCTCTAATCGCTTCCAGGTAAGTCCTAATATAGGCTCTTAGCTGGACACGGTCAGACTCGGAACGACTAGTCCTCCACCTGCTCTCCAGGCATCTTCTCCGCCGCTTCATCCCCCGAAGCTCCTCCGAGAACCAAGGAGCCAAACGAGGTCTGCGGCGAGGAAGAGGCCGCAAGGGGACAACCCGGGCGAGCGCTGCCGAGGCCGCCTGTTGCCAGGCAGCCACCAAAGTCTCGGCCAGGCTGTGGTCGAGGGAGGTGGGCAAGGACCCCAGGGCCATCTGAAACCTCTCCGGGTCCATCAGGTGCCTGGGGTGGAACCATCGTATCGGCTCCTCATCCCAGCAGCGAGGGGCAGCCGATTGGAAGACCAGCCTCAGGAGATAGTGATCTGTCCATGATAGGGGTAGCGTAACCGGTGATCCACCTCCCAGATCGCTACACCACTGTCCTGAGACAAAAACCAGGTTGAGCGTGTTCTCCCCCTCATGAGTGGGTCCCTGAATCACCTGGATGAGGTCCATGGCTGTCATGGATGCCATGAACTCCCGAGCCAAACCAGACACCACTCCCAGAGAGGGCAAGTTGAAGTCCCCCAGGACAATAAGCCTGGGAAACTCCACCACCACCCCCGAGAGGGCGTCTAGCAGCTTGGGAAGGGCCGTTGCAACGCAGCTGGGGGATAGGTATGTCAGCAACAGACCCAACCAACCATCCGGGCCCAACCTCAGGAGGAGGGACTCACACCCACCTATCTGCGAGACAGTGGCCTCCTTAGCAACAGAAGATCACTAAGTAGTTTTAAGTAATCTTTGTCTCAGTCTAATATGTTTTCCATCTTTTAGGGAGTTACACTTGGTGGTTCTACGAGACATGCCTTCTCTGCTGTGTCATCACAGTTCTCCCCCTCCCCAGGAATATTCTCCCAGACACCCCCAGATGGTCTCGCTCCATCCCCTTCAAGATTCTGCGAATCTCTCAAGATCTGGCTATGTTCTCAGACTAGGAGATTCCAGGGGACCAGGGAAATCCTGTTATGGCTCTTTTACTATTGCCAACATTATCTTCTTTGCTCAGGTGTATTTTGTAGCTTTTAATTATGACAGTTATATATTTATTGGTTTTTCCTTTTAGTTCACTATTATGTGCTACAAAGAGTCATGTTTCTGGGAAATGGGCAGCCATATGAACATGATAAATAGATTGCTGATAGCTAGATGACTAGCTAGACAGACATGCAGACAGAAAATGGAGAGCTCTCTATATGTGATGACTCCCCTGGATGCGTCCCAAGATACCGCTCCAGATGTCAGCTTGGAGGAGGATGAACCAGTTCCAAGCAAGTCTGGTGGGGAGTTGGTCAATGGCTCCAAGAAGCCATCTGAGAGGGATGAAGCACAGCTGAAAAAGGATAGCTCTGAGGCTTCAGGATGGAAAGCAAGCAGCTGCAGCTGGTTAGTGATGAGGAGGAGGAACTGCCTTGTGCTCCTGATCCGAGAACACATAGGGCACAAAAAGGCAGCAGCAGCAGCAGCAGCAAAGGTCATCCTGATTACTCATGAGAAGGCAGCCTTGCCCCTCTTGATGGGCTGCACCAGAAGCTGGCTATTTAGCACAGCAGACAGATGGAGGCGATACTGGAAACAATGTGTTCATTTCCTAGCTGCATGTTTCCTAGTTGTTATGATCCCTGCCTTGCTTTGGATTGACTCTGTGCCTTGACTTTGGATTGGGCCTTATGATCTCTGGACTTTTCTTCAGTCATGAACCCTGTTGTGTTGTGGATTTAATTTTGCCTGGTGGATTTGTCTTGTTTGGGAAACTTTCAAGTGCCATGTGGACTCATTGGTCATTACTATATGGGTTAATGTCGGTCTACTTTTGGCTGGACTTAATTGGGACAGTTTTGGGTTTTTGATAAAGGGGATTGCTGGGGAACTACTAAACTTCCATTACATGTGTGTGCGAGTGAGCAGGACAGCATAATATGTTACTTTAAACACTGAAAGGAGAAAGGCAGGACACAATTCTAACAAATAAAATATATGCTAGATACGAAACATTACCAAGTTGTAGGCAGCTCAGTGGGCATATATATCATCCACACATACAAAAAAATGGTACTGAATCTATTCCATTTGGAATTGGATCCATTGTCATCTCTTTTCTAAGAACAGTGAATATTAACAGACCATCGGTTATTTTAGTAACCTTCTAGAATATGCATTCTAATTTTCCATGTTTCTGAACTATAATTTATGATAGTTATTTGGAAGATGAGGATTTTACTAAATATCAGAAGTTAAACGTGTAGGCTTTTTATTGTGTCAAAAGACTGTATCAGCACATTTTTTTCAAGGGAATTAAGTCTTAAAAGCTTGAATACAAATCACAGGAGATATGCTAGCTCATGCAATTTTTAACTTAAGCAAACTAAGAGTGAATCTTTCTGTCACAGTAAAGGAAAAACTACATTCATGCTGTCAGCTTTGAATTTATCAAATTTCCAAAAAACGTCTCTTGTTTCTTTGAAGAGGCCATGCACAGCATGTTATAAAAATATGGTCATTTTACGTAAAGCGATGCCATTATGAAGAAGATTCTGTCCTCCACTTCCAAAAAACTAACAAGCAACAGAAGATATATCAGGCATAAACAGCCCAGCTGAACATGTATATTTCTACTGCTCCAGTTGCTTGTGTGAGAAAGAAAAAGTGGGAGAGAGATTAAGGATTTATCCTTCTTTACCATGAAAGAAATATTTCTCAGAAATGGTTTTCAAAGAATACATTTTCATTTCATCCCTAATCCATAAAGTTGTCTTCAGTTGTTCCACTGTTAAATGGTGTCTTCTCCTCTCCCAAAACCTTGTGCTACTGACAATCTATAATACAATGAAAACGTGGATGATGGCATGATCAAAGTCTAGAATTTACCCAGTTCTTGCTGCTCAGTTAGGCAAGCTGCTTCCCATCTGGCTGTTGGCCCTCTGTGGCTGTTTTGGCTGAGGCTGCAAGAGAGGCTGAACACCTGGCTTAAATAGAAGCATCTGTTTTTGAAATACCTGGCCACCACTTCTGAAATCATGGTGACACATTCTAAATGATGTGCCTACCAGACCTCTGGAAGACTGCAAGGCCTGCTTTTAAACATGAAAACAGAGTTTTTTCAAAACTGATACATCAGTTTGTATGTATGTATTTTTGTCTGCCAGCCAGCCAGCCAGCCAGCCTGCCTCCCTGCCTATCTATCTATCTATCTATCTATCTATCTATCTATCTATCTATCTATCTATCTATCTATCTATCTGATCTATCGATCTACCTACCTACCTACCTACTTAATCCATCCTCCCACCCACCTAGTCACTGTCAATCAACATACTGAGGAAGAGAGATGTCACTGAGTCTCACATTCATCAAAAGATTTCAGGCAATCTCACAAGATCTCAACAAATACAATCAAATTACAATTGTTAATTTTGATAAGATACTTTTAAATGGATTCACATGTAATCTGTTTAACCAATCCTGACTTCTGTTTTCTTTATCCTACCTAATTCAGTTTGGATCTTACAACAGACTCTATGCATCTGATAAAGTGAACTGGTTAGTCTGAAAATATGCCATCAGACTTTTTGCCATCTTATGTGTATGTGTAATATTGGTGGGAAAGCAGAGGTATAGTACATAAGCCAAAACACTTGTCAACATGCCTAAGAAATTGCTTTATTTTTAAAAAAATCTCTGCAATGGGAAGCCAGGGTTAATGTTGATAGATGGCACGTGTATTGCATGTGATTTATAATGTAAATGTGTTTATGTGTTTTATATGTAAGTGCTGTACTACTAATGCTATTGAAATGATGTAAATATAGATATTACTAATACAGTATTAGTTTTTCGAGATTTGAGGAGGGTAGACTATGACATTACTCATGAATTTTTTTTAAAAAAAGAATTTTTTTGTCCATATCCGCTTCTATGTATAAGCAAAAACATCAGCAAAGAAAACACTTTTGCTTCAAGAAATGCTATTTGATAAATTCACAGAACAATAATCAAGATTCCATAGCAGGAGAAACTAAGAGTAAAAAGAACACAATACATATTGGAGATCTTAAAAGAAGAGGTTACTGTGTGAAAGCACAATTGTCAGCAATATTAATCAAGAATAAAAGGAATAATTAGCTCTTAACTTATGGAAAGTTCTGGGGAATTTCAAAAATAGACTTAGAATAGAATTGGAAGCTCTGATAATGCTCCACCAATGACTTCATATTCTTAAAAAATGTTACAATGGATTTGAGTTTCAGTTGATATATCAAAAAATTAGAATATATTGGATGCCCCTAGAAATGCATTTGAAAGGATGTACCTCAGATTTCCTTTGTTAAAGATGTTAAAAATATGTGAGCATTTAATGAACCTTATGACATAGCCCTGGAATCATTTGCCATTATTTTGGAATGATATTTCAATGATCATTAAGTAGATTTATGCGAAAAAAAACTTTAAATTTTAAAAGTGTTAATATGATGTTGAATTATATGCCAAATCTTGGAATTTGTCTAATAGGAATTGTATGTGAAGGGTAGCTGAAAGAATAATATTGAGAAATCGGAAAAAGTGATATTATTCCAGCTATTAAGGAAAAGCTTTTGGAAATGTGTAATTCATTTGTCCTGGAAAAAGCAATATTTTTCTTTTTAATTTACTATTCATGCTTTAAAAGAAAAACCAAGTGTAAACAAAAAGAAAAAAGAAAAGAAAAAATAATTGTATAGAATTATAATATTTATAAGTGGACAAAGGATAACCAAGTTTATACAGTTAGTATTCAGTAAATCTTTGATTAGAAATTAACCATGGAAAATATTAAATTATATATATATATATATATATATATATATATATATATATATATATATATATATAATTTAATATTTTCCACCTATATATATATAAGTCTTGGTATTGGTCTTGTCCCGTGTAAGGTTACCTTACACGGACAAGACCGAATACACCAAGACCTACATACCTTTACCGTGAAAATCTAAAACATATATATATATATATATATATATATATATATATATTTAATTACATTTATATGCAGCCTTCTCTGAAGACTCAGGGCGGCTTACAATTTTTTGGAGCACAACCCAATGTGCTCAGCAATAGCCTTCATTCCATTGTATATGCCTGCTTATTACTAAGCGGCATTTTACAAAGTCAGCTTATTGCCCCCAACAATCTTGGGTCCTCAATTTACCTACCCCGAGAGGATGGAAGGCTGAGTCAACCTTGAGCCTGGTGGGATTCGAGCCTACAGTAATTGTAGACAGCTGGATCTTAAGAGCAGGCATTTAACAGCCTGAGCCACCAAGGACTCTTTTAAATACATTAAATTGTTTTAACCCTGTATATAAGAATTTAAATCACTATGACAGCTGCAACTTCAAGGAAAGTCACTTTTCCAATTTCTCTATATTTTATTATATTCTTTCAATGCAGCAGAAGAAATTCCTGCTATTAAAGGAGGGATCAGCTTCAGTGATCCTTGAATCCAATGATTTCTACCAGTTTACAGACATATTTTCCTTTAAAACCTCATCAGCAAATATATTACTTAAATGGGTCATTCTTAACATGAAATTTATTGTAGTTATGATATGATAATTACTAGAAGTCCAAATCATAGTTGGCTTCACCTTTTTAGCAGTTAAGAATTGCTCTGCTGTTAAGTATTGAATACTGTCAAGAAAATGAAATAGTGCTGAAGTTGACCTATCACTCATTTCAACACTTCACACAGTTCCTTCCAAACATTGATAACGCAAAAAAATATAAATTGCTTTTCTATTCTTTGCTCAAGAAATAGACTTCAGGACAATTCTGTAATTCTCTTTAACCTCACTTCTATTTTGTCATGATTTTGTTTGTTTATTTATTTATTTATTGGACTTGTATGCCGCCCCATCTCCGAAGACTCGGGGCGGCTTACAACTAAAAACATACATTCACAATAAATAATTAAAAAAGAATTAAACCAGAACAAGCCCAATATTTATCCAAATTAAAAACAATTTGAAACTATCCCATTGTTCTCAAATTGGCTATCAAAACAGGCTAATATAACAGAATCCACTAACCTATTGTACCAGATTTCTTGTGGGAGAGTTAATTTGGGTTTTTCTCGTTTACTTCACAGCAGCTGATTTCAAAATAGTTATTTTTCAAGAATTTACGGTGCCTATATTATCCTGAATACTGAAGTCTTTGTCTTGTTGTAATACTAGATAAGCATTTTAACAATATACAGAAGAATAGAGCATCTTCAAAGAAATACACACATTGCTAAATAGTTACAGCAGTAGCAGAAACTTTAATGAATTATCAAAATAAATTTAAATGCCAACTATAACTTCTTTTAGTAATTTGAAGATTCTGTTTTTCAGACATGCTCCCTCCAGCATCTTAAAATCCCAAATAATTTTATAATGAGCATATAATGCAACCACGCTTTACAATTTTTGGATGCATCATTTGCCTTACATGTACTTCCTGTCATTCCTTCAAGGAACTTTATTAAAATATTCCAAATGATGACAAAATCTCTTCTAGAGTCTGGTGCTTTATTCAATATTAGAAACATTTTTGATTGGAAAATCCTCAGAACCAAAGGAATGAGTTTTCCATTCTATTTATTCCACACCTATCCTTTGCACTTATATACAAAATTCTCTATGTTGACCAGAACTATTCCACCACATTTTATCTATTTTTAGAGAAGTCACCATTCATTTTCTTTTATCATAGTACATTGTGATGTTGTGTTTCATGAGAGATTTTATGACTGCAGTGTTGCAGCAAATTTTTGCATTCTGTACCAAAAAATAATTGAGCTAGTCTAGAGTATTTAAACATTTGTTACTGTAAAAATGTTAATTGTGCCATTCCCAAATTAAAAGTTTGATTAAGTAAAGACAATATTTAAATGGGCTGTCCAAATATTTCTTGTTTTAGCATGCTACTGTGGAAGGATGAGTTATTTAAACAGAAATGATAGGAACTTCAGCATAAGTTTTAGAAGTTGCATAAAATACTGATCCCAGGGAAATGGCCATATTTCACATTTTAGTAGAGAAATACAAAGAGGAGACAGAATAGTCACAGCATACCATCCAAGCAATATACACAGCGCACCCATTTAATATTGGGTTCGAATAAGCTGTATCTGAAATACATATTTCACTATGTACTGCAATATGAAAATTCAGCAGTTTGAATGAAAGTAATATCAATACAGAACCTATGGAACTATAGCAGACAACTGTGAAGCTGTTTGGCTCCCCAAAAGCCCTGCCTTCACCTTTCAATTAATTAATTTTAACAGTACTTTAACCTGCCTTGCCTCCTTTAAATTTTCAAATTTTATATATTGTTTTAATGTTTAAATTTATTAGGTTTTTTTATTGTATACAGCCCAGAGTCTCTCTGTGAGGAAGAGAGGGGGAGAGGGGGAAAACATGTGATAGATAGATAGATAGATAGATAGATAGATAGATAGATAGATAGACAGACAGACAGACAGACAGACAGACAGAGGAACATTTCTTCTAAAAAATCATTTTAACTTTTTAGTCTATTTTCTATGGTAAAGAAGTCCATTTTAGTCTATTTTCTCTTGGTAAAGGCCATAATTTTGTTTACATTTTTAAAATTGTGATATGTATTTAATCCATTCAGAGACATTTTGGACTGTAATGGCATATAAGCTCTAGTGAATAAATGTGCACCTGTATTCCCTGGAGGGTTTACAGTATTCCATTTAAAACTCTACTGTGACATTTTCCTTCTCCCACTGAATGATAAGAGTTCTAATCTCCTCCCTTATTCCTACTGAGATTGCCGAAAGAATTGCATAAATGAGTATCAGCTTAACCCCCCACCCCCCCAATTCAACTGTCTCCACTTCTTGAAAAGTGCCTGGACAAGTCCCTCCATTTTTCTTGGCAAGGTTTTTCAGAAGTGCTTGCCATATCCTCCTTTCTAGGCTAAGAGAAGGGTCAAGATCGCCCAGCTCGCTTTGTGTGCAAGGCAGGACTAGCCTGGGCCTTAACCATTGCATCAAACTGGCTCTCAATCAGCTCAGTTTGGGAAATAGAATTCACTTCTCCCCAGAAGAGCCATGCCATTTACATAGAATTTAAAAAGAAGGAAAACCAAAATAAAGCCGTGCTTAGATTGTTTTGACGAAGAGCTCCAACTTCATATTCTAGCTAAATTCTTACTAGTCTGTATTGAACTGCCATTCAATATAAATTCTTCTAAAGGGATAGAATCAAAAGCTAATTTCAAGTTCTACAAAAGCTACATAGACGATTCTGTGCTGTAGGATGAGGCACTGATCTAGGAATGTTTTTTTTTTTTGCATTCTTTGGACTTGGTTTCAGCTCTAATTGGCATTACATTTCCATTTTGACATTAATTATGCAGACAAAATTCAGAGGACAACTGGCTTGCTAATTTTATTCAGTTTTGCTATGCTTTTTTTATGAAGCAAAGAAATGCTTATTAGAAATCCCTGAGGAATCTACTAAAATGTAGCATATGATTCTAAACAGAGGGACGTCACAGATTTGTGAACAAAGACATTTTTCAGAAATTTTTAGAAAAGAGTGTTTTATTTTATAACAACTTCACAGGTCATGTCTCTTGCTATCCAGCAGAACAATGGAAAAGGGGGACTAGTAATCATAATCTTCATTGTCTCAGTAAGGAAATACTTGTACTGTACATACTGAGAAACATCATTTACATTTTCATGAATATACATTACTATAGTAGCAATCACTTCTCATATTCAAGGAATCAATATAGTTTACACACGAGAAGCTGATAACCATTCAATATGTGCACAGAGAATTACCACATACTCTGTTTCAGGCTCATCTCTTTCATACCATGGAATGTTACTAGTGAATTATTTTTTTACTATAGTTTTAAAGGGAACTAAGATTTGGTGGAACAGAATATATGCCATAATTCTTGGAAAACTGATTTAACTTAAAATAAAAAGACACAGCCTCTTTATAAATGATTTGTGCATTATTGATGGTAATTAACTTTTCCCTCACAAAACTCTACCAATAAGGAAAACCCCAAATCTTACCAAAGAACTGATCATTCGCTGTGATGAACGTGCAATATTGGCAGGTAAGCCAAAAAAATCAGGTTTGTCATCTTCTGGAAGGCTTTCAATAACATGGCGGTAATCCTACGTAGAAAGTAACAGAAAACATATGTAAATATGTGGCTTGTATATTTTGGAAATAAATATTAGATTATTAATAATCCTTAAGGAATTACCTAAATCTAACCAGGTGCTACAGAATGATTGATTCATCTTTAAAAACTAAGAAAAAACTGAAACTATTATTAAGCTAATTATTCAACTATTGAATAATATTCAACTGTTATTCAACTTCTTTATAAGTTAAAAGTATAGCTGAAAGAATGGTAAAACTTGAACTCTGAAAAAGGCAAATAGGAGAAGGTGGATCCTTTTGAACTGTGATGCTGGTTCACAAGTGACTATTATGTATCCCATGTGGAAAAATAATAAACAGGAAGTCCTAGATTGAACCTCATTAAATATAGGATTTGAAGCCAAGATTGCCAAACAGAGGCTGTCATACTTTGGTCATGTCATGAGAGCTGACTCACTTGAAAAATCAATCATACTCGGAGTGATCAATGGAAAAAGGAGAAGGGGCTGCCCTCATACCTGCTAGCTGGACACTATAAAGGATGACACCAGGATGATGTGATGAAGGAGATGGTGTGAGACCGAGGGGCATGGAGGTACAGATCCACAGAGTGGCCAAGGGTCGACACAACTGAATGGCTGGTGACAATCACTTTAAAATGCATGCTTTTAGTTTTGTTTCTTGGTTAACAATAATGTTAAAGGGGGCTTAAAACTGTGGCTCTTTTCATGTTCAAACTCTATATTTGTGTGCATCTGAGAGGCTGTGCTTGGAAGCTCTGACAATGCAACTGACATGGGAGTTACTAAAAAGTTCCTGTTTTAATCAGATATGTCTGGCTTATGGGGCAATAATTTTTAACATGTCAATAGATATAATAAAACACATCATCAATAGCATCAATAGCTACTTTGCGAATCAAAAACAACAATAATCTACCATTTTAATAAAGCCAAAGAGAATTAATTTTAGTTTGACCATCTGATAAGGAGGGAACATACTTACCAATATATTGCAAGAGCTAGGTAGAGAAATAGAATAAGGAAATCTGCTCATCTTCTTGCCCCGGAAATTTGAGTCAGCAATGACTCTGGAGTTAAAAAATTGTTCCAGGTAAGATCGCAGGACCCTCATATCAAAGTAATTATCTATGCGACCTCCATAAATAGCATTTTCCAATAAGCCATGCACAAACTCCCACTGAAAATCTTTGGCATCTGAAATGAGTAAATATAAAACATGTTACAATGTAGTGCAATGATTTGATGGCAGATTATTTTTTGCTAAACTTGAACTTAATGTAGGAAAGCAATAAATTGTGCTCTCAAATGAGTCATATATATATAGATGACCTAACACTTTCATTTAATTGTGACATTCTCCACATTACACATCTTTATGGAGCCCTAACAACTTTGCCTAATGGATTCTAGTCAGTTGCCTTTTTCCTTATAGTCCCTCAAAACTGCTAAATATATGCATAAATAAATACATAAAAAAACTGCTGAAAATATAAATCTACAATTGGACAACAGTCATAGTTATGAGAACAATTATATTAATATATTTATTTATTCAGAGCCATCAATTATATATAACTGTTCATATAACTCTTAGCTATGAGCTTCAGGTTGTTGTACAAAGATTTTCTTATAGAATAAATTCATGAATCATTAATGTGTGTACACTCCTGCATTTTTTAATAATTAATTTGAAGCCAAATTTCAAGAGCAATAAACATCATAATGAATAAAGTACCTACATATTTATTGTTTCAGAAAGCTAGGCCAGATAATGGAACAAGGGTTCCTTAAGGATATGACGACTCACCATCAAAAAGTCTGTCAATAATATCATATCCTGCACGAAGATCAGATAAAGAAAATTCATAAAATTTGGTCCAGCCCTTGAAAAAAATATTAGGAAATGGTAAGTATTAAATGACCATGCCACATATCACTTAAAAAATATTCAAAAGCATCTATGCCAAATTTCATGTGAAAAATTCAATGGAAAGCAGAATAAAATAATTAAATGCCAAGCAACTTAAAGAAAATCAATTATCTAGTGAACTATTGGTTTTTATACACACACACACACACAAATATATACTCGCTCTGGCAGAAGAGGCATGCTCTGGATCCCATTGGCCAAGGAACTGTGTCTGGTGGGGTCAAGAGAATAATTTTTTGTATCATGGGTCCCACCTTTTGGAATATCATACCTTCCCCCCTTCCCCAACCAAGGTGAGAGTTGCTCTTACCCGCTTGACTTTCTGAAAGACCAAAAAAACCCATAGTTTTGCCTACTGGCATGGCATCCACCATTCTGGAGGTAGGTGGCTAGTAGATTAGTACCTCTACCCTGTCTATGCATTGTTTTTTTAAATCTGTTTTCATATTAATTTAATTGCTTTAACTTTTAATGCCTAATCGTTAAATCCTACAATTTATGGCATCGTAGGCCATCCAGAGTCATTTGGTAGACAGGTGGGCAGCATACAAATTTAATAAATGCATAACATAGTATCAAGCAACACAGATTTCCATGGACACAGTATTTATTTGGGAAGGCAAACATTTTGATGCATAATGTGTAGGTTACTGGAAGGCAGGTTTAAACTGTCATGCTTTCAAATCAAAGACTTCTCACTGAAGCAAACAAAAATCTGAATCAGGCTGCTGGTGAGATATGTGGGTATATAGAACCTGGATAACAACTTCTTCATTCCTGGTGAATCAGCTCAACATTCTTAATTTTCCATGAGCATTAGCAATGAAAAACCTATTATCTATTACTCCCAGGCCAGCTGATCATACCCAACAATACATGTTGGGGGGGGAGAAAAGTTTGGTGGGAAGATATTTTTTAGCCTGTGGCTAAAAGCTACAGATTCTCTATCTTCAAAGGTACTTTTGAAGAATTTACATAAATGCTGTGGAGTTGAAGAATGCTAAAATAATTTTATAAGGCTATTAAGCAGGTTTTCTGTTTTGGTGGGAGGATTTTTTTTTTAAAGTTCAAGGGGGAACTTAAGGTACCAAACATGTAGGATGTAATTAATTAAAGAAGGACAATATAAGATAAACTCAGCTTTATGAAAACAAAATTAAAAAAAAAACATATTTAAACCATCACGGCCTTAAAGCATCAATTTTGAAAAATGAACCCTTCTTCCCCTGCCATCTTAAGGCACTTATCCAAAGCAAACAAACAGTAAGCATTTAAAATATACACATGCAGCAATTTAAAGCAATCTCAATCACCTAAAAGGGAAGTTTGAAAAACAAACATCAATTCTGACTCTTTAATAGTTCGTTTTAGTACAAGTAAATGGGTGAAGTTAATAAGATTAAATCATAGGATTTGAAGGTACAGTATAGGTATGGTGTAAATAATTTCTTTACAGTACTTAGCAGAAACACTTAGTTTAAGCAGAAGAAAAAAATGAATTAAATTAGACTTTTCCCCTTTAGGTGTTTATAGTATTATAGCCTTTATTTTCAGAATTGGTTTTTATGATCTTGGCAATCAAGAAAGCAATTACTATCCACAATAATTGTCAATACAGGGAAGAAACGTGAATAGCACAGCAGTACGTTAAATGAGAAAGGAAAAAAAAAACAGTAGCAATTAAAAAAAACCTTTTTACCTGAGGGATGTAATTCCTTCGTTCTTGACAAGCAGCATGAAACCAAGCCAGGCTAAAAAGGGCATGAGCTCGAGCTAAATTACCCTTTTTACTAATTTGTTCTGGGGTCCAAGATTCATATGTTCGCATTAGGTTCTTTTTGAGGCCTGGAGGCGCCTGGAAGAGAAAATAATATCTTACCATAGCATTGAAGTATGATGACTGATATCACAAAGAATGCAAACAAATGTCTGCTTGCATGATATAGCTTTTCCCACTTTCTGTTTAGTTTAGTTTATTACATATGTTAGAAAGAGAGGCAGCAGGAAGCTGCAATGGGGCCGAGTAAGTGAATGGCCCCACAAGCAGAACATTTTTTTTATGGATATTCAAGGTTATAGTAGAGAAAAGGACAGATTGCATTCCTCCGCAATTTAGGATTCAATCCCATGTATTATCTTAAGTGACATGGCTGTTTGGAATTGTAATTATTTTGCCAATAAGGCTGGAGTTTCTTAGAGGTTTCAAATCTTACTTCGTATGTTATCTTCAGACTTGATTGGAGCAAAATGGGAGAAAAACTGGGATGGACTTCAGCTGTCAACCAAAGGCGAAACCCAGGCTGGGGCTGTAGGTTATTCAGTTCCTATTGTAAAAGAATTGATGCTCAAAATGTAAACAAATGCTTTACATTCTAATGTCAAATTGTTCTCTGAAAAAATATGGACAATAATTACATTTACTATACTGAAATATAGTAACAGAAAGAGAAATCCATTTCTTCATAAATTGAACAATCCTTTTTTTAACCCCTGACATGAGATGATTATATTCTCTTTAACTGATGGTTTGAGAAAAGTTAGGATTTGCAACCACGTTTTGTCTTCAACTTGATTATTATTTTCTGAGTCTGGATGTCAAAGGGAAGAAAGGAACAGAAAATATGCAGTATATGCAAATAAAAATTTTATATATAGTCAAAATGTGAAACAATGTCTCCCAAAAGCATTTTTTGCTTTTATTATTTGAATACCATAAATTGAAGGATTTATGCCAACTGTAACTATATTTTTCTGCCAGTTAATATTTGAAGTATAATATATTTGTTTGGTATGAACTACAAGTTATCCCCTGAATGAATCATCTGTGGCTTTTAAAAATATTTCAAAAGTATGTTGTTAACATCCTTTCGCCAAACTTTGTCTTCATTATAAATATCACTGTAATGAGGGAGTTTATATTTGTAATACACACATTTCTAGGGGAATAATTTTAGGGAGTAGGACAATTTGACATAATAACAAAATAATGATTTGTTTAAAATAGCATGCTTCATTTTCTACATCATCACATAGATTTACATCACTGAAACTTTTACAATAAGAGTTGCCTCAAATATTCTTGGTAGCAATTAGAAAAAGGGATACAACTTCTGCTAAACCATACTTCTGAGGTCTTAGAAGTACTACACCTGAATAAGTTACAAATCCTTTAATCTGTTTAGTTTTAAAATAAATCACAAATGCTCATTTGACATGCACAGTATACTGCGAACTACAGTACAGCTACCCATTAATCACCAATGACTACTTTTCCAAGGCACAAATGTCAGAGAGTCTCCAAAACTTAGTAACACTTCTTTAACTATTGTGAGAATGTAGAACTGGGCTACAAACAGAAGTGAGTGCGCTATACTGACAATCCATCCTTCGTTCCTTCTTCCCTTCCCTTCCCTCCCTCTCTCCCAAGTGGAGCAACCAAAGCTGGGAAATAATTTAAGAGGAAACCAAATACAACCAACTGAGGTGGAGTGAAGAGTCAGTGGTTAAGACGCTGGGCTTGTCAGCTGCAAAACTGACAGTCACGCACTGAGGCAAGCACCAATCTTCTCCTAGCTCCTGCCCATCTAGCAGTTCAAAAGCATGCAAATGTGAGTAGATAAATAGGTACCACTTCACTGGGGAGCAAACAGTGCTCTGCCATTTCATGCTGGTGATCTGACTGTGGAAGCATGTTTGGACAGCGCCAGCTCAATGGAGATGAGCACTGACTTTATAATCGACTAGTAAAATCTGCCGTGGTGGCACAGCGGTTAGAATGCAATACTGCAAGGCTATTTCTGCTCATTGCTGGCTGCCAGGAGTTTCACCAGCTCAAGGTTGACTCAGTCTTCCATCCTTCCGAGGTCGATAAAATGAGGACCCAGATTGTTGGGGGCAATATGCTGACTCTGTAAACCACTTAGAGAGGGCTGTAAAGCCCTGTGAAGTGATATATAAGTCTAAGTGCTATTGTCAAGTGCTATTGCAGGGACATCTTCCAGATACAAACAAGGTGGCTATACAGTAGAGAAAATGTAGATACACGGCTATAGTGAGAATGGTGGTTTCCCCAATTACTATAATGTTGGAACATCTGTGCATTTTTTCTTATCAAGCAAAAGGGTAGCAACATTTCTTGTGTCAAGAAGCAGTACAAAAGAGACTTGGAGGATCAAACTTTCTTTATATACTAACTGATATCTTGGATGCTAAATTGTGTGTGTGTGTGTGTGTGTGTGTGTGTGTATCATTTGCAAGATTATGTGACCTATCCACCATGTTCCAATAACTATGAGTAGGAATCTAATTTTCTCAGTGGCAAGCAGTTGTTATAACATAAGAATCATATTATTGGTTTCCATTTATTCATTAGTTAGGAGTCAACAGAACCAAAAATCAGCAAGATAACTATGATTTAATTAATTTGTAATAGTTTGAAATAAATTGTGACGGTCGCCAATCCTACTGATCCCTAATAATCCTTGCATTCTAAGGTGAATTAACAACTGGAATTATTTGGCACAAGAATTTTGCCACAAAATCCTTAAAAGAGTTATCTAAACTTCCCACTGAGTGCAATGTAACTTTCTTCCAGGAAAGTGTGAGAGGATTGCAAACCATTTTTTTTAACTACACTTTTATTAATTTTGGAGGTGGAGGTTTGTTCTTTGAACTTGTGACTTTCTAATGTTTTATTACCAGGCTAGATAACATCTTCAGCAGAATTAAGGGGAGGTCAGTGTTCTTCTGTTTAGGACGACTTTGTATGGTCAATAGGTCTTGTGATGGGGGGTCATATCAGGTGAGGGTCATTGGGAGGTGAACTGCTGGTTAGGGGACGGGTTGCGTGGGTTGGTTGAGGGTCGATGCCTTTGCTGGTAGGCTGTGTGGTTGATTCGAATTCTATGGAGTTCATAGGTTAGTTGTAGGTCAATGTGTTTGTTGATGGAATTGCTTGTGGAGTTTTAATTAATTTTATTAAGTTGATTGTCATGAGCACTACAATAATATTGATAACATTTTTTCCCATTGCCATGGAAAACAGCCTTAAAATTACTGCATTTTGCAAAATACCTTACCTTTTCCAATATAGGCAGCCATGATACAACAAGGTGCAAATTCTTCAAGCACAACCATTCTCCATTCCGGGCACAATCTTTTACCATCTGAATAGCTAGATCAGCTTGACCTTGGCCCATGGCCACCTACAAAAGATAGTGAAATATTGTTATTTAACCATAATGGGAAAATGTATATATTTGTAGGAGTTTTGCAGATTTAAGCATTGAAGTACTGAATTCTAACACTGCGACATTATGACATTGAAATTATAATAATGGCACAAAATGTCAAGTGTGAAATTACTGCCGTTTATTTGTAGATAATTTTGCATCATATTTGTAATTAATGGAAATCATTATCTGGTAGTCTCATAGAAGATGAATTATATCATACATAAAATATAATGGAGGCAACATATCAATTAAAATGTCATTGCCATTTGTCTTGTCTTTATTATCTCCAGAATTGTTTCAATATTGCTTATAAAGAGGAGAAAGGTCTTTTATTTTTTTAGAAGAAAACATACTAATTATTTGGCCTTCTTAACCCTAACCATAACCAGCCTGTATACAGTTGTGTGGCTCAGCAGCAACTTGTTGATTGGCCAGTATCTGCCTGTCTGTCTGGATTTGGAAGTTCCACAGTGTCTTAGCCCTGTTTCTCCGCAACCTTCTGTAGAATTTCCCATCTGGACATAGGAGGATCTGTTTCATACACTGTGCAAATATTACTGTAAACAATGCCAGCTAGTTGACTGTGTCATTCAGTGTATACTCTTCCTGCCTACCTCTTCACCCTGCCATAGACTGTGTTGGACTGTCTCTGGTACTCTGAACAGTCTGCATCTCAGGTCCTGTCTAGTGTAGTAGAACCCTGCTTCTATGGCTCTGGGTCATTTTTTGTGCTGCTATGATCAGTGCCTCAATGCTGTCTTTTAATCCAGACATTTCTAACCACTAGTAGGACTTCCCAATGTCTGCTACCTCAGCTATCGGTCGGTGGTACATTAAAGTTGGATGCATGTATGTATTATATGCATGTATGCATGCATGCATATATGTGTGTATGTGAGCAAGGAGTAAGTAGTAAATAAAATAAAGTAAGATAATATGACAAACTGTTCTACCAAAAAACCACTGATGCATGAGAGTGATTCACCTGGTGGTAGCATTCTCCATTTCTTTCAGTGCTTGCAAGCTCCTGCAATTCTTGAGAAGGATCAGCACCAGGGGAAATAATAATCAAGATTGGTTCGATTTCTATTGTTTCTTTGTACAGACGTTTCAGATTGAGTGGGGGTGGAGACAGCTCTTTAATCCCTAGAAATGAAAAGTATTTATAATAAAAAAGTAACATAGAATTTCAGTAAACCCACAAATACATTTTGAGTTGCTATTCTCATCTGAATTGTTCACAGAACAGAACTACCCTGAATATTCTCAAGTTCCTTACTCCTATATAAATCTTTGATATGGATGCTTTATAAAATCAGAATAACTGTAGTATAGAATCAGATAGTAAATCTGTGAGAGTTTAGATATAGACACATCTACAGATCCTTGTTTTTGCTGACACTGCAGATGATAACTAAAAAAAAGCTGAAAATATTACATAAAAAATACTGTAATTCAAGTATGTGTTCATACAAGTTCCAGAAATGCAAGACAGATCCATTTTGGAAATCTCCATGTTAACAAACCATTTGTATTGGTAAAATACACATTATTTATAAAGATGTCTCCTAATAATAACTACCTACTAAAACCACTGAAGTACAAATTACAGAATATCTGTTTAATATTTTTCAAACCCCAATAGAAAGGAATATCTGTGGCTCAGGGTTGACTCATGGAGCCCTTGGTGCTCTCTGAGTTGGTTGTTGATGCTCTCTTGGTTGCTTTCTGGCAGACGCTTCATTTCCCAGCTAGCAACATAATCAGTGAAGTTTTGTTACCTAGTCAGGTAATGAAACATCTGCCAGCAGACAACTAAGCTCAGAGAACACAAAGGATTCCACATTTTTCAAATCACTTTGAGAAAGCACTAAGTTCTAATTTAAGATAAGTATCCATCGATAACCTCCAGACAGCAGGACAAATAAAACATTAGTATGAAAATATGAAGTAGAAAAAGGAGCTACAAACTAGGGCTATGAATGTTTTAAACCATTATTTGGAGATATGCTTCAGAATTCACATGTGTGCAAGCATACACCTCTCTGCAACTTAGTAAGCTTCCATATATGCTTCAAAACTGTATCTGCTTTAAAATGAACATGCCTCAATCTATCTTTTCCTTTCTTTATCTTGATTGTTTATAAACTGCTTTGGCTGCCAGAGTCTTTGCTCATTCCATTAATGGCATAGGGCCAAGTTATTTGTGGGACTTCTACCTATGCAGGAGAGGCATGATATGGCTCCTTTTTTTAAATTAAAGAATGTCATCTGACTGAACCAAGGAAAAGAGCTTTTGGTGCCATGGCAACATCATTCCCCTGGCAGATTAGATTACTTCCAACCCTACTGGCCTTTCATAAGGCCTTGGACTTAGCTATGGGGATTGGAAAGTATGGCAAAGTTTGTGAGATGATTATTCTGATTTTATTTTATTTATTAAATTTCTATGCCACCCATCTCCCTTCAACTTGTTGACAGGTTTTATCATGCATTTATTGTTATGCTGTTGTTTCGCTGTATATTTAGCTGTCATTAGCTACCGAGAGACAAAATGGGTGGCTAATATAATGTAATGTAACGTAACATAATTTATTAGATTTGTTTATCACCTACAACAATATTAACAACAACAACAATACATAGGTATATACACATGCATGTGAAAGCCTACCTTATTTAATACATTATTCTTTAGATGAATTAAAATGGAAATATATATGTTTACTATATGCATTCTGAAAAATATAGCAACTCACCCAAAGTTTTACAAGCAAAAAGAGCCATTGCACTCTGTAGCCTATCTGGCCTGACAGCCTGGACCACAAGGACCTGCAAATAAAAATGTTCACATCAGGATTCTCAGCTGATTAGTAAACATCATCTAACACTTCCACAGGCTTGGCACAAAGAGTTGGACGAGTGAAATGTAGCATAAAGATGAGGATTTTCAAAATTATAGGCTTTCTAAAAAATGTGATAAAAGCTGCTTCCAATATTATTTATGCAATAAACTAATCCACTGTATAATTAGTAGTGGAGATAAACAATGGAAAATAATAACCCTTGTACAATTATGCATGGTATGCAGAAAATTCATAGGGTAAAAGGTTCCTGGAACCTAGAAATATGCAATGATATTTATGGAAATTATTTGGTGGTGCAGGCTGTTAATAGCCTAGCACTTAGTTCCAGCTGCCTGTAATTACTGCAGGCTCGAATCCCACCAGGCTCAAGGTTGACTCAGCCTTCCATCCTCTCAGGGTAGGTAAACTGAGGGCCCATGATTGTTGGGGGCAATAAGCTGACTTTGTAAAAATGCCGCTTAGTAATAAGCAGGCATATACAATGGAATGAAGGCTATTGCTGAGCACATTGGGTTGTATCCCAAAAAATTGTAAGCCGCCCTGAGTCTCCGGAGAAGGGCGGGATATAAATGTAATTAAAAATAAAATAAAATAAAATAAATAAATAATTATTCCCAGATTTCTCTTTACTTGGGCTGGTTGCCATTTGTGAGACAACAGGCTCACTCACTGCTATCTCTTCCATTCTTCTCTCAGCCTCCCCACAATCTTTCATAACAAGGCTGATTTCAGTTTTGATACAGCAAACCATCAACTCAATTCAGAGGTGCTATTCAGCAGGTTTTGACCAGTTCTGGAGAACCGGTAGTGGAAATTTTGAGTAATTCAGAGAACCGGCAAATACCACCTCTGACTGGAGATTTTACAGTATCCTTCCTCTGTCACGGCCACCAAGCCACGCCCATAGAACCGGTAGTAAAAAAAATTGAATCCCACCACTGATTCAATTCCAGGCAAATATGGCAATATTTCTAGCACTTGTCTTTCATTTAAGAAAGTTTTCTGGTTGATTTACTGTTGACATTGAGCAATTAAAAGAACATTTATTTTATATTTCATACTTCAGATCTAAAGATACAGTAGATATCTAATGAAGATAGAGCATTCCTTAGTTAATATTAACAGATAATGTATTATTCATAAAAACATAAGTGCAGGGCATGAATGAGAAGGTATATAAATTATTTAAATACAGTCATCGGCACTGATCAGCCTCTTTAACAAAGACAACTCCAATTAAAATCTGATTAAAATTGGCAGTTCTTAATCTATGACTTCTAAATGAATATACAGTATTAATTGCGCTGTTCACTCTCCACTTTATTAAATGACAGTTTCAGTGAGCTGGTAAAAGCTAGCCAGGCAGCTAAATTTCAGGAAAACAAGGCAACCTGTAGGAATTAACATTCAAAAGGATAGAAACGTTTTCAATAGTTATACAATAAACTTTCTGTTGATATGTGTGGGTTGGTATAAAAAATAGATATGATCATGTACTGAGTAGCTGTTTAAGCTAAGTTCTCTTTGAAACGCATAGTTCAAGAACATATCTATTCTGAGCTACACAGAGCAAGGAAGAATATAAACTTAAATGCATGATTAATTGGATGGCTTATGATTAAACATTTAAAAAATAGTGAGAAATACAATGATGATGGATTCTGAATGTGGAACAGTCGTGAATAGATCTTGGGAAAAAATAAGCAAGGGAAGAAAGGATAAAAGTTAAAGAAACAAAAATGAAATGATATGAAGAAAAGGATACTATATACTATAATATAGATTATTCTCCCAGATGGAAAGCTTACATAAAAAAGCAGATGTAATGGCTGTTTAGAGCAGATTGAAAAGAATTTCATTACAAAAGTGCCAAAAGTCTGTGAAGTTGGAATTATGTAAAAAAAAGTTGTTCAGTAGATTGATAAAAGAGGCTGTAGATGAGACAAAAATAATGTAAGAGAAAGATTTCTGCAAAAAAAATTTGAAGCAAATTTAACAAAATATTCTGTGTCGTATTTACTAGATGCTGAAAAGATTCCTTAAAAATACTGGCTAATAAAGTAACTGTGTTAGAAGTATAAACAGAATGGGGGAACACTTATTCATACTTTGCCTCAATTTACTTTGATATCTACACACTTGTTAATCTTGTATTACAAAGATCAATATAATTTAAAGATGTGAGTATAGCAGAACATTGAGATGGGAAGCAATAGAAAGACTATCCTTCGGCACGACTTCTGATTCACAACTTGCAATCAATCTATATCTATTTTATATTTATGAGCTGGATGTATCATGGAAAAGGTGATCAATATTATCAATACCATGAAAAATTGAACACTGTGAATTTAATGTGGTCAAGATCTGGAGGCTAAGTTGAATAAGCTCTTACAAGCATGCTTTTCTTTGCATTCATTTATTTTTTCCCTGATTTTTTTTTGTATATTAAACCAATTCTTCTTTTTGTGCCATATCCATCATTGGATGTTGGCGATTATGTTGGCGATCGTATTTTTAGCGATAGCTATTATCCAAACCAGTCCCTTATATTTTGAACCCATGATGTTCTTCTTCTGCCTGGATTTCATTTGCCTTCAATTTTTCCCTGGAGGATTAAGTGAAGTATACCATATTTTTCAAGGTGTCGCATCACATGTCCAAAATATTCCAACTTTTGCATTTTTATGGTTTTGATGATTTCCTTTGGCTTTCCTAGGTAGCTTATCACCTCCTCATTTTTGATTTTGTTAACCCAGCTTATATGTAACAGCCACCTGTAAATCCACATTTCAAATGCTTCTAGTCTCTTCAAGTGGCTTTCTGTCAGAGACCAATTCTCTACTCCGTAGAGCAGGATAGAAAAGATGTAACATCTGACAAGCCTGATTTTCAATCTTAGGCTTAAATAAGGCTGCAGAAGACCTTTTTCATTTTGAAGAATGCTGTTTGAGCTTTCTCTGTTCTTGTCTTTACTTCAGTGGTCATGTCCCAGCTTTCATGTAAGTTAGAACAGAGGTAAGTGATCTTAAAGTATTGAACCAATACTTTAAAAAAAAGAAAAAAGAAACCCATAACAGGTCAAAATGGTGAAGCTTCTGGTTCTAGGAAGGCTATTCATCTAAACCAATGGATCACTTCACATTCTTTTGGGCCTGTTTGTTTCTATTCATCTGTTCTTGCAGGTATATTAAGCCAGCTGGTTAAGAAAGTGACCAGTATGCAACCTTATCTGCAATTCAAATTTAGAATCCAGTGCAGCATCAGCAATTTACAGAGTCAACTTTACAACTCTCTTGACATCACTGCAGAGATCAAAACTCGTAAAAATCAGCTGATGTTTTCAGTCTTCACATTATTAAGATAAATACTTAAAATATTCACGTTTTCAGCTCTGGCTCAATCAATGTTTTTTAACTGAGAATACCAGTGACTGAATAAGAGATGTTAATATGGAAGGCTTGTACATTCAATTGGTGACTTATGGATCCTTCATAACAGAAAAAAAAGCATCTAAAACTGCTTGCCTTGGCTCAACAAAATGAAAAATTTGAATCTACAGCTCCGGTAGGCTCACATTTAACAAATTGAGTCACATTTTCTTTGGTATTTTATAAGATATATTACACCATAAAAACTGCAAAAGCATGCTTTGAATAAACATGAAATCCAGCAGTGTAAGAGAAAAAGGATGGGGAAATATTCTGTCTCCCCTCCTCCCCTGAGCCCTCCCCCCAAAGATTTGCATGTGATTTATACTGGCCTAAAACTGTAGGTCCAGAAATACCTGCTGAAATAGAGAGATTCTATTTGCTATAATAGATGGGAATTCTTGTTCACACACTGAGCTCCGTGAGAAAGGCTGCCACAGTGCTGCATCTTGAAAGCAAACTGTTTGACACAAAGTTGGGAGAGAGATCTATAAAACAAATCAA
Source organism: Naja naja (assembly GCA_009733165.1). Taxonomy (NCBI): domain Eukaryota; kingdom Metazoa; phylum Chordata; class Lepidosauria; order Squamata; family Elapidae; genus Naja; species Naja naja. The sequence goes on from CM019152.1 coordinate 46,086,849, forward strand.
CAGGTTTACATGTAAGAGGAAAAATCTATTCTTATGCTGAATTGAAAAAAAATAATTAACTGTCATATAATTTTAATTCTCAGACAATGTATTCATTGCAATTGTGTAAAACCATGCCAGAATAGTTGTTTTCATTAATTTTCAAGGAATGGTTCTCCCACGGCTTAATAAATGTACCTGGTGTGTTGAGACAATATAACAATTGTAAAACCATATGTGTAGAAGTGGGTTTCTTGTATTAAAGTAAAATTCCAATCAAAACCTCAGTGGGAGCCTGGATAAACTAAACTGGCTCATTTTCATAAAGCTAAATGTTATATTTGAACCCTTTCGTTATATCTAATCTCAAAAGAGCTTACATATTATATATTTATATATCAGAAGAAGGCACTCTATGTAGTTCAGGCTAAAATATGGAGCTCTTGGTGCTCTCTGAGCTTGGTTGTTGACTTGCAGACATTTCACTACTCAACTAGGTAATATCATCAACATGAGTGAATGTGGGATTTGCACCCTGTTTAGATACAGTAATTCGCCCTGCCAGAGTCAATGGGGTATGGTTTTTTTCCCCTTGATAATGCTAATTTTCAGGGCATTCATTTTGTTTCTATTACAATTAGATACTAAATACTGAATGGAATTATAAAATATTTATTAATAATAATCTAAATTCATCGAAACATAATATATAAGTGTATTTGGGACATCATTTTTTCTGAATAAGCAGAACAGAACATGGAATATTGGAATCATAGGTTGATTAAATATGTTGTTTCAAAAATATTTCTAATTATATTATTTGGTCCATACATAATTGTTTAAACATCAACAACAAAGAACAGTTTTAGGATTTTAAAGGAGGCCTTTTAGAGACATAACACAAAGGATAACAACTACCTTACTCCTTTCTGGGCTCAGCTTAAAAGTGTTGATTTTGATTTTTGAATGTAGCTAAGCATGGTAAAATGAAGATTAAAAAAAGAACCTAATATGACTTAAAAAAATAGACAAGATTTTCAAAATTCAAGTAGAACTATTTAGAAATGACCATAGTGAAGTAAGTATATGACATGAAGGTTATAAACATGGCCTAAAATTGCTTTTTAAATAATATTTTTAATCCACATAATTTGGGAATTGGGAAAAGAAGGAGAAATACTATTAACAGAGACATTTTTAAAATTATCTAATTACACATTACATATCAACATATATTACTGACCTTCCCAAAAGATCCATTTCTGCATCATTAACTTGAAAACAAAGATGCTACTATGGAAGAGAAAAATAATACAAGGCTACAGTTTCAGGGTACAAATGTTTGGAAGCAAAACTCAGGGTTTTTGAACTAAATTATTTGTCTCTAGAAAAAAAAATACAGCTAGAACTGTACCTTTAGAGTTGCCACTGCCCAGCTTCTTTCCTGTTCTATCCAAGGGGGAATCTGATCTCTGATGCTTTTGGTGGAATCCTGAATGATATAAAAATAAATTCCATTGCAAATGTTACAGGGCATGTATGTAAGGAAGCGAAACAAATTACTATTTGGTTGTGACAACCATCATCCCCAGGGCAATCACAAATGACTTGGTCAGTCATTCAGCAGGCATTTTTCAGTTCTCCCAGTTGTCACAAAAGAGGCTGTCACATTCTGTTCAGCTCTTTGCTGAATGTATCTGTGAGGCTTAAGATTTGTCAATAAACATTAAGGCCAAAACTCTGGTCACTAAGACAGTGACAATATTAATGAGTATATCATTCATTGTTATTTTGTTTTGTTAAAGTCTGCTTCTCTGAACTAGACCCAACTCATCCAACTCCCTGCCCCATGAATTAAATTTTAAATGTCAAGACTCTCGTTAGCATTCACCATGAAAATATTCAGGGTTTGCAACTGTTTCTTTTGCAGGACCAAATCTGGTTTGGGGGTGATGGTGAGTGATGGTGAGAAGCCAGCAAAAGAAAGATTGAGCTGAAAGTCAACCAGGTCTGGCTGCAGTCTGTGGAGAAAAACAATCCAGAAAAAGCTTTCCCAATGTGTTGTTGTTTTTCCCCAAAATACTCTCCTGAAGTAAACATTTATCACTAACAACAAAATTATGAAAGATCTGATATAAGTTCTCCTGATAGCACAGATTATAATGGTTGAAATAACTCTTACCAATAACAATTAATATTAAAACTTTGATTATTTTATTAAATATAAAAGTTTCTGTTGAAGAGTTCTTATTATGGCAGAATATAATTTATGGCAGAGTATAATTTTCTTATTGTGGCAGAGTACACCTTTTGTCATTGTGAGAAAGACAATGTCATATAGCACTTTGTGCTGGGAAGAAAAAGGTGTTAAGTGATACTTACTGATTTTCTTAACATATCTCCAATGATCACACCAGTAAATGTGTCCCACTCCTGTAAGAACAATAAAATTTAAAAATGCTAAAGCATTATGGAGACACTCAAACTACAGCCAAGGTTGATGTTTTCAAAGAGAAAAAGGAGAAATGACTAAATGGACATACTTGGAATTAGAAGTGCCAATTTTGATTTCCTTTCCTACCTTTGTTCCATTCCAAATTGCCACTTCTCAACAGAACATTTATTTAATTTAATAACATGTTTTTAGAGATTAAGATAGAAGTATGTTTTTTTCTATTCCCATCCTCTTCTTCAATTAGTACTGATTATAGTAAAACATTATATTAACACCAACATTAACAATAACTACAATAAACAGTAATTTTTTAAAAATTCTAGTCCTCGTTTTATATTAATTCTCAGATCATACCGAAAAGGATATCTATGAAACACCTCCACAAAATGCCTTAAGCAAGAGTCTGTGTAACTACAGTTTACATTTGAAAGCAAACAAAAAAAAATTGAATGACATCACAGGTAGCCCTTGACTTATGACCACAAGAATTTTAGTTGCTAAGCAATTGGTCATAAAGCAAAACATCAGATGACTGCATTGCTTAGCAACCACAGTCCCACCAATCCCTGTGGCTGCCATTAAGCAAATTTTACCAGTTGTTAGCCAAGTAACCATCCCAATCCAAGCTACTCCGGGCGTGGTCTCTCCCAGCCCCCAAGCATCCAGTAAGGTAAAGGACTGCCTTCAATTTTCCCCACCTGCTTCTCTCCTCCCCCCCCCACGTTTGGTGTCCCTTCACAATGCCTTGCTGACATTTACTGACACCTTCTTATTCCTAATGTTGACAAGGTGTGCCTGGTCAGGCTGTTGGGCTATATGGGGATGGCTTTGTGCAGCAATTTTTTTTAAAGCACAAAACAGCTTAAAGGGCCCAGAGTGTGCCAAAATATATCTTTTTGCCATAATCTTGGGCCATGTGGGACTGGCTTTGCACTGTGAAAAACGACAAAAAAAGCATAAAGCTGCCCCCTCTTGAGTCGGAGAGTGCTAAAATGAACTTTTTGTTGTGTTCCTGGATCACATGGAACTGGCTTTAAGGTAAATACAAAGCTGTTTTCAGCTCTCCCCCTCTTTTTTTGATTGTGTAGCTCCAAACCTGCTCCATGTGATCCACTGCAGGAGTGCAGTGAAAAGAGGCCTTTTGATGTGCTCCAGCTCAAAGAGGGGCTGCTTTGTGCTCCCCCTCCTTTTTCACAGGACAAAGCCAGCCCCATACAGCTCAGCAGCCAGGTTGGTCATGCCTTGACAGCAGTGGGAGCAAGAAAATGGTGGCGAAGGTCAGCTGGGGCAGCAGAACACAGGGTAGCAGAGGGCCCAGAGGGCATAGATGGGGGGAAGATAATAAGATGAGATGGTTTGCAGTGCCCATGTGGCATTAAGTGTGGGCAAGGTGCCTGAATTTTGATCATGTGTCTGTGGGGGGCGCTAAAATGGCTGTAACTTCAGGCATGGGTCCGAAGCCCTTCAGCACAATGGTAACTTTAAATTGTCGCTGGATGAATGGTCATAAGTCAAGGACCAATAGTGTAAAAACCATCAGAAATGCAAGAAGGGTAAAACTGCAGATTTTCCTGTGTTAATGGCCAATTAAAATTAAAGGATAAGCATTACTATGTGACTTACATTGTTTTGAAAAAGTTCAGGATGCATTCCTTTCACAAAATGTAATGCAAACATTAGCTGATCAGCCTGTAATCAGAAGACAAAGCATTAATAACATCTTATGCAACATTCTTCTCGGAAAACAATACCCTAGAAAGTAATTTTTTATAGAAACAAATAAAAAAACCATGGAGCTGGTTATATATTCTCAGATTTTCCTAAGGAGAATTCTATACCAGAGAATCTTGGTTCGAGGCAATAAATTTTATTTCATATTTTTCACTCCCGTAATTTCTGTGATTATATTTTTACTATATTTTTATCTCTGATCTTTTAACATAGAATCCTACATTCTTATTCTTATTCCACTATTCTCCAAAACAGTACTCGAGGCATTCTCATTTTTAATATAACATACAATAATTCCTTTAAGCAATAGAAATGATGCAAAATTGAATTGATTGTTCAGCAGTCAAAGGTAGTATTTGGAAATCTTTTTATAATACTGAATGGCTACATTGTCAATATAGGAAGCAATGCTATATTTCATCTGAAGTGAAAGGGTAATTGAACTAGCTCTTTTCTGAACCAAGCAACTACATAAATCCCTAACTATTAATTTATAGTTTTTCCAATGAATTCACTTTCTGAACCACCTGCATTTTAAAATCATCTGTGATATCTAACTCAAATAGTCACATACTGAATGTTTATGATCTAAAGTTCTGCTGTAACAAAAGCAAATGGTAATTACTCATTTTGATATTTCAAAATTACACCATTAACCACCAATTCATCTTCTTTTATTCTGAGATTTAAAATGATTTCTCTCCTTCTATATATATAAGCATGTGTATAGGAGTTTAACATGCTGACACTGAAGATGTGTAATATAGGGTAAGTACATTTAATTGTTTAGGATAGTGGAACTGTCAAGGTTTGGAAACAATTTACTTTCAAAAGTTTTAAGATAGTGAATACTGAATGTGCTCTAAAGATGGGAATGATCAATAAAATCTCCTATTTTAGTTTATTTGTTTTTTTAAAGTTGATGAGCTACTTTCATATGAAAACAAATCATATAAAATACCTGGAAAAAATCACTTATATTATTTGATGCAATGTCAAAAGTAAGTGATGTTGAACTCAACTCTGGTGACTTCATGTTGTCAATTTTCTTGACAACAATATGATGTGTTACCATTGCATTCTTACAGGGGTTTTGTTACTAAGAGTATTCCTAATGATTTTACAGTCACACAGCTACCTTAATGGCACATGCTTGCAAATTTATGAATAATTTCATGTCAAAATTTCTGATCTGTAAATGAAAAGTGATCTTCATAAGATAATTTAAGGTTATGAACCAGGGTTGTTCAGATTTTAATGCTAGTTCCCAATATATCCATATAAATAACAATTTAATAGTTGATTGGCATATTTTGCAACCTATGACTTTAAAAAAAATAGATATAGTAAAAATGTAATTCTAGCCAATATTACCTCACACTTCTACCTGTACTTATATATTGTATTTAGGTTGGCTTCAAAATACATAAATATAGGCAGAAGAGTGAGAACATACTTTATTGGCTTAACCAATATTATAGAAACTGTAATTTTTCAGTATAACACAACATTAAACTTCCAAAGGAGTGAATTTCATAGCCTGGGAAACAGAAGGCTTTCTTCTGAGTAACCACCGAGAGTGGAAACACCTTCAACATATACAGGAATGGATAGCAAGGATGAATATGCATATATCACACGAGGGGCATATATAGAGTGAGACTAAACAGCTCAACTGAGATATCTATCTACCTTCCACTTGAGGATATAATTGTGCCTGTTCTTTTCTTCTAAATGCTATGCATGCCAGCTAGAGCCATCCACTTGGAAATAATAGGAACAAAGAATTATAATATCTCTGGGAAAAGGCAGAAATGGCTATGGTGGATGCAAGAATAGTGTTCCACAGTATGTAAAACAAATGTAGTCCAGAAACCGATAACCTTATGAATAAAACATCCCATATATTTCAGAAGGATGTTTTTATTAGGAAATTGGTTAAGAGATTCCAGAATAAATGTTTTTTTGTTTCAGATAAGCTTCATTTCCTTCTTAGTTTGAACTTAGTGCTTCAGAAGTTATTGTCTCAGTGCTGTAATGAGGCAACAGTCCCATGGTGAGCAAAAAGACTGTTCATAAACCAAGAAAATTTGTTCTGCCAAACAAGACAAAAAGATCCTATATACAATTCACATGACTTAAAAAGTACCATTTACTAACAAAAAAAAAATTGGCACCATTGTACATCCACTGACTGATACTTTCAAGTGAGCCAGTTTATGGCTACTCTGGAAATATAACTCCGCATTCAACAAAGTGAATCAGTACAAAGGAAAATGACAACTTACCTTAAATAAACAACGACAGACATATTCATATACCAAGTGTTTCAGTGAGCTGATAAGAGACTTTATTCTTTCCTCAGTATTTCCCAAGTCCTGAAAATGAATATTCAGATATTTAACATTATTAAGTTAATATTTTCTGGATCAAAAATACCTAAAAACAACTCAAGATTGAAAAGTTTTATCTGAAACCACATTCATTTCAGAGCAGTGGTCACAGAAGTGGAGTTGGGCGCATGTGCATGCTCACCTGCCACTTGCGCGGCACGGTTCTGAATGGGCCACAACCTGGTAGTGGGACGCAGTCCAGGGTTGGGGACCCCTGTTTCAGAGAATGGGCTTTATCTATAATCAACAATTTAATCCAAAGTAATAATCTAACTGCATCATGAATTCTAAAAAAAAAAGTCTGGGCCTAAGAGATAAACTACATGTGCATAGTTCTCCTGCAGATGAATATTAGTCTTTCAAAATTTGTAATAAGAAGTATTGCAATGTAATATCAGAAAGCTTTATTTTATCTCATTTAAATGCAGTCTAAGGTAACCTAATCATCTTAAAACCCTTTTTGTTTACAGTTCTTTATTATTTAAATTATGTTAATTAACCTGACAAATGAAGAGAAAAAACATTCAAGGAAAAGTAAGATCTTCCATATCATGAATAAGAATCTCAAATTGGGTACCGCTTAATCTTGAGGTGACACCTCCCTCTAGTACACTAAAAAAACACAATAAATTCTTCTTTCAGGTTGCCCTACCTTGAACGAGGCATCTATGTACTAAACTGAGTAACTTAATATTAAAACAAGGCAGTAGGACATCTGTCAAGAAACTAGTTCATGTCCACCAAGAGTCACCAGGAGTCAATTAGAGGAGACATTTCTCTTTTTAAAACAAAAATTTCTTCCTATTGTTTCCAAAACTAGCAGAAGCCAGGATCTACATGTCCTAAATGGAGATTTAATTAATTAATTAATTGTGGAATTAGCTGATTTCAGAAGAATCAGAAGTTTGCTATACAAAAATGTGGTTATTCTAAGGATAAACATAGGACATTCCTTAATTACAAAATGGATGAGCATGTTAACAACAATGAGCATTGTACAAAATTTTACCATCGGAAGAGATATCTGAAGACAAAGACAGGTTTATTTTACAATGTATCACAAATATGTGAACATAAGACCATCTACTACAGTGATTATAGCAGCATGTGTGGGAGGGGAACATGGAGGCACCATAGTGACATAACCATATCACCCATAATGATGCAAGTCCCACCCATTTTCTGTGTGGATTGTCATGTAACCTGCCTGCCCCAAAGAAGTAGGACTTGTGATGCAGCACTGTGATGCTTTCTTCCTTCTGATTTAGTGCTGAGATCCTGCAGATGTTGCTGTAGTACTGTGCCTAGAATAGAAAATCTGATTTTTTTGTTGCTGCATTATTGGAAAATGTGATGTGTTCTCCCTTTCTCACTGATTATTTTTGCTTAAGGATTGAGATGCTAATGGTATATACTTAGTTCTTCATCACCTCGAAATTGTAAACTTTGATAATATACTTTCAGGTGATTGAAATAGAGAAGAAATAACTACAAATTCAAACCCATTTGCTCTGCTGCTCGGTTTACTCAGAACCTTAACATTCATCACATTTCCAACTGTTTTGTTAGAACAACTGAACTGGAGAAATATAATACACTTTCCTATGGTTTGTGCAAAAGGGAATTAATTTTAGGCCCAAAGGAACATTAATACCATCTTATTTTCATGGAATATACAGAACTGAGCATTTGAAAACTGGGCTTCAAATCCAAAAATAGATGTACTGGTCATTAAGTGAAAAAGCTTTGTTGACAATGGGATTCTTGACTCCAAGAATAATATGATCCTCCTGAGGGTCAGGCAATCTGATTCATATATTGAAACAGTAAGAAGCTACTCATATTATGGGTATCTCAGATAGTAGGGAACTATGAGTAACTTTTTTTTCTAGTCTTGTGGTTAAATTGAGAAAGAAAGAAAATGTATACAGTAGCTCAGTCTAGTTCAATCAATTTTCTCTTAGGTTTGGAAATCCCTGAAAAATGTTATGTCTAATCACTCTGCAGTTCCAGTCAACTTAGCATTTCCTTTGGGAGTTTGTTCAGAAAAGTTAATTGCTTATACTCGGATTCAGACAGAAATCTATATGGATTTGCTTTTTCCAAACTAATAGAAGAAATGTCCCAATCATCCATCCAGCCATACTTCATTAGCAAACGAAAGAGAAGTAAGATTTGTCAATTGTAAGATATTAATAGCATGCTTTCTCACTACCTGATCAGCTCCCGACTATCAGTTGAAATGTGGGTGTGCTTTTGATGTTATGAAAGAAAGCAACTATTTGATTCATAATTTTCTTTCTTGGCTTTTGAAAATCGCTTACTTTGCTGCCATTTTGGCACTTCTAAAAGTGAAATCTGCCAATTTGGATCATGATTCTGAGTCTGGCTCTCAGAATGTTGCAACCAGATGTATCAACGTTTAAATAGAGAATCTATGCTTTGGTTCAAATCCAAACTATTGAGCAGAAAAACATTCAAAGGAGGACAATGCTTTCAAGTTTGTTGAGTAAATATTTTTAAGGCATTCTTAGACAGTTTAGGTGTGAAATTAGGTGCAAAGAATGGAGAAAAGATTACATCTATGGTAAAATCTCTACAGAATTCAGCTTGGACTTCAAATTCTTGTATACATTTGCCTTCACATGTGATCTTAGGACTATCTCTTACACCACTTGGAATGATCATGATAGTGATGGCTGTTACCACAGTAACAACAGAGATACTTTAAGCATTTCTGGAAAAATATAGAATTTTTTGGATAATTTATGAACTTGCTTTTTTTAAAAAAAAGACCCAACATCAACATACTGTTACAAAGTATCCTGGGATTAAAATCTTTTACTATATGGGGTCACTGTTAATTTTTTAGAGGAATTTTAAGAGCAACAGTGGGAGGGATGATGATTCAAATGAAACATGCTGGGGATTTTTTCTTGATGTTTTTAAAAGAAATACACAGGTCTTTGTTTTTAAACTGTATTAGGTTCATTTTAGTGATGTTTTGTGCTGATGTTTTCATGGGCTTCTTATAAAAATTGCAGAAAATATCACCACCAGCTTCAATAATTGCAGCTGGTAGAAGCTGTGGTGCGTTTAAAATATGGATTTAGGAGTGCATGTGGCTTTCAGGCTGCAGACTACTTATCTTTAATTTAAAAACAGACAAACAAGCCCTAAAAAAAGTCTGCACTGTTCTCCTTTTGGTAAAAAGTCTTAATTTAAAAATGAATTGTGGTACTGGGCCAGGGCTGTTAATATTGTTGTTTGAAAATTAAGAAATAAGTGAAGAACTTGTATTTACATAAATAGAATTTCATTTGCCTTCTCTTGATTATGGAATGATGCTTTGTTTAGCCAAGGAAAAGTATATGCTTTATTTAGGTCTTTTGTCAGGTAATTTTATAGAAATATAGAACTAAACTTCCTTCAAATACACCAATTATGGTGCAATACACTATCAATGGTGTGCAATCACTAATGGAAGGAGTTCCTTTATTTCTTTTCTTTAAATGTTACTTCGGCCAGCCTTATTTCTAGTCCTTGAGGCAAAAAACGTAAAGGCAGTAAGTGTGTGTATGTGTGTGTGTGAGAGAGAGAGAGAGAGAGAGGAGATACACACATATACTGGTTTGAACTATTGGTACATACCAGTTCACTTTGTAGAGCCCTTTGAAAAAGTCTTAGGAAAGAAGCCAGACTAAAACGATACATGTTATTAATTTTGGACAAGTCAGAAATAATAAAATACATCTTGCTGCCACTTTCAGCCAGAGTGAGATATGCATCCCTTTCCTGAAAATAAAGAAGATTAAATGTTAGAGCTCTATTGCCACCTATTGGAGATGTATACACAAAATGAAATTAAAAATACAAATAATATACAACAATTCAATAGAATAGGAGGTACTTTATCAATGTCAACATGCATTCATGTGTGCATATGACAAAGCAAAATATTTATGTTTTGTTAGGCAGCCAGTTCTAGCCAAATGGGCAATCACCCTTGCCCCAGTAATGACTTATAGCATCTTAGAAGTTGGAAGAGGTGACAGGATGCACAAGAATCTATTATATTTCTACATCATTTATGATGGCCAATATTGGCTAGAATCCACTTTAGGTAAAAAAGACAGTAATAAAAATTTAGATACATATATGAATCCTAATAATTGAAACCTGTAACAGTTCATCTCTTGCTTGGATCACTATAATGTGCTCCATGTGCAGCCATCCTTGGAAACAACTTGAAAAGGCAGTTAATACAAAATTGCAGCAGTTATTGTTGGTAAGACACCACTGCCCATGTACAATAAGTTCCTGCATTGATTACTAGTAAATGTCTGGGCCCAAATCAAAGTACTGGTCATTATCTTCAATACCTTACTCAGTGTACCACTGGGATATACTGCATAAGGCTGGCTAAACTGAATCCGTCCATCTGGCCCAGACATTTAGAGAAGGGCTGCCAATAGTACTTACCTGCTGAGTGGTACATGAGGTATGAAAAAGATGTGTGAAGAAAAAAACCTTTTCTGTTATAGTTCCTACGTACTGAAACTTTTCCCATTGGTGGTATGTGCAGCCCTAAACCTCCTGGAATTATGTAAGCATGTTAGAATCCATTATGCCTTGATCTTGAGTGTCATATGTCATCATATGAAATCAAATGAAATTGTACTAGGATTATTTGGATATATCTTACTTATATAATGTTTCTTTCTTTCTGTTGTTCATCAACAGACTCTTTTGGGATTGAGATGGGCTATACATTTTATTAAATAAATAACAGTTATGATGCAAATGCTGGCATTCTGTACTACTGCCTCAATAACGGCACAAGTACTTAAATCATGGTATTTGAATGATAATATTATCACACAGTATACATTAGTGGCCCCCTCCCATAGGTTCCTGTTCTGATAAATAATTTGGATATACCTTACTTCATAAAGTTTCATAAAGTTTTCAGACTTAAAATATAACTGCTGAACAACCATTTAAGCAACCACGAAAGAAAACAGATGGGAATGTATAACATAGGAGTGAATTGGTAATTTAGTGTTGGGCTATTTATGGAAAACCACTTTAAAATTCCAAAGAGCTTAAAATGCCATCTGTGATTTGGCATATGGATTTTCTATCGTAACCAAGTCTAAAATATAACTGGATGTACCCCAAACCCTCAAGAGAAATTTTGCACTGCTCTTGCTAGATATATACTCAGGAACTATTTTTGAATTTATCCACTGTACTTTCACTGAACTCTGAAATTTCACAACTAAATCATTATATTGCAAGAACTATAGGAAAAGATTTATTCTCACACTTCCCATTAACCTGCAGGTTCCTATTAATTGAGAAATTTATCTACTAATACATAAATTGTATTATATTGCAGCAAGTCAAGACTTAATGGATCACTTCCTGATAGGAAATGCAGTGAGGCAGGCATTAAGAGAAAAACAGCTCTTGATAGTTAGATAAAATAAAAAGAGGGAAAGAAAAACGTGATAGATTATATTAAAGGAAAAGACACTAGCATCTTTGTGATAAATTAACCAGTTTACGTACAAGCATGAATGAGAACTATTCTTGACCTGCCTTTTTATAGAGGAAAAAAATTACATTCTGTATTAAGTCTTTCTAGTAGATTAGTAAACTTTTAATTGTTTAAAACAGAGTTCCCCAACCTTTTTGGCTTTGTGGTTGGGCAGAGGGAGAAAGGGGATGGACCTGCATTAGCAAACAGTAAGCGCGTTGCGCACAGCTCCATTTGCACAAGCAGCATGCCAAATGGAATGCGTGACTGCGCATGCACGCACTCACCCACACGCACTTTCCCACTGTTTCTGTGACCTGATCGCAAACAGCTCATGGCCCACTAGTGGGCAGCAGCCCAGAGTTTGAGGACCCCAGGTTTAAAATGATTGTATATACTATTTGCAACTATTGCAAGTAATTATCAATAAAGGAGACAGTACTATTGATGGCTCTCTTGCGCCCTTGCAGAAGTCAAACCCAGGATGACAGTCAGCAAAGAGAAACCTGGGAATCTTGGATATGTGATACAAGTGGACAGTGGGTTATTTTGTTTGATAAAGATGAGAAAGGTAGGATAGAAAGAGAATTGATAAGACAGATGGAAAGCATCCAAAGGAATATTAGAATTAAAACAAGGTACTATAAGAGAGAAGTAGATACAATACCATAAAGTTGGCAAGAATCAAGCCTGATTAGATCGCTCTTAACTGAAGTTCAACCAAGGTTAGATACACTGTCACGATGGATTAGACATGTTGGACTTCTATTTGACTTGAAAGCCATAATATCCTGTGCCATCTACATTTCATTTTTCCTTATATTTTTCCAGTCGTTTCTACCCACACAATTCAGTCTGGCAGGTTGGGAATGTTATGGGTACCATTATTCAAAGATTATCAGCTGGTGAGGATCAGAATATATGGTTATAGCCTCTGCCAGATGACTCTAATCCTGTTTGCCTTTCATAAGGCCAGGAAGACCTGGTTGTGTGCCTGAGCCTCAGGCCCCAAATGTATTCAGGGCCCTATTTTTTGGGTGTATTTTGGGTGTATTAATATCCTTCTACTCGGTGACCATGTATATTTATTTTCTATTGCTTTAATCATTTTAATTTGTGTTTATGTTTTTATGATATACACTGCCCAGAGTCACTTATTGTGATGGGCAGCTATAGAAATCAAATAAATAATATTTAGACAAAAGATAATAGTTTTAGTTTTTTTCTTTATGAGCAAGAGAAACAAAAATACTTAACATAAGGCTCTGTGTACCTAAAAGCCTGGTTCTTTTTTTATTCACAGACATTTGTTGATAGGTTCCTCCAATTAATATATGTTATTTGGTATATGAAGGAAGCTAATCAGGAAAACCTTATCTTTTCAATTGTCTTTCAAACCTATAGACGCGTACTGGATGTAATAAGAAAGAATAAAACCATTCATATTCGTCCAGAGCAGAACTTCAGTTATATTATCTGCCTCATCACTGAAAGCTATCAGGAAAAAAAAAGGAATATAGAAACTGTTCAATACTATACAGGATCTAATGAGTCATCTTGCAATATGTTCTCCACTGAAATCACCATAACTTAGAAGTGCCTTTTTTGGGATGTGTCATACAAATGGATTATTGTTTGATGTTTTTCATGGTGAAATGATAAAATAATATTTTTATTGATATTATGCATTTTCAGAATAAGAAATAAAACTGTTTAGGTTGAAAATAACCTCAGGAAACCACAGAAGATTTATTAACAGAGCAGAATCCAGTTCTTGAATTTATTAATCCATTGGGAGCTAGAATAAAACATGTTATTTAACTAATATATCCTCTAACCGAACCAAATACTTACCTGATCAAGGGAAATCTGAAGTCTATAAAACTCAACAAGAGATTCCTGGATGAGGGCACTACTTGCTTTAGTTTGATTTAGAGATTCAATCAGATCCTTATTTTCAAGTATATTTCCCTTACAAGTTGCAAGAGTCTGCAACAACAAAAAAATTCTTTCAATTTTTGGAATGCTTTAAATTGTAGACAGATAACAAAGATATTCAAATCCACATTGTCTGAATGGATCATAATTGGTTCATATGTCATATCTTTCAAATGCTCCAACTTCCTTTCATCAGGTCCCAAAGGTGCTTTTTTCAAGAGGCAACTGGACTTTCTAGTTTTTCTTTGAAGAAGTTTCGCTTCTCATCCAAGAAGATTCTTCAGCTCTTGGACGAGAAGTCAAATGTCTTCAAAGAAAAACCAGAAAGTCCAGTTGCCTCTTGAAAAAAGCACTTTGGGACAACCATGACCTGGATGACTGAGAATCTCCATAGATATTCCTTAATCAGGGTTTTGTGGAGAGATACAGAACGATATACTAAATGTAAGAATTCTTCCTGCTCTCTTCCAAAATTCAGCATTACCTGTGTCTAAAACAACACTGATCATATTTTGAATTTATGTTTATCTTAAGCATAATCAAAATTAATCCCACTAATTTCTCATAATTTCTGGCTTGAAATTTCAAACGTAAAAAAACCCCCAACAAACTCACAATACACATAGAATTTTTAAAATGTCACACTATGTAATCATTTCAATCAACCAGGCCATTTAAAAAAAGTCATTGTATATGGTATGTCTTATGAAAATATTGACCATGAGCTATGCCAAAGAAATTTTATATAGTCATATGGTAAGATGGTGACTGAATGCTTTTTGAATTCTTCTAGGCTCTTTATAGGCAGTGACTACATGCTCAGGTGCAATGTGGATGCACAGGACAGGATAGGGGGGAGGGCGGGGGTCACATGTGCATGCAGAATGGGGGGGTCACACGTGCAGGCGCAGGGGGGTGGGGCGAGCGGAGGGGGTCACGGGCGCATTGCATTATGGATGCAGGCACACGTGCACGCTATCGCACGTACACGTGCACACTTTCGCATGAGATGACAAAAAGGTTAACATCACTGGGCTAGGGCGTGTCAAATTTTTCAACTTTCAATTTCCAAACATTAGGGGTGCTGAAAAGTTGTAAAGTGCTTGGGGATTGTAAAGATATTTTGGTTACTTTATCGTAATATAATTCAGATGCGCTTGGTAAGTAACTACATAAATATAACTTTTTAACATTTTGTTTGTTTCTGCTCCCATTTAATTGGGAAGAAAGAAAAAAGAGAACTTAGAATGATGCAGTCCCCAACATTCCAGACCATGATCCGATTGTCTCTTCCATAGTTCACAGTGCAGGAATTTGGGAATGTTTTAATTAACAGATCCCTATCCAGATCCAGCCTAATGCTGAAGTTGATTTTTCCTTTGCCAACATCTTCTCACACCAAATTTGATCCTTTTCTGTTTAGTTTCCAGAGAATTAGCTAACTGACAGACAAAGTATGACAGCTCTTTACATCATTTCTTTCCAATATTTTGCTAGCTTGGAAAGAATAATAAACCAAACTTTTCATCTTGAGGGGTTTAAAATGCATTTGCAACTGTAACAGTTACAAAAGAATTCACTGCAAAATGAAAAATGATACGGCCTTTAAAAATATTTCCAATTCCAATTACCTTTTCAAAGAATAAATTTTGAGTGCAATAGCACTTCATCCTAAAAGCTAACGTTTGCTAGATTTTGCCTATAAAACTACTAATAGTATAATTTCATGCATTTAAATATTTCCACATAATAAAAAAAGAAACATTTACAGTACTTTTTCATGTAAAATGACAGAGCTGTTCAAACCCTTTGAAATAGTGATTTCAAAATATGCCCGACTGTGTGCAAAGTACTTAAAGAAAACATTACAGCAGTTGTGTGTTTTTCTAGGTTCATCCAATTTCTTTGGAAATTGTTCTCAGCTATGTGCCTGCAACCAAGTTCACTTTTCTAGGGGAAAAAAGGAAGTGCGGTGGCTCTGCACATGTGCAAAGATAATTGGGAGTAGTTTCCAAAGTAGCTACACAGGCCTGGAAAGTCATAGATGCTTTAATGAATGTTGTGCAACCTTGTTGATGCAAGGAGATTTTAAGCTTGGGTTAATATGTCCCTGGGAAGTAAACAGGAAGGGGACAGCATTCCTTGAATCTTCAGAAAAATGGGAGGGCACCAGAAGTGGGATTCAATCAGAGTAACAATCAGTTCAGTGAGTGCGTGCTTTGCGTTTGAAAAATACCCATTTTTCAGCTCTAATACTTCTACTGCAGCTCTGGTGAGTAAATCAGCTGAGGTGCAGCAATCTGCTGTGCTGTGCGAATCAGCTGAGCTGCAAAACACAGAAATAAAGGACAGACTAGGGCAGGGACGGGTGGGTGGGACCAAACCATCACCATAACTACCGGTTTGCCTGAACTGGTAGAATCCCACCCCTGGAGGGATTCTAATATACTTTGATAAGATTTTCAGAACAGGAGAAAACAGGAGAAAATTCCTTGAATCTTTCATAGATGAAACGCTAATCTGAAGTATTCAGGGAAAAAAATCAGGAAATTCAAAGACAACTGCAGTTTTAATCTGCTCAATAACAACCAGTCTATTAGTGGATGAAACATCTCCCCCAAAAAAACCCAAAACAGACTGAACCTGGATGACTCCTTGCAATAAACAAAGTTAGATAAAAATGTTCATATGAGATTGATATCTCTTACCTCCAAAAGAGATTCTTCAAGTTTTGCCAGCTGTATTTTCTTTTCTTTTTCCTGCTGTAATAATTTTGTTTTTTGTTCTTCTAAATCTGGCTTTTCATGTTGGATAGTCAAAGCTAAAAGCTAGAAGGCCAAGATGTTTTTGAGAAGACAGAAAAGTACATAAACATTATTTGTTTATTATTTATATAGTCTTCCATCTTATGTTATCATAACCCTAGGCAGCTTACAAACAATAATAAAACAATAAAAAGCACAAAACCAATATTAAAATTCCTAGCGTCCCTAAAGACAACAAATATTTCATGTCCAACAAAAAAACTTTCCTCAGCTCCAGGCAATGCACTACTCCAATGGCTACAGGAAAATCTTAGTCTTTCAGGTTTTATAGAAGACCAGAACAGTGGAAGCTGGATGGTTCTTCCTATTCCACCGCGCCTAGTACTGGAATAGGAAGATACCCTCAGAGAGAGGGAATCCCACAACTAAGCTGGAAATTGTCCTTACTGCTGTTTTAAGCAACTTAATACTTCCTTTTTTCATTTCATATCCAAATATGTCTTTTGTAAATAGACAGTTTTCCTCCTACAGGTTGTTCCAATGGAATTCCATCAATTGTCCTTTCTTGCCTTTCGTTATTCTTCATTCATGCTATTCTAGAGAAATGCCTGACTTATGGGCAGTTCTGGGGAAACAGCAGGGGAGCAAAGTACAGTGCAAGGAATGCAAGGAAGCTCTTTTGCTTAAGAACTCTTTCATTCCTACTGCTCTCAAGCCAACTTATTTTCCTGTATATTTCAATAAATTTTAAGAGCATGAAATTTAATAATGTTCTAAATGTACATCCGTAAAGATAGGGTAAGCCAAACCAGCAGATCAACAGACACAGAGACAGTGGGAAATGCAGAGAGAGTGAGAAATGTATCTTTCTTTATTCTGTATTTTTTTTTAATTACATTTATATGCCGCCCTTCTCCGAAGACTCAGGGCAGCTTACAATTTTTTTTTGGAGCACAACCCAATGTGCTCAGCAATAGCCTTCATTCCATTGTATATGCCTGCTTATTACTAAGCGGCATTTTTACAAAGTCAGCTTATTGCCCCCAACAATCTTGGGTCCTCAATTTACCTACCCCGAGAGGATGGAAGGCTGAGTCAACCTTGAGCCTGGTGGGATTCGAGCCTACAGTAATTGTAGACAGCTGGATCTTAAGAGCAGGCATTTAACAGCCTGAGCCACCAAGGACTCATGCACTAATAGTTAAAAAGATCCACTAATTATTTAAAAATGCAAATAAGTAAATTGTTTTATCAATATATGTATAGTTTGCTTATATATTTACTTCTATAATGTTTTATAATAGCAAATTTAAATTTATTATGTTTGATAATTAGCATTTTCCTGTTCTCCTAAAACTAAAAAATACTATGATCCACGTAAATTGCCATTCCAGAAATACATAAATAACATTTTTACTTTCGTGTAAGATTACTGCATTCATATTCTAATATTTGCTCTAATGATATATCTTCAGCACAAAAGGAAGACTAAGAGAATAAAAGGAAGGGAATACATGCCCTTATGCAACTAGCTGGGCATTCTTAGCTGAAAGTCTTAATCTGTAAAGTTTGCAAACTTTTAAGTGTACAAAACAAATTTTATCCATTTTTGCAAATAATTCCCAATGCAGTGGGAAAAAAATGAACAAGCTAATTAAAAGCTTCTGATACCTCAGCTTAATAACACCAGTAGGCACAAGGTAAAAAGAAGAGAGAAGAAACTGGAATTATATTTAAACCACCCCCCACAAGATTTTTAAAGTAAATTACATAAATCCTTTCATCGTTTGATTAAATGAAGAGAATCTTATTGATGATGTGCATGCTTACCTGCCCTCTTAAGCCACTACGGGTGATTGTAAAATTAACCTCGGTAACAATAGATGCTGCATCAGGTGGAATATATGGATTTGGGTTTCTGGTTGATAGAAATAGGTGGAATTCCTCATTATAGTCTATTGTTTTATCACCTATCTGTACAACATAACGGGGTCCTATAGGAAAAGGGAAAAACACAAGTAATGAAAGTAATGTATTTAGAACAGAAACCAAGTGTTAACGTTTGCCCAAGTAAGAGATACATTTTTTTTTAAAAAAAGCAAAATCTAATTGTTCTATCAAATCAAAAACTAGTAATAATAACAAACGCAGTCACTATCATGATTTCCTATGCAAAGCAAAGATCATGGTGATTGGAAATTGTATGAGTTAGCCCAGCATAGCTAGGTCAGCATCAGTATGAAAAACTAAAATAAACCATGAAAAAATAGGCAAATAAGCCATTCACTATTCATTCCTTCATTACTTTAATTCTGATGTCTTGTTTACTTAAACTTCATGTTTAGAGAAGATGCACTCTTGGATGTTAATTTCAACCTATTCTAAACATGACTAGGTGAATCTTACTTTTTCTAGAATAGAAAAGGCAATTTGGTGACCTTTAAAAGTTCTCTACTACAAATTCTACAAGACTCAGTCAGCAGTATTAAAAATAAGAAATTATATCTGGAAGACACATTCCAGTCAAATCTAACTCTGAATGATGTCCAATTACAGTCTCTGTTACTCTGTTACTCAGATTACAATTGAAAACTAAGTACAAATCCACATAATCCCACACAATCCCATCTATAGTAATCAATACCACCAAAATTAAAACACCTTCCATTGTTAGATGGGCCAGTAATATAAAGGCCTTAGTGGGCTTTTTGAACTCTAAAAGCAATTTGATGTCTGGAAGACTGCTATTACAAAGAGGGAAGTGGTTCAAAAGATGTCCGTTTATGGTCCCTGCATGGGGCAATCTTTAAGTAAGGGAGCACAGAGTTCACCATATTTGATGCAATCAGCTCAGAAGATATTAGTAGTAGGGAGAAGTCATTCCTGCAGATACTCAGATCCTGAATTATGAAGGGTTTTAAAGGAGGAATTTAATATCTTAAATTGCATCTAAAACTAACAGGTAACCAGTATAGCATTCTAAGCTATGGTGATACATGGGCACATTGGGAAGTATGAACAAAAACATCACAGCACTGAAATATTCAATCAAGTACAAAATATGTGAAAATACAGAACTTTTTTCTTTGAAATATAGCAACAACGGTGAAAAATCTTATGGTCAGCAATTATTGTCATCTTCTACCTAAGAGCAAAGGGGCTCAGCACAACCCTAGGAAAACCTGTCATCTGCAGATTGTTTCAGATAAAGTTTGTGCTTTGGTTTACTACCTTGTGGCATACATTTCACTTGCATATTGTAACATGTAGAATCTTAAATAGGATAGGTACCAACTCACCAAAAATACTTTTTTAAAAAAATACAGCACTGTGAAGCAATCATATATCTGTCAGAAGCAAGATAAAGAAAAAAACTTATGTTTGGTATCCATGATTACATATCACAGGAAAGGCCATCTGCAAATTAAGGTCGGAGGAAAATTCTTCACGGCAAAATTGTTCCTATTTCTTCAAATAAATCACTTCAGAGTCTGAAGACCCTGGGATCAGTACTGAATGAAAAAAAGCTAGCAAGAATATTAAGAGTACAGTATTTCTCGACTTACAACTGGTAATTTATTAACAACCAAGTTAATAAATTATGATAGATTTGAAAAAAGTTACTTACAACTGCTGTACCACCCAATAGTTATGTGATCGCATTTCTGGCACTTGGCAACTTGCCTTTATGACCAGCATCCCATGATAACATGACTGGATTTTGTACTGTTTTTTCTTTTTCCCAGCAAAAACACCCATTGAACAAAATAGGTTCATTCTTATGACTTATGATATATGATTCATTTAATGACTGTGATGACTTGCTTAACAACTGTCAAAAGAACAGTTGCAAAATTGTATCTAGTCAATGTGGTATCTTGACCCATGACCCCAAAGACTTAAGATTGAAATTCCAGTTCCAATTTTGGTATATCAAAGACTAAATTCAATATTCTACTATTCCAAATTTTAAACCAAATAGGGGAGAAAGACATAGTGTTGAAATCAATTTAATTTGCTGTCTCACATCTGTAGGACAAAACATATACTCATATAAATTTCAATTGTTGATTTAGATTATTTTCATTTGTACTCTATCTCTTTGATTGCAACTTGTATTCTGACCAAGGCTTCCTTAGACCATAATTAAGCACACACTTAGTTAAAACAACTCTTGTTTTATTTCAATGCTGGGAATTATGTTCATTCCCAGCCTGTAATGAGTCCCAAACAATCCCTTCGAGATAAGCACCCACCTTTCTCTCCTTTGAATTGCTGCCAACAATTAAAGTGCCAAATGAACTATAAAAAACCAACTGAAGTACAAAACCCACACAGAACTTCAAGGATTAATCTGAACAGAACGAACGATGTTGCTTCCTACAAAGGTTTCCTTACCTTTGCATGTCCTTTATACCTTATGGGAGGGGAAATCACCTCCAAGCCTTACTCCCAAGTCGCCCCTTTTGTCTCAGGTGCTCTTGCCTTCTAGCAGCTCTGTGCACACGCACACTGGGAACAGGCTCCCCTTGATCCTCTGCTTTGCTGCTGCCAGACTCTGGAGGCTCCGGAGTTAGCATACCACTCCCAGATGGTCCTGGCCCCATCTCTGCATCGGACGCAGGACCCTCGTCCGAGTCCTCTCCAGACTCCTGGACTGGTCCCTGTTGTTCCCCACTGTCCACCACTGTCATCTGCACAGGCTGCCAGCAAACCACAACAACTTGTCTTTTCTACCCTCGCTGGGTAAGAATGGTAATAGAGATGATTTATTCCTTTAGATTTTTTTTATCCTGCCTTTATTTTTTTTATAAAAAGTGGTGAACATAATAATCTTCCTCATCCTGTTTCCCCCATAACAAGTCTGTGAGGAGAATTGGGCTGAGAGAGAATAACTGGCCTAAAATCATTCAGCTAGCTTTCATGCCCAAGGCAGAACTACTCATAACTTTTCATTTCTGATCCTGATGCCTTAACACTAGACAATACTGGCTCTGATGGGCAGCTAACAATGAAGTATACTCTAGTTCACATCCCTGTCCTGAGCAGGAGGTTGAACTCAATTGCTTATGATTCTATGAACAGATTTCTGCTCCCATCTAATGTCTCAGGTGAAGAAAATGAAGAAGTGGAATATTTTGTTGACAGATGCCATTAGGTCAACAAACTGACACAATTTGTAGAATATATGTTAGACAAATATAATGGTAAACATGGGTAACAGATTGCAAATAAATATTTTTAATTCAATATTTTGCCTAAGAATCAAAACAATAGTTATATATACCACCACACACTAAAGTTTGAAATTTACCTTGTGCAACAAGATCCTTTCTAAGCAGAGGATAAAGAACAGGCTCAACCCCATCCATTTCCTGTATAATAAGAGTTTTTCCAAATCGCACAGCCAATTCAAGAGCATTAATAAAGTTTGTATCCTGCAAAAATGAAATTTCCTATTGATTATGCACAAAATACAAAAGACAGTGAAACTAATCTTGCCAGAACTATGCTTATATACATGTTCTTTGCTCCTTTTTGCCATTTTAAATATAATCTTAGAATCCAAAATCTCTACTTTCTTGGGGGGAGAAATAAGCTAGACCAAACTAGAATTTAAGCTATCATGATAAAGGAGAAAATGCAGTACAGAGTAGATGCCCTCCCCAAATAGATCACAGAGTAAAAGTAAGTATACCGTGACTGTAGAACAGATACTGTATTTCTAGATATACTAATCAAACAGTAATGACTTAGTTGAATAAACCTTAGTTATCTATATATTCCAGATATATCAACACTTTTGCAACAAAGGTGGAAGTCAACACATCTAACCCTGCACTATTTGAATTGCATGGAAACTGAGCTTTTACAAATCTATCCAGTATGATCTCATGATAATTTTCTTGGTTAAATTCTCACTTCTCCTCTTCAATGTTTATGTGAAGTTAAAAAAAATCATTCACGTGATAAAGATATCCTTTTGGACTTTTTTACAATCACTTTTGCTTTTTACCACCCATAAAACAAGCTACTATAGCTCGGTCTTCTCCTATGTCAATATTGTTTATCAATGAATTGAAACCCTGATCTCAATAAAAATCTGTAAAATATGCCACTTCTTACTGCCCTCCATTGAGACAATGGAAAATTATTAGTTTCCAAAGATGATAATATAATCAATGTAATTAACTACGTAAAAGTTCTCCTTTTCTTGGTCAATCGTTTTAAATGAAAAAATGATTGAAGTATTCTTTCTACTGCAATCCAGAAAAATTCATAAGGTAATTTACCTGTTGGTTGATAATTTCTAAGCGTGATTCTTTCAAATGTGTTTTTAACCATTCTGTAGCTCTGGAAGAAGGATCTATCAAAAATGGACAAACTTTACTCTGTTAAAAGAAAAGAGAGAGTTGTGTTTTATTTTATAAGGAAAACATTCAGGAATAAAACTACATTTAAATATCTCTCAATCTTTCTCCACAATACTAAAGAAACATTTGAAATTGTGGATACTGGCAATTATTTAGATAATGTACATAGGAAGAAAGATAACATTAATAATGTAATTTGATGTAGGACTCGTCCTATTTTTTAGAAATGAAAATCTTTTGCACATTTTCAATATTTAGCACTTCAGATTTTTAATTACTTAATAGTACACTTAGATTCTAAGGAGGGAAAATCCTCCCAAACCATCCTCAGGTAATGCAATCTAGGATTAATAGATTTTCTTGACTTCTAACTCTCCATAAATATCAGAAAAGGACATCTGTAAATATTTCATCAAAGAAATAAGGAAACAAGAAGCAACTTCTTTGTCATCAATTCAAGGTCTACAATTAAGTAACCTAATAGCAACAGCAATAGCACTTAGATTTACATACTGCTCTGTAGTGCTTTACAGCCCCTCTCTAAGCAGTTTACAATGTCAACATATTGCCTCCAAAATCTGGGCCCCATTTTACCGATCTCAGAAGGATGGAAGGCTGAGTCAACCTTGAGCTAGTCAGGAACAAATTGATGGCAGTCAGCAGCCTGCAATACTGCATTCTAACCACTGATTTTCTGATTCTATTTTATTCTATTTATGGTCAAATAAATGTGAGTTCAACCACAGCTTCAGACTTTTGTCATCCAACCCAGAAATTTTAGAGATTGGAAGGCTACGGGTATCAGTAAGGCAGACTTTGGGAGTAGAACCAGCTCACAGACTTGATCTAAACTTTGGTAAATGTGAATGAATGCTATTTGAGTGCCATTTCCAAAATATAATAATAAAAGTACAATTTACCTGAAGTATTACAAGAGCATTTTCTATTGACAGATCATCAGAGGGCAAACCTTCACTTTTCCAAATCAATTGCTCACTCTCTGTGCATAGGAACCGCCTAAGATCAAATTCTAAAAAAAGAAGTTTTCTTTTAATGTTCCCGAGTTTGCTTAGGCATTATACATTTCTCATACCTGACTTTTATAAACTACTGCAAATAAATCACGTTATATCATATGCCATTTTGCTTCATGATACTATACATCCACCACTTCCTTAGGAATAGTTGATAACGACTGTGTTATATATGACATGTACTAAATATATATTTAGAGAGATTACAGTGATTATAAAACATGTATAAAATATAGTATTTATAAAATATAATTAGGAGGAACAGAAAATCAGTCTGGATTCAAACATTAGCTTCAGTTCTTGAAAATAAGGTCCAAGAACACAGAATCCTTAAACTGGTATATATATAAATGTATGAGCTGCTTTAAAAGAAAAAAGAGGGAGAAAATGACGAAGAGAAAGAGAGAAAAGAAGAAAAGCATTTGATTACTGAACCCATCTATAACAAACTTATAATTTATACAGTCAGAAAGAAATACATTTTATTACACTTAGTTTATGTTCTATGAGCAAACCATTATTTATCTCGGTATAATACAGAAAAACTGAAACTGCTTGTAGCAAGCAAGAACTATCCAGATCAAGACTACATTTCAATATTAGCTTGACTGAAACTTTTGCTCCTATTCCAACTGAACCAGAGCCAGTTCTAACAGGTTCTGGAGAACCGGTAGCAGAAATTTTGAGTAGTTTGGAGAACTGGTAAATACCACCTCTGGTTGGCCCTGCCCCCATCTATTCGCTGCCCCCTGAGTCCCAGCTGATTGTCTGGGTCTTCTTTTGTTGCCCTGCACAGGAGAACGGAGCTGGAAAGTAGGTTAGTGGGGTGGGGAGGGAATGGGGATTTTACAGGATCTTTCCCCTGGAGTGGGGTGGAAACGGAAATTTTACAGGATCCTTCCCCTGCCACGCCCACCAAGCCACACCACGCCCACCAAGCCACGCTCACAGAACCAGAAGTAAAAAAAATTGAATACCACCACTTATTACTGAACCTTAAAACTGAACTTGACTAAACTACTAAATACGATTCCTCTAAAGAAGGAAGGTGTAAACCTGACAACAATGAGATCTCATTCCTCTGCCTGCCACTCTCTAAGCCTTTAAAACTGAACCAAATTAGGCAAAATATTTTCCTTGCCACTCAGAGGACAGATCTTTATGCTAAGAATATTTTTTTTCTAAGATTCGAATGGGATATTTCTTGCCTTGGGACAGAGCAAAGCAAAAGCTCACAAAGAACACAGTATTTTTATGCCATTATCCTTTCACCATCTTAAGATGAAAGGCTGTGTATGTTTTCTTCCCTTCTGTGCTCAGCTTGATATAAAGGGCCATACATTCTTGAAGAGTAGGAATTGCATAGACAATTTTTTTTTAATTGTACTCGTCCTGTGAATATATTCTTGGAATTGGTAAGAAATTGTGTTTTAAAGTGGTCTAGAACTTAACTTCAAGGCAACAATCTTTGATGTCTTGGGAAATCTGTGCTTTGAACTGGGCAAGGAACACTTTTTTTTTCTTTTTACGACCCTGTAATCCCTTTCTTCGGAGTGGGGACGAGGCAAATGAATGGAGCTGAGCATTTACTGGCTAGATGCCCTTCCTGACACCTATGCAGAGTTCAGAGGAGATATTTTCTGTTTGTACCCTGAGAGAGAAACATTCTGTTGCTCCCTAGGATTGAATAAGCTGCTAGGTATTCCCCTCCCCCCATGCCATTAATCACTTAATACACACTTATGTTAATGTTGAGATTTTGTGTAACGCTGAAAGCTCTAATTTAAAAGGAAAACATGAGAATGGCTCTCACTTTCCAGACCAGCAGATTTTGTCCATGAATCCAAGCTTGCTTTTCTTTGGTCTTCAGGTGCAGCTGAGAGGTAAGTAATAAATGCTGCAGACAGTTGAGCTCTCCTTGGCAGTGTACTTAATTCATCCGCTATTTCTGAAACCTGAAACGATTTCCAATATGATTGTTGATTGATGTAGCTAGTCAATATATTGATATGCTAAATAACCAGACCTTTGCACAGAGGGGGAAGCTGAATTAATCACAGTTTGTGCAATTTGCTTCTTCCTCTCCAAAAATACAATGGATTTTAAAGACCAGCATAGTGTGGAAGCACTCACCATCTTCCTTATGTACCGGCGACTTTTCCCAACATGCTGCTGCATTCAAGGTGCCAGTTCAGGTGCGGTACAACAGTCAATGGGGTGAGCCTGCAGGGTCGGTGCCTCGAACACCCTCCTGCTGCCTCTTAGCGTCCCCAAGGGGGCCGGCAGAGGGGCATTAAGAGGTGACAGGGGAGTTCGAGGTGCCAGCCGGCCCTGCAGGTTCACCCATTGACTAGCACTGCTCCGGAGCTGGCGCCTCCAATGCGGAAGCAGTGGCATATTACGTGCCGCCGTGACCTCATTCAACGCGCCCCCTGCCGCTCTTAGCCTCTGCTGGCCCCCTGGGGACGCTAAGAGGTGGCAGGGGGAGGTTATGTTGGGGAGGGGGCAATGACAACTTCCTCAATGGCTCAAGGGGGCAGTTCTTTCAAATAGGTTAAGAACCACTGGTTTAAATGATGCAATAATTGTGGCAGGACTGGGATTTCTGTGGTTGTTGTTTCCTGCTTTTGGGAAAGATTTCTACATCTTCGAGTTTTTCTAAAAATGTTCAGCCTATTTTAAGGTTTTGTCTATAAAGCTGGAGGATGAAAAAAATTTCCTAATTAATCAGCAAAGAGTTTCATATTCATCACAAAGAAACAAGAACCATAAGAACTGAAGGAGGCTAAGAATGCCTTCTGGAATAAAACACTTACTTCTTTTGAAGTAAAATGGCAAAAATATGGATCAACTGAACGTTTAATAACCAACCTGTGCATTCCATCTTTTATGCTCCCTATCAAGCTGTTTAATCAGTATCTCTGCAGCCTTCACTGTCTCTTGAGCTTTCACAAGTTCTGTTTCCAGTTTAGCAGCTTCACTGGTTCTGGCCTGGAACCTGCATACCAATTGCATTTTTTAAGATATTCAACTAATAAAGGCAAGTTGAATTAAAGTATAATTCCATTTCAACAAGCAA
Source organism: Naja naja (assembly GCA_009733165.1). Classification (NCBI taxonomy): domain Eukaryota; kingdom Metazoa; phylum Chordata; class Lepidosauria; order Squamata; family Elapidae; genus Naja; species Naja naja. The sequence goes on from CM019152.1 coordinate 46,114,139, forward strand.
GTGTTAATTTAATACAAAAACAGTATTAACAAGTCTTAAATACATACTTATCTTTTAATTCTGCCACTTTCTGACCAACAGAATTAAGCAAATCTTCTAACTTCTGTTTTCTATCTTCTGTTTTTCTGAGATTACTAAAATATATTAAAAATACTAATTGAAGTGTTTACAAGAACAACAGTAACATAAAAAAATAATCAATTGCCAGAAATTAGCATTTTTATCAGTCTCTTTTAGAGACCAAACAATGCTAAATTAGTAATCTACAGCATAATAGAATTCTAGAGGGATGCTAAAGGCAACAAAAGCTCACCATTTTCTTTCACTAGAGCTTTGTGTCTTGATCAGAGTTTCTGGAATGTTGTTTTAACTAATAAAACCCATGTGACCTAAAACAAGTTTGCAAGCTCCTTCCTTAGAACAATTTTCTGAATCTATTCCCTGTTTTAAGCAATATATACAAAATAGGGAAGCAGACAAAGCACAAAATAGGATTTAGAAATAGCAACTTTTTCTGAGGGAAGATGCTTAACAGGCAGTATTTTGAAAGCTGTGTAGCTGTCTTTCCAGAAGGGGCTATATTTGTTTTTAAAATTTGAGCCAAATTTTCTTCTGTCAAAAGTGTTCCTCTTTTAAATATAATGGCTCTCTTGCATTTCAGAATTATAATGAAAATGATATAAATACATGCATAGCTCTTTATCCTTTATACACTACTTACGCTTGTAGACCAGATTGTTCGGTTTCCAGAGGCTGAATTCGTTCCAGCACATATGAGTACTGTACATTGGCCTTAACCCAGACTGCTAAGGGTGCAGCTGCAGTACTGGCCCTTTTTGCATTCTGAAATATTCAAACATACAGGTGACCTGAAGGTAATATGTTCCATAACCATAACATCTAAAATACTCTCAGAAATAATATACTACCATTGATATTCATTGGACAACCAGCATATCTATTTTGGAAAGTTAAAACTAATAATAAAATGTTGTTCTATTGTACAAAAGTAAAGATGAAAATATTTTCTTTTTCCACCAGCTATTGCTGTGCAAATTATTCGGTACTGAGTAAAATATCTGTAGTTTCAACAATGAACTATTATGACTTGTGACTTATTTAATTAATACTTGTTAAACATGTCCAATTACCTTTGAATCAAAAGATGCCTTATTTTTAGCCAGAAGATCTTCTACACTCTCACGAATTTCCTTTGGAATATTTCTAGCATCAAAAGTTGCAATATCTTCTCTCACACCTCTTTTTGCAAGGAAACTGCAGAATATATATGAAATAACTATTCCAATGTGGGAAAACAGTTTAGTGAACATAGTTAATGTACAATCTATAGATAATCTATTTTTATTACTGCAGGGTTTTTATGGCACTCAGATGAAAAGAAATTAGGATTACAAAAGAAATAGAACATTGTCATCTTCTATTACCTCTTCATGCTCACCCATGATGTATCAAAGATACCCATCAATCGTAAGACACCTTCCAGTATGTCCCTAATGATATCAGGGGGCATGCGTAAAGAACGGATTTCAGACAGAGATTCTGGTTTGATATTTCCAACTGCTAATTTAGCTTCATTAACCAGTGGCTAAAACAGAAAACAAAAGGCAAAGGATTAAAGCTGCTTAATTTTTAACCTATGAGTTTATCTTTTTAATTACAAAATTCACCACTACCTTTATAATTCAAAATAGATGAGATAAGAGTCAAAATTTCATTACAATGCTGATGCTATAATCATTGGTAGTAACCCTTTCCTCCTAATTTTCCTACTTTATTCTTAACTATAGCCATTTTCTTACTCTCCAAAGTAGTTTCTACTTCCCAAACCATTTCTTTCACAATAGTTTTTCTATTTCCAATGGGTTCTCTTGTCTACTTAGGACCAAAGCTTAGAAACCACACATCACTATTAAAGGACTAACAATCACCACAACAATTAAGATCTAAAGCAGAAAACTAGGAAGACATAAATAGATAGAACATTAAAAAAATTAAAAAGAAAATACATCAATTAAGAAGTGATCAGAAAATCAGTAAAAGTCAAAAGAGAAATACATGTAGTAAAGAGATACGTGAAGAATCATTGCCAAACAATATTACTAGGAAAATTGCCAGACATAGACAAAAAGAAAACAAAGATATAGCAATGATAAAATGAAGAAAACTACTCTTCCTAATTTCGTAGCTGATGTTCCATAATTGAGAAAATAAATAAACACTGCAGGGAAGTTGTCCTGAGAAGGGAACGACATTTAACCTTACTGATTATTCCAACTTGTCTCAGTGCTATAATAAAAACAGAAGTTGTTTCAGAAGGTTATATGAAATTATACGAATATTCTCAGATTTTAATGTAATGTTTTCTGTAACTCAAGGCTATTACTATTCAACACTCTTAAAATCTTAACTACTCTTTATTGTATCAAAAGAAAAATAACAGAGAAACAAACTAATATCAAACATCGATCGCCCTGTGTGTGCAGACAGACAGGGGCTCCTCGGGGTACCGTCCGCGAGACAGTGTCGGCTGATGGTGCCCCGGGGAAGGGCCTACTCTGTCGCAGCTCCTGCCTTGTGGAACCAACTACCTCTGGAGATCCGTTTGGCTCCTGATCTCTACTCTTTCCACCGCGATTTGAAAACCTGGCTGTTTGAGCAGGCCGGGCTGGACTGACCTCTTGGGGGGGTGTTAAAATTGTTTTAAATTTTAAATTAGTTTTAAATTAGTTTACCTATTGGGCTTGTTTAAGTTTAATTCTTTTTAAATATATTTATTGTTGTATTTTAGTTGTAAGCCGCCCCGAGTCCTGTTGGAAAGAAGGCGGCATACAAGTCCAATTGTAAATAAATAAATAAAGAAAAGTCTACTCTTTAATAGAAGAATAACAATATCATTAAAAAAAATTTGATTACCTGAACCTCTTTCAATTCATCCTCAATTATTTTCTTTCTTTCTTCAATTTTTACTACTTCTTGTGCTATTTTCTGTTTTATTTTTTCCATTTCTGATTTTTGTTCACTTGCATCCTACAAGACAGGCATTAGTCAAGACATCAGTTCAGACACCTATGCATTTCTTCAGAGTGAATGCAGCCATTTTTCTTTGCAACATGAGATGTTTATCTTTCATAGAAATCTTATACTACTCTTATATACTCTTTGAAACTGAACAATTGCGCTAGGTGACCACCTATATACTATATACTTGACATCTGGACAATATTTTTGACAATAAAGATGAAAATAATTTCTTCTTCTGTAAGAAGCATTTACAGCAGTAACTTAACAAACAAATGTTCCAAGTTACTAAAGGTTGTCTCATACTGATTTGGGTATAATGATATATATTAAGCACTGCCTGAAATCTAACAATTTTGCACCAATCTAAAACATTTTTTTCTTTATCTTTTTCTTCCCAAAGTTAATTCCTCTAGAAATTCCTGGTCAGTTTAGAGCTAATACAGTTTTCTACTACTGACCATACAATACTAATCTTTCTTGCTAACCACACTTGAAAGGCTTTGCAGATAATTTTTAGAAAGTCCTTATTCTGTCAAAGCACATGATGTCCTTGTACTTTTGCAACTTCCTGCACTTTTTACCTGCATAGAAACAGTGATTTCTTGGAGAGCAGCATCGGCTTCGTCTTGCTTTGTTTTGAGTAATATGCCTTGTTCTTCAGCTTTCCTGTTTAATTCATCAACAAGTGCTTTGGCTTCATTTAATTTAGCTACTCCAGCCTACAATTCACAGAGAGGGGTTGGATGAAACTTTTCTGCAGGGAATCAGACCCATAAACAGACCATTCTTTCACCTTAAATAGTGGAAGTCTTCTAGATATGACTGTATTGAAGCCTGCCAACCGGAGGCTCCCATGTCATGACAGCCATTAAGTGAAGCATCTCACTTAATAACCCTCTGTCCCTGTTTTCTCCAATGTAATTAAGCCCGCAGGTCGTTAAATGGAGCATGGGATGCCTCAAAGGTGTGGGGAGGCACTTGCAGGCCTAGCACAAGCCCGGGACTCCTGCCACACTCCTCCCAAGGCCTCCCCCACCTTGAGACATTCCATGTTCCTTTTCCTATCTCTTGTGTCCCACCCCAGGCCTTTTCCCACTTCACCAGGTCCTCACATGCCTTAGGCCTGAATCCCACCGCACCAGGCCACACACCATTCTCCTCATTTTCTTTTTGAAGAGCTCCAAGGCCTTCCAGAGCATCGGAATGGATTACTTTATCATGCGGTCATATGGCACCATACTGGAAGCAGCAGCAATATTTACATCTACCATAATGGAATTTGATTGATGGAAACATGGAGGTCATCTCCCAAATCGCACCACGTGTCCAAGCGACCAAACAACCTGTTCTGCTTCACTAATTCAATCTACACATCCCTTTGGAAACTCTCCAAGGCTGTGCAGACCAAGTTATATTTTACATTGTCCTCAGCTCCTCAATCCCTCTTGAGCCTCCTTCCTGACCAAACCTGTCAATATTGCCTTGTTTGACTTTCTAAGATCAGATCTTCCTATCCTGGAAAGATGCAGCAACAGAGACTGGTGGAAAAATCCAATCAACCAGACTGATAGGATGAGAGAAGAAACTAAATATTTTCAACATTGAGATTACTCTCTGAAAATCAAAGACCATAGTTAACCTTTTGGGGAGGCTGAGGCTACAAAGTAAAGGAAGCCACTCAACACATGCCAGCAGCACTGGGGATTAGTAGGTTATTTGTGTTTTAAATATGTTAGGTCTATTTTAGGGTTTACACTACTCTTAGTCATATGAGGAATGCCAAAAGATGATTCAGGATATATGGATTGCCTAATTTTAGACAACAGGAGGGCAAAAGTAAACCACCAGTAAAATACTGCAATATTCAATACATTTACAGCAAATAAAAGTAACACAATGAAGAAAGAAACTGAACAAAATAATTAAAGGATTCATACGATGTTGAATAATAACTTTTTTTTCAACATACAAAAAATGTTCATGGTGGATAAATACATGCATCATTTAGAAAATATAATGCAAATCCAAAGAATCAATCATACCTGCAAATGACTTTGCCTTTTTATCAACTCTGTCTTTTTGCTGTTATGAATGGCAAGATATGTATTCAGGAAAGTCATGTATCTTCTGGGTGTAGCTCCATAAACTTTACATGAGTCGTGAATCGTCAAAAAGGACTTAATAAATTCCAAGTCACCTACATTACAAAGTTGTAAATGTATCAAGAATACTTAAGATAAGTAATGCTAAAGACAAAGCTGGTACTGAATAAACAAAATGGAATGATGATTCAAGTATAATCCATTATTTTTAAGATTTTTATCCTTTGCAGGTTTCATTTCCCATATATATCCCATATATGATAAAAGCCAATTTGACTTCTCAAACATTTCCTGCAGAGTATCTGTAATATTATAAATAATATTTTGCTTATTTCTCAGAAGTAAATTTGGAATACATTTATGAAAAAAGGGGGATGTTACATTTACTTCATTGTTTTTATGCTTTTGTTAAAGAAAATGCACTAAAACTGTATTACAGAATAGCAACTTGCCAGAGTTCTTTTTTTTGTGTTCTTTTGATGGTTTAGCCACTTTTTCCTTTTCATCTGCTTCAGCAAATAACATCTCAGGTATCTAGAAGGTAAAGTGTAAGCTAAGAACAAGCAGTACCATTAGAATTCCCCTAAAAATTGGCCAATGGCTTCACAGTTACCACTCTTCTTCAGCTTAAGAAAAATGCTGACTCGTATGGCTGACTTAGTTAAATTGTGCACATTGAAAAGATGGAACTCAACAAGGATGTAGAAATAGCTTTTGCCAAGATTCAGCTGAAAGGAGATTATATGCTTTCCCTACTTTAAGAGACAGTTTTCACAGATATGGAAAGGAGCTACAAATACTATGAAGACAGCAGCTGGAAATATCAGAAGTAAAAAGCCTGACACCAGACAGAACCATTATCAACACAGTACCTTCAACATCCATGGCCAAGAAAAAGGAGCAAAATACTACCATATAACAGCAAAAGAGACTAATGCAAAATATAAAGCCTGGATCTGACATAATATAGAACCATAGGCAGATTTCATAGTAGCTGCCTTTCATTATAAGAGTTCCAATCTCATCTTCAATGAAAGTGACTCATCTACTTGATCCTTGCCTTGAAACTTCCACTCCTAAACGCATGACTGTGCATTTGTGTTCCTAGAAAGAGATTTATTGTTGTGTCCAAGATAAAGCTCTGAAACTACCAATCTAAGTTCTCTAAAACAAAAAAACTGTTATTAGCTTCATAAATTATTGAAAGATACTCCAAGGATATGTCTCTAAGCATTTCAAAGGTATGTCACCTCTATTTTGTAATCTAAACTAAATTTTAGGACCAAATAATAAATATATAAGGACAGAACTCAAAAAGAAAGTGATATGGTGAGTGTGTCCTTACTTCAAGTTCTTGCACTTACTTTTTTCATACTGCTTTCAGACCAGCCTTCCATCCAGAGCACCTGGCACTTCTTATGAAGTGCAGGATTACTTTCACAATTTATTGTGAAATTTAAATTAGTAGAATCCATAATCAGTACAATATGAAGATTCTGCTGAATTCCTAAAAAGTTACAAAAATAGTGTAACAAAAGTAAATATGATATAAAATTATCCCCAGATAAAATTACTTGCAAATACTTCAAACAGAGCCCTAGGCCCTTAACAGTCTGATGTCTAATGTCTGATGTGACACTGTTAAATGCCAAACAATGTGTAAAATTTTCTAAGAGACATATGTTAAAGATTTTCTTCAAAGATTCTAGCCACAATGAAATTAATCTTAAAATTCTATTGCAAACTAAATATATTCAGCAAGAAAAATCCCATCAGAACCATTATCATTATTCATAATCACTTTTCACATTCAATTTGAATGTATCTTTTTTCACTATTTCTGTAATAGATCATGTTACTATATGGACTCATTCACTTACTGTAAGTAAAATAGTTGAAAACTGGTCCCGTAAATCCATCCTGTGATGCCTGGTCTTTCAATGGGGATAGGAGTGGCTCTAATTCTTCTATTGTGTACAATCCAGAAACTTCACCTATTTCAGACAGTTTTCACAATGTTTTATATGTGCCAAATTAAATCAAATTACTACTGTATCTTTGAACATTATATTTTGTAAGAAGTTAAGGGAAATGTTATTAATCTCAAAAACAATTAGATCCTAAGGAAAAAGAAATATAAACTAAAAAAAATTATTATTACAATAATTTTCAGTATATATCATGTTTTCCACTTTTACCTTACGTTAGTCACATTACAGGATATTATTTAATCTTTAAACTGTAGTGTGTGGAAAGGAAAGCTCAACTTTTGCAGAAGTTTGCTCTCATAACACTAAATTATGTTTTGACTTGCATTAGGAAAATGTTCATTCTCTTAATCTGATTTTGCAGCGCATGTTTTCAAATCTTAATATATAGTGTCCGATCACACAGTTAATACAGCACTAACAACACTGAGAAGTTGTGAATATCTTATACTCAATCTATTTATGTTTTCAAATAAACAACCAAGGTCCACTGGCTCATCCTTTCAGAGATATTTCCTTACCAGAAACCTCAAAGCCTTCAACAATGACAGAGCTTCTAATGTACTGCCTTCACTGGAAAATTTGGGATACCTTCAGACATATGTATCTGCCTTGAAATAGCCCATGTTCTGCTGTACAGCAGCCAAACATCAGTATAGGAAATATTTTATGACATTTTGTATTATGTCATAAACTGCTTTATGATGCTTATGTCACATAATGTTTTTTTTTAAATTGCCATATTTCAATCCCATGGGAATTATAGATCTCAGATTTTGGACACATTCTGTAAGTTAGCCCATCTGAGGTACCTTGGTTCAAAAATTGTCCTGTGATGCACCATTTTGCTCAATTATGGATTATAGGAGTTTTAGTAGATAGACCAGCTGTGGGCAAACTATGGCCCGGGGGGCCGGATCCAGCCCATTCGGCTGTTCTATTCGGCCCGCAGAGCCGAAAGAGCGGAGGGTTCTCTTGCTCTCCCAGAAGGCTACGTGAAGTAATCTAACTTTGAATTTATATTAGTTCACACAAACGCTCAATCCATGCTTTTGTTCAGGCCCTCCGGTCCAGTTTAAGAGCCCACTGTGGCCCTCGAGTCAAAAAGTTTGCCCACCCCTGAGATAGACTCTCTATGGTAGAATCTTTTCTGTGATCATTTGAGAGCAATGTGCTTATTTCTAAACTGTTATCTACTTTAGCAACAATATTATTGATGATGATCTAACTGTAGAATCAGACTCAGTGTAATACATCTAATACATCTAATACATTTTATTTTTCACTACAGACCCAATGTCTAGTGAAATTTGAGCAATTATTACTTTAAACAATTTGTAGTGAATTTATTTACAAGCTATCAACCAATTACAGTTTTCTGACCTGATGATAATAAGCTGTTGATCATCTCAAGAAAAGTGGGCTGCACAAATTGATAGTCTTCCAATAATAGAACAACATGCTGAGCTTCAATTCCTGCAAGTTGCATGACCTGGAGAAAAACTTTCTTTATAATCTGAGACTAAACTAGAAAAAGAATTCAGGTTTAATATTATATAATTCAAAACGTAAATTTTGAGACATGTATAACAAAAAAATATCTCTGTATGGTCTACCCACTGAAACAAGGATTTTAGGCAGTTTACAGATAAAAAGAAATGGAAGAAAATGCAAAAGTAATTGGAATATTAATCTAATGCATTTTATTCAAATTAAAGCTAAAATTAATAACTTTATTAAATATGGTACCAGTGCTTTATTATAATTTTTTGAAATATCCTCTGGAAGAGCCACTTTTTCACCTGCTTCTAGAAGACATAAGTTTGTGTTTGTGTGTGTGTGTGTGTTTAAAAATCTTCACAAAGAATGCCATATACCTGTATTGGAAACCAGAAGTTAAGTTCTTTAGCTATGCAATATTCTAAACAATACTCTAAACAATAGCAGGCACTGTCACAGTAATTATGTCAAAGTGTCTAACCTAATAATTGCTACGACAAGTGCAATGTTTCAAATTTTAAGGCTAAAAGGTGACCTGGAGTCTGCAGGGTACAAGAAACGAGGGAACAGCATTCTGATGTTTCACCTTTTCAGTGTTGGCATCACTGAGATAAGTTGCCTTGAAAATTCTATTGCTCTTCAGAATCTATGGGCACTTATGGTGCAAAGCCATTTCAGGGTTAGCTAATTTAAATGGATTATTATTTATATTGGCTTGTTCTTTTCTGAATATAAACTGTCTCAAGTCCTTTGTTAAAATGAGTGATGTATAAATAATTCAAAGATAGCAAGATTCTCTAAGCACAGCAGTGTATTTTCTCAGATAATGTGACTACTTTGCCAACTGCAGCTGTCAACCCTCCCTGGTAAATCGGACAGGTAACACAACTATATGAACTAATTCTTGTTGTAAGGCTATATTAACACGATCTTGCAAGTATGAAGGCACAAACCTCTCACTGCCCCTTTTAAGCGCCTGATCAGCTAAAGTGAGTCCTTTCTAAGTTTCTTCCTCTATTAATCTATTAGGGGCTTCTCCCTCTTTTGTCTGATTGTATCCTAGTCAGCATCTCTTCCCCTTGTCCCCCAAGGTTATTTACACATTCTATTACAACAGCACAATCTCAGGGGGGGAAACATGTTAATGGTTTAAGATGTTGCCTAAAGGTTTGACGTGTTGCTCTTGCATGCTCAGGAGAATCTTTCCAAGTGCTGCACAGCCCTAATAATAACTTGGAGGTATTATTACTTTGTTTGATCTTAAAAGTATTTCATTGGGGTTTTGGCATTATTCATGTGTTTATTTTAATCATTTAAGCGTTGGAAGTTTATCTGATAAATTATAAATGAATTAAAATATCTTTAGGACAAATCATTGCATCAGGTGAAAATAGTGAAATAACATCATCATAAATCATTCAGCTATTATTCTTACTACTTTATATGATATCGGTCTGAAGCAAGACCAGCCGTAGGGATTAACAGATAATTTGAAAAAAATGTGAATTATTAACTTAGAATCTATTCCATTCTAATCCAATTCTAATCCATTCTAATCCAGAGCCTTGGTGGTGCAGGCTGTTAAACACCTAGCACTTAGTTCCAGCTGCCTGCAATTAGTGCAGGCTCGAATCCCACCAGGCTCAAGGTTGACTCAGCCTTCCATCCTCTCGGGGTAGGTAAATTGAGGACCCAAGATTGTTGGGGGCAATAAGCTGACTTTGTAAAAATGCCGCTTAGTAATAAGCAGGCATATACAATGGAATGAAGGCTATTGCTGAGCATTGGGTTGGCTCCAAAAATTGTAAGCCACCCTGAGTCTCCGGAGAAGGGCGGGATATAAATATGAATTTAAAAAAAATAAACATTTTGAATATTAAATAATTTAAAAGACCATTTAATAATTTTAACCTTAAAAATGTGATTCAATTAAATTCAGTTTGCATAGACATAGCCACAGAAGTACACACTTCCAATAACTGATACTACTGACATCCCTAAGGGCAGGGGTGGGATTCTACCAGTTCGGCTGGCAGCGAACCGGTTCGCTTGGACGATCATGTGGGCCTGCCCACCCTCCCCTGCGCTGTACTTACCTATATCCCCTCAGCTGATTCACACAGCAGAGCGGCTTGCCACTCCTCAGCTGTGTTACTCCCCAGTAGTAACATAGCAGGTAAGTTTTTTTCGGAAAGCAGCTCACGCGCGCACAGCAAAACGGAAGATTACCGAACCGGTTGTTACACTAGCAGCATCCCACCACTGCCTAAGGGGCTGGAATCCTGTGCACTCTTTTATTTACTTCCTCAAGAGACAATCTTAAATGATACAAATAGTTTTATAAAACTTACATGTTTCAAATCATTTTTGAACTGTTTCATTTCATAGCCTCTGGAAATCTTGGGTGTAATCAGAATGGCCCCGTGCATGTGACTGACTAAAGATGTAATGGTTCGACGTCCCACTCCACTCTGCCCTGCTAGCAGAAGTGAGCCTCCAGGAAAACTCAATACTCTATCAATTCTAGACACATAATCAAAGACTTCCGTGAAAAGTAAAATCTCTATTTCATGGTTATCTCGTCCATAATGAATAATACCCTAAAGAGGGAAGAAAAAAAAAGGTTAGTCAATATACGAAAGTGAAATAATGAAATGAAGAAAATATTGTTCTTGGAACTGTATTTCTGTGAGGTATATAAAACGTTGAGAAAAATCTAATCAAAATGAAACATTATGAAAATCTTTCATGTCCTCTTTATTCATTTATCTTTTGCACCTCTGACTTAGTGTTGTCTCTTGGCAACTGCCTGGACTGGTCCCTGCAGTTTTCATATCCTACAGCTCATTAATTCATTTTTCAAGAAAGTAAAATGAAGCAATGTAGAAATGATTGTGTTTTAAAATGTTTACATTCCTGCTTGGCTTGCTAAATCTTGAGACAAATTTGTCCAAAAGGGAAATTACCTAAATCTGTTCACATTCTATTGCTCATTAATTCATTCTTTTGACAATTCCCATAATCTTTATTCAGGAAGCAATTTTTAAAAAGCTAAAATATGGTAAAGTAATCAGGTTTGGTGGCTCAATAGAAATGCTTTTATAAAAGGACATTGATTGCATTGCTATTTTAATGCTTGTGTTATTTCTGGTGCTCCCTTAGGGCTCTTCCACCCAGTCTGCTTACTCTGCCATGAAGACACACTATTGCTTGCTGAGGACACGTTCTCCTAAAAGAGACTCTGTTTCATAAGCAGCCAACTGATGAAGTAGGCTAAAGCTGTTGAGGGAGATACTGGCATGAAAATAGCACTTTTTTTCTGGGAAAATAGAAAAGATCCCCATCTGAACAATTCATGATACAAAGAGGAGATGTTTGCATTGATATAATCAAAGCTCACAATCTCCTTCACTACAATTGGCCTGACAGATCTGCTATGAGTTTGTTCCTTTTGATCCGGTCCCTAAGTTCACTGTCTGTTCTGCGCCGCTGTTTTAGCTGTTTTTCACTGGGTTACTGGACAGTTGTCTTAGAGAATACACACCTCTGAACTTGATTACCTTGTTCTCTGCTTAACACGTGCATCTGGAAAGTGTCATGGAAAGAACTAGCAGTAATGGAAAGGGGCAGCAAAATTAGCACACCTGTATGCATCGCATCAGATGGCACTCATGTCAGAGGCACCAAGGCACTTCTGGTTTGAAAGGATTAGCCGGAGACATCACTGTTGCCTGGGAGACATCCCAATTGGGGGGGTCCTTTCATGTCCCCACCAGGAGATGGACCAAAGGACAGTAGCTCACCCTGACCCATGGCAGCACTTGGGTCTCGAATGTCAGCTTGCTGCTTGTCAAACCAGCGTCCTAACAACACAAGGCACCGTACTCTCCTGTATGCATATATTCTATATATTCCATGAATGTTCAAAGCCTCCTCATAGCAGTATAATCTTAATATTCAGAACATGACTTGTCATTCTGGAAAGTCACCCTTTGAAAAAATAATCCCTTTGTTATGAAAACACTTTTGAAATATGCAGACAAAAAAACCACTGAATTCCCAGTGATCAGAATTCTACTGAGTCTTATGCCCTATATCTGAAATAAGAACCTCTGAAAATGCCCTCCCCAAGTATGTAAGTGCTTATGTGCACATGTGCATGTGTCTGTGTTTTAACATACCTTCCTAATAATATCTTTTAAGTCTGTTGAGTTAAGTTTGCCAAGTGGCCTCCCATGAGGTGGCAGGGTCTGTCCTGGAGCCATGATGGTTCCTAAGTCATGGTGAGCTCCCCATGTCACATAAAAGGTATCTGTGTAAATACAATGTAAGTGGAATTATTCTTCACATTCTGGAATAACCCTGATTGAAAAAGAAGAAAACAAATCTACAGTATTTTATTTTACCTGTCATGTTGTCCAAAATATCAGATCCCCAATCTCCTTGAAATACTTTCATTAAAATATTATCAAATACATGAACTTCTTTAGCACCAACAATTTTGTCACGGAAAAGCCGTTTTGCTTCATATGCAACAATTTCCAAGACGGTATCTACCGAGTGTGTAAATCCCGCTGTGAAGTACACATTAATAGCATGCCATTATAAATTATAGTATTGAAATTGTGAAATTCTGTACTACAATTTAAAGACATAAACAAAAAAGGATGTCACATACCAAAATACAACCATCAAAAGGCAGCAGAGGGGGAAAATCCAAGAATGAAATATCAGAGTCATTTTATTTTTAAGAATATAGAATTCCATTGACATTTTTAATGAATAATTCATACAAAATCCAAGATAAATATATTTTTATTTAGGTCAGTGCTGGTTAATTATTTAAGAAAACTTGCCACTTAGTCTTTCAGTAAGCAGGAATGCAAAACAATTTAACGTGAAGAACTACTGTATTCAAAATGGATTCAAGGTACATTTGTTGGTCATAAGATCAAAGCAGTTAAATCTATTATGTCTGCTCATCTCCCACCAATCCTGACAAACTGTTTAGAGCCCAAAATGTTTAGGGAATGAAGAGGAATAAAAAAATACTGCAAGTTATCATTAATCAAAATCGCTAATCTTTAATATATTAGAGAAAGCTCATTATTATAACCACAACCACAGATATTATGGAATAGATTAAAATTTTATTTATGATTGATAATTCTGTTTCCTGAAATCAAACATGACCACTGCTGCTTCCTATATTGCAAAGACAGTACCAGTCATGAAATAGTGCAATGAGGAAGTATTTATTAGATTTTTACCATTTTGCCTTCAGAAACTCAAAAGGGCATACATGCTCTTATTTTCCACACAAAAACAATCTTGTGAGGTAAGTTGGACTAAGAAAAGATAGAGTGGTCCAAAGTCACCCAGGGAGCATCCACACCTCCTGATGAAATATTAGAACTTGGTCTCCCTGATTCTAGTCCAATAACCTTTACCATGATCCCATAATGCCTCTCAGAATGGGGGTACAACCATAGTTTAGACAGGTACAAACTATATGCAGGTGAACCCCCACTAATAATAGGAACCAGAAAACTGCAGTTCTGTAACAAACTGCAGTGAGACCAACATGAAGATACCTATGCTTCAATGTCAAGGAAAATCTGCAATTATGTCTTTGAGTCCTGGGATTTAACAAATGCATTAAGACACAGCACTGGCATGATGACATCAATAAACATGTGTGAGCACTTCCACCCTCTCCTGCCCCATTAAAAAATATTTAAAAAATACTGTGTGCTATGTCAGCATGGAATGCTGACTAATTATTGAAGAAAACAATGGACAGGAAGAAGAAAGATTAAAAACTAGGTAAAAACAATAAAATGAATTTTATAATGAAAGATGACCTCATTGACTGGATGAATGAAAAACCTACTGAAACATTTGGTCACTTCTTGATCTTATCTCCAGCTTCCTTTGTAAGTGTCACTATAATATTCAGATAACTTGACAAAGCTAGTTAGAAATAAAAACTGGCAAAAATCATCATTAGGCGTTCTGACATGTCAATTAAGCCAGGGTTACTCACCTCCTGTTAAATCATATCTGAATAAACCTAGAACCCACTGAGTAAGAATACAGGGTGTAAAAAGGTAGTGGCTGTAGTCATCAACTGTGAATTTGGCTCGAACCTGGAAATACAGATGGTGTCAATTCTACAGTTTTAACTCTGCCATTATTTTTTACAACACATTGGGATACTATTCTACATTTGTTCAAAACATTTTATGGACAAATTTCCATATAAAACAATCACAGTCTCACGTCACATGCTGGCCACACCCACGCCCGATTTAGTGAAGGGGGAAAAGTCATGATACATCACATGACGACGTCATGACACGAGTTTGATACCCCTGGTCCAAAGTCTTTAGAATTTTACATTCATATTGGAGACTTAGATTGGAAGCTCTCTGAAAAAGTGATAGAACGATGTTACACAAATTATGGCACAGAGATTTGAATGTATTGTTTTATCTAGGTAAAGCTATCCCAGGAAGTGATACAGTGAGAAAATTATTTGGCCTCTAAATACTGTACAATCTGGAAAAGAAAGTACCATCAGCTTATATCCTCATAAAATCTCTCATACATGAGAAATAAATTATTAAGTACATGTTATATCGGAAAGCATACAAAAGGGAAGCATGTGCTGCAGCTTTTGCCAATTAAATGCACTGATGAGTTAATTCTTTCTTGCACACAGTTTAGATACACTAGTTACACAATTTATTTTATGTCTTGATATAAATCAGTCTAATGTACAGTATTTATCAACCTAAAATGAACACACTATGTTTTAGAAATCCTACAGAAGCATTCTGGGTGGCTACGTTTGACAGAACCAAATCCCAAAATGTGATTGGTCCAGATTTCAGACAGAAGAAAATCTGAAGGGCTTCTTGGAGCAGGTAGGACAAGGTGGTATGCTTCACCCTTCATTCCCTTCCTCCACCACTGTAGTTTTCATAAGAAACATTCCACAATTAAACTGTAATTCAGATTGGTAAAACAAAACTTTGATACAATCTGCAAACTATCATTTATTCTATAAAACACATCTAATAAATGGTGAGGCAAATTGTCAAATAGTATATGTTTCATTGCTGAAGGGATGAGATTCTGAAGAAAGGAAGGAGAAATTTATCAAACAAACAAATCACCTAAATCAGGCATAAGGGCAAAAAAAATGTCCTTCAGGATTTCTACAAAGATTAGAATTAAATTTTCTATTGTTGTAATCATCAGCAGTCTTGATTTCTATTAATTTGTCATCATCTCTTAAAATGAGATCTCCTGGCAAAATACATTTTGTCAATCAAATATGTGTTTAGATAAGAAATAATTTCTTTTGTGTCTTGAATCTATTACTACTAATATATTACACTGAATCACCCCTTTAATTTACCTGTCTTTGCTTTCAAAAGGTATTTTGTGTGTGTGTGTGTGTGTGTATACACACACACACACACACATATATATCAGATTTTTAATTTCTAAATGTTTAAAATAGCCGAGATACAAAATCTGACTTGCCCATCCCCTCCTTTTTACTTTTAATAAGAGAAACAAGTAATCATCAGGGAACACAACAAAATCACAACAAAGGACATCAATGTTACAAAATAGTTCATTTTTGGCCATACCTGCTCATATACTTGAACCATGGATCCCGCTAACTGGTATATTTTTGCTAATGATCCCCAAGCAGGATGATTTTTTAAATTCTTGTGTAAAACTGGTTCTAAGTATGCACTGTAAATTGTCTGTAGCTGATCTCTTTCTGGATAACTAAAAAAATGAAAGTTAAAATTCAATTCCAATTTCACAGTTTATTAAAATCTAATTTGAAAAGTTAGGAGCAGAACAGTTGTTATCTGGCTGAGAAACAACAATGTCTGGTAAAGCATTCTGTAACAAAACCTGGTGCCTGAATACCTGGCCAGATTTGGCCTGTCCCATATGAATTCTGAGGAAAGAAATAAAGTAGGACCTCCCTCAACAAGAGACAATGGGCACAACAATTGTCTTCTGTTAGTTAGATTAGCTTATATGAGCTACTGATTCTACTGGCTCTTAATTCTCTGATTTCAAGACAAGGCTGGTTTCTCTAGGCATTTTCCTCCTTAAAACCTAAAAGTTGACAAATAACATTTTTTTCCAAACTTGCTGAACTTTTTCAATTATATTTCTCATATTAAAATATACCCAGAAATAGATGCTGTATTTCCAGAGAGAAATGAAGTGCATTTAGATTAAGTGCTGAAGTTACTCTTGAGATTGGAGACAGAGAGAGACATGTATAGATAGGTGCACATAGATGCTTACTCAATCGCACAAAGACGGACTATAGAAGTAAACCTGGAAGTAAGTTTATGTCTTCCCACTGTTCCTCCAGCAGACATGGATGCCACAATTTGGATGTTTTCCAACCCAACCCACTCAAGATTTTCATCATAAAATCCTTGATATGTAAGCACCTTGGAAATAAAACAGCAAATATGAATAATAATGTTTAATATCTCTAAGATACACTATTTGGATTATGCAAATAGCAATAGAATAATGTATTATCAGCTATGACCATTATGGATCAGATTCCAAAAATAAAAAGAACACAAAGGAAGATGCCAGAATGCAATTAATTAATCACAATTTATAGATGGTCCCAATCTAAGCATCAAAGAGTCATCCCTACATTGAGTCTGGATTGCAGCAAGGTAGTTAATCAATGGATGTGATGTACAAACAGAGATACCATCTGGAATAGCTCCTATAACCTCTAATTCACTCCTCCACTCCTGGGAATGTATACTCCAACTCAGGAAATTAAAAAAAGTTTACTATTCACCTTGATCAAATTCCAGTAAAGGGCAAAGAGGAAATGAATACAAAAATAGGCAATGGGGTAATCCTGCTGAAAGGAATAATAATGCAGGCTGTTTGTCTTGCCAAATAGCAGTGGCAAAATGGGAACCATGCCAGAGGTAAAAGCGATAAGAAATTAACTTATAAGGGTCAAAGCAGAGAGCCTGTTAATAATCAGCAATATTGCAGCAAGATGCAAGCTATTCCAGAGGTAAATAATATAATAAACTAACTTATTACTGTCAGAACTTTTTTTAAAAAATGGAAATATTATATGGACTTTTTGCTGAAAGAAGAAAAAAAATGAATTGAGGATTTCTGGATTTGAAGATATAGATTAAACAAGGAGGTAAAGGAATCTACAAAATATTTAAGGAGGAAGAACAATACGATTGTCATCTGTTGAAAAGATCAGAAGTCATTTATCTATTTTTTAACTTTAAAACTTCTTGCATTTTTTTTGTTTTTCTTTCTTTTCTCTCTCTTATTCAAATAGATTATTAAAACTCTTAATAAATATAAATTTAAAACTTATGAAGGTTATAGCAGAAGGATTGTTAATTTGGGTTTGCATTTGTTCAGCGAGCAGTGCACTGGGAAAAAAGCTACACAGGAAGAGATGTCTTATATAAGTAATTTCTCTGCATTAAAAAGGGAAAAATCCCTTTGATCAGTCATTTAAAATAAATAATATTAAAGTTAGGGTTAGGGTTAGTGCACTGAAAAAAGTGACTTAGGTCTATTCCTCACATCTACAATTGTTGTGGTGTTTTTGTAGTCATGTGATCAAAATTCAGACACTTGGCAACCAGCATGTGTTGATAATAGTTGCAGGGGACTTCCATCCATCAATGGGAGAAGCCAGATTTGCTTAATAACCACATGGTTCACTTAATGATTGTGATGATTCACTTATGATGGCAGCAAAAAGCCATAAAATCAGCCACTACTCACTTAATGACTGGATCTTTTAGTAATGAAGGCTCCAGTCCCAATTGTGGTTGCAAGTCCATGACTACCTATATAATTCTTGTCATACTATAAATCTAACATTTAATATCAGAAATATGGAAAATATCTGAGGGGACAATTAAGTAAACTTATTTTTAAAAAGTTATCTTCCACAAACAACAAACTATTTATCAACAAAATAAAACACAGAGTTTTAATGGTAAGGAATATGCCAGATGAAACATTGTAATTTGGGGGGAAAGCATTTACACAAATGTTAACGGATACAAAATTCAGTTCCAATTCCATACAACTATTAAAAAATGAAGAACCTTATTCTACTCACTTGCTGTAGGAAAGCCACCAATGTGCTTGTTCCCCATTTGTCAGGCTTAGGCAAATTTATATCTTTCAGATATAAAACCAGCCTTTCACAATCCTTTGGCCTATATACTCGTCCAGTATTAGTGCTAATTACTAAACATGTCTGACTTAATTTCTGCAGAAGATGCCGAGATGTCGTCTGTGCACTGCAATGAACTGTAGCAATCTGAGTAGACCGAAGCTGGGAAAAGGCATAACGGAGGAGCATTCTATAAAAATGCAAAAAATAAAAAATAAATAAATCAAAATTTAAAACATTTGCAGAAATCATATAAAGTATGCCTCAGACTTTTGAACTCTATGCAAGCAATATAAAATATAGTATTCGTGAACATGTACTTCTCCTCTCCCCCCCAAAAAAATGGAACATGTATTTCTACCCCAAAAAAGAAATGGAATAACATTGTTAAAAATGTATATTATTCCTTTATATATATATTTTTAAATTATCTGAGAGATGCTTCACTCTATGTAGTTCCCAAAATGAAGAGCCAATTGTGGTTCTAAAACATAGTTGCTACTTAGTATTACATTTTGCTTTATTGCTTCTGCTTTATTGCTTTGAATTAATTGCTCTTTCACTTAACTCCTTTTGGGAATTTTTCTCTTGTCCAATTAGTTCACTGCTAGACTAAATACCACAATTTTTTCTTTACCATCCTATATATTATTGATTTTAAACCCAACTCAGATACAGAGTGTATTGTGTGACTTTGAGCCCGGCATAATCTCACGCTCCAATGTACTCTAATAACATTAATTAGGTAAAATTTATTACTGGTAGAGACCCATTTCATAAAATGAATAAGTATATCTGATATGCAAAGTTGTGTTTATAAAAATAGAATGTAGACTTATGCATCCAGAGGAAAGGTAAGATATCATGATTACAGCCCTGTAATCTGAAGCTTATGGCAGAGAAAATGAAGAGGAACTAAAGAGCCTCTTGATGCGGATGAAGGAGAGTGCAAAAATTGGCTTGAAACTCAACGTTGAGAAAACTAAGGTCATGGCATCTGGCCCTCTCAATTCCTGGCAAATAGATGGGGAAGATTTTATTTTCCTGGGCTCCAAGATCACTGCAGATGGGGACAACAGCCAAGAAATTAAAAGACACTTGCTCCTGGAGAGGAAAGCTATGGCAAATCTAGACAGCACACTAAAAAGCAGAGACATCACCCTGCCAACGAAAGTGCGTATAGTCAAGGCTATGGTTTTCCCAGTGGCAATGTATGACTGTGAAAGTTGGAACATAAGAAAGGCTGAGCATCAAAGAATGGAGGCCTCTGAACTATGGTGCTGGAGAAACTCCTGCTAGTCCCTTGGACTGCAAGGCGGATCAAACAGTCAGTCCTAGAGGAGATCCACCCTGACTGCTCTTTAGAAGGCCAGATCCTGAAAGTGAAACTCAAATACTTTGGCCACCTCATGAGAAGGAAGGACTCCCTGGAGAAGAGCCTAACGTTGAGAAAGATTGAGGGCACTAGAAGAAGGGGACGACAGAGAATGAGGTGGCTTGATGGAGTCACTGAAGCAGTCAGCATGAGCTTAAATGGATTCCGGCGGATGATAGAGGACAGGAAGGCTTGGAGGAACATTGTCCATGGTGTTGCGATGGATTGGACATGACTTTGCGACTAACAACAACAATGGATTTTAAGCTGTAGAATAAACTCATGGCAGAAACTTTAATTTCAAAGAACACTTCCACCAATATAATTTTAACAGCACCACAACAGTATTTTAAATAATGTGAAAATGCAAATTCTTACCCTTTACCACATCCTTCAGGTCCAACAAGAAGAAATGGTTGCTTGCTATCAAAACCTAACCAAGGCTTAAAATAATCTAAACCTCTTTGCATATCAGGCGTTTGAATTACTGGAAGCGTCTGAGTATTGCTGAAATCATCAGCCGTCAGGTTTTCAGGCTTTTTCAGTTGGTAGGACACAAGCTGTTGACTATTAGGATCAAAGAAGGTATCCATTGGTTTGTTGGGGTTTGGAGGGGATTCTCGGGCCCATGAAAAAACCTAAACACATATTTTTATAAGACTAAAATTAAAACGTTTTTCAAATAAGTGTCCCTATTATGTGAATTATTTTTCAAATAAGCAAAGATAAAACATAACATCCAGAGTATATGCTATAAGTTAAATGCTAGGAAGAAAAATAAATTTGACTATTAACTTGGTCTATTCACTTTGGATCAACAGAAGTATAATTTATTTATTAGTTTCAACCACTGGATTCTCCAGTCTTTAGAAGACTTTAATATTCCTATCTGGCAAATTGGCTTCTCCTCATCTGACCAGTGTCTGTAATGTCCCATATTTCTGCCTTTAATTAAAATAAAATGCACTGCTTAAAGAAAAACTCTTTTTTTTAAACTAAGCACAAAAGACTGTTTTCAGTTTATGAAAACCATTTTTCCCAAAATGTCTTGCTGATACTGGATTTGAAAAGATAAAAGGTACATTACATCTACAGTACAGACTGCATTTGAAAATCTTCACTGATGTCTTCATTAGTATTTCACTGATTGGGAATTATAACAAAGAAAAACGAACTTACTTGAAGTCACCAGGCAGAGAAACCTGATTTGTCTGAAAGTTACTATGTATTAACACATTTTCCCATTACAGTTTTGAAAGAATCCCTACTTAATTTGATACTTAGATTGGACAGTTGTATATTTTATAATTGAATGCTAATGCAATTTCTTACAAAAAGATCCTTTCTTTAGCTAATGAATAAAAATGCTAATGATCTGCTCTGTTGTATCAATAATTACCTCCTTGGTAAACTCCTGTCGTGATTTCATGTTGAGATTTCCCCCAAGTCCTCTTATCAGGCTTATTATAAACTGTCCACGTTCAGTGCATCCATGAAGATGGGACAACCCATTCATCACAGTTCCAACCAAACTTGTTTCTATCACATAGTCGTTCTGTAAAATATGAAATGCAGTAAGTATTCCAACAGGAAGATTTTAACGGGACTTTTTAGCAGAAATAAAATACAAACTTTTATTTTTATTATTTATTATCATTATTGTAATAATTATTCTAATAGTGATCTTAAGAACATATATACTATTTCTGCTATTTCAAAATGTTTCTTTTGATATATGCCTAACAGCTATACAGTGGTACCTTGGTACTCATTGTTAATTCGTTCCGGAATATGTGATGAATACTAAAACTAATGAGTACTGAAAAAATCACGTGACTTATCACATGACCTGCTATTTCAACCAGAAGAAATAGTGAGTCACGAGGCAGCCGATGTGAGCAGGTTCTTCCTTGTGGTTGACTACTGGGAGAAAGACAAGGGCCGGGACAAGATTTCTGATTCAAAATACATTGAATACTGAATTCAAAGAGTTTTGAAGCATCTGAGTACTGAACTATGAATTTATTCCCCCAGTAAGGGAAAAATAAATTATAAGTAATTTATTCCCTCAGCAAGACCCAATCCTGCCTAGTTTCTGAACACAGACAAGGTGGCCACCTGCTGCCACCTGCTGATAATAAAGCATAATTAATAAGCTAGCATTTCACAGGTACAGATAAACTATTATGAAGATGTAAACAAAATAAAAAGTGAATGAGGAAGAAATCTAGTTCAGTTAGGAAAAAAATAGTCAACTAGAACATATTAATACAAATGACAGAAAATGTACAACTCACCTGCTTTAGCACCCAATTTAAAGCTTTCTCAAAATAATCTGCAATCCAGTTTTCAAGATTGTGTCTGCATTCTTCAGGTTGGTTTCTTAACCAGGATCTGATCAGTGAATGAAGATCAGTATCTTCATCGCTTGAATGAGATATACTTCAATTAAGCAACACATTTTGAACAATTGGAATATAAATA
The DNA here is from genome assembly GCA_009733165.1 of Naja naja. Taxonomy (NCBI): domain Eukaryota; kingdom Metazoa; phylum Chordata; class Lepidosauria; order Squamata; family Elapidae; genus Naja; species Naja naja. Next base: position 46,136,870 of record CM019152.1, read on the forward strand.
TTTTGTAGTAAATAGCTCTCATTCATAAGTATTACAACAAAATTAAATATACAGCTACTGAGAAGAATATTCAATAAAGCTTATTCCCAGGTAACACAGTCAGCAAACAAATAAACAAGAAATAAATAGAAAATATAACCAAAAAATAAAACCATCTAAATGAGCAAAGTAAAATGAAAAAGGAACAGAATATCCACAGCACTTCTACCCTGGCTTCTCTACCTACTGTATCCTTTTCCCCAGCCTTTTAGATATTTCTCCTGGAAATCTACTTCTATAGGAAATGTCAAGCAATGCTTCATTTTGGATTTAAAATAACTATAGACTAATATAATAAATTGGTCTTTACAATTTGTTCAGATATCATGGTTCGTTGAGTTAAATATGTTTAAACATATAGACACTATTTCTGTGACTATAAAGTGGTGGTTAAAGATTCTATTGCTGATCTTTTTCAAATATATAGGAAGGACCAAATAAGGCTGATAGGCCTCCTAATTTAATAAACTTAAATTTGGTAATTTAATAAACAGCTTTATTTATAGAAGCTTGGCAGCATCCAATACACCTTTTGGCAAGTAAGCTAAGTTGGAAATGTTCTTTTGGCTGGTAACTCTGTTTGGAAAGTCATTATAGTATATATATTGAGCCCTGGTGGTACAGTATTTAGAATGCAGAATTGCAGGCAAACTCTGCCCATAGCTTGGAGTTCGACCCTGACAGGAGCTCAAAGTTGACTCAACCTTCCATCCTTCCAAGGTCTGTAAAATGAGGAGCCTGATTGTTGGGGGCAATATGCTGACATTTTAAACTGTTCAGAAAGTGCTAAAAAGAACTATGGAACAGTATATAAGTACTATTACTATATGTAATTAATTGTTATTATTTTTAATTGTTCGTTGATTGTATTATATTTTGAATTGTTGTATGCTGTTCAGAATCTATATGGATTGAGGTATCTTATAAATATTTTAAAGAAAAAAATAAAAACAAATAAGAACCCAATTTCAACAGTATGGTAATTGTAACAAAGTTTTATGTTAAACTATTTCAAATTACCTAAGGAAAATCATTCCCATGCGAGATATTGTGGCAGGAGAAGCACAGCTCAAGTCATGAGTTTCAAAAAGAAAGTTAACATTTGGACCAAACTGAATTCTTTCTCCACTAGGCATAGTAAGTAGTCGATTATCATCAAGGACAGAATTCAGAGATTCGATCCATTCAGGGTCTATGTCTCCATCACAGATTATCCATGAAGTAACATCTGTTTACAAAGCATAATAAAAACATTTCAAGTTTACTGAAATTGCTAGCAGTTTTTCAAAATGAATTCAAATTCCCTTTACTCTCATGGAATGTATATGAGTAAGAAGGGAATAATCTCTGTTTCTTATAAAGATTTTTTAATTTATATGAATGAAACTCATTTAATAAATAGTACATAAAATCAGATTGCTGTATTCTACACAAATACCTAAAATACAAATCCATTTTATTGGTCATTAGGTTTTACTTTGTTAACCAAGTACAATGAGATGATTTATTGCTCCTTTACAATGTACCGTGTTTCTCCAGCAATACACCCCCCAAATAGGAAGGCCCAGCATGTTTTCTAGGCATAAAATGAAATTAAGCCCCTCCCCACAAATTTAGGCCTATTTGAAAACATGCAACATGGGGGGAAAGGCGGGGGGAACTTGCCTTTAGGAGCGCCCCACAGGCAGCCATGCCTCGCCACCAGCCGCTCCTAACGGGCAATCATGGCGGAGCGCAGAGAGCTCCCTACTCCTGCCAAGCACCTTTGCTGTTTGGCACCCGCCACTGTTGCTTTCCCTTCTGCCCATGCCACTGCCGCATTTGGAGCTGCCGCTCCCGCGTTTGGAGTGCCGCCGCCGTTTGGAGCACATTTGGAGCGCCACCATCATTTGGCGCGTTTGGAGTGCCGCCGCCATTTGGAGCACCACCACCGCATTTGGAGCTGCCGCTTCCGCATTTGGAGCGCTGCCGCCGTTTGGAGCATGTTTGGAGCGGCGGCGCTCCAAACAGCGGCACTCCAAATGCATTCCAAATGGCAGCGGTGCTCCAAACGCAGTGGCGGTGCTCCAAACAGCGGCACTCCAAATGGTGGCGGTGCTGCAAATGCAGAAGCGGCAGCTCCAAATGCGGCAGCGGCATGGGCAGAAGAGAAAGCAACAGCGGCGGGCACCGAAGGTCTCAGGTCTGCACCAAAGGTGCTTGGCAGGAGTAGAGAGCTCTCCGTGCTCCACCATGATCACCCATTAGGAGCGGCTGGAGGCGAGGCATGGCTGCCCGTGGGGCACTCTAGGTGAGGATGCAAGGGGGGGAATTAAGTCACCCCAAAAAGATGCCTAGCCGTTTTCGGGGTTCAAAAAAAAAAAAAAAGACCCGGCCTTATTTTATGAGAGACACAGTAACACTAGTAATTTAAAAAAACAGTGGTATTATTAGGAGTTTTAATCCACTAACTTTGTGAAAATAAATGTGTTATTATTATAGACAGAAAGTATGCATATGCTGCAACAATTAGCTTGGTATTTTTTATTACTATATATATAAGACCAAACTAAACCTAAAGCTATGCGTGTTTTAGGGGGAAAAGTCTAAGTAAAGCTATTTCTGCATACATTCACACATAAACAAAAAGCAAGAGTCCTTCTTAAATAAAATGTAATACCTGCAAATTTAAAAAAAATACCTGGAGGTTCTCGTACTACTTGCCGAGCACTATTTGTAAGCACTCCATCTGACCACTCTCTTGTGTCCATATCAATATGGCCGAGTAACTGATGACGGGGCATAGCTTTAGGGTTCATGGTATATTGCTTCACTGCTTTGCCAACCTTTCCAAGAGCTGCTCTTAATGTCCGCCAAAGGGTTGATTTGCCTGCCCCACTTGGGCCTACGATAACCACACCCATTCTTTGACGAAGTTGTTCATACAATTCCAAAGCCTTCTTTATCTTCACCAAAAATAAAAAAGAGAATACATGTTTATATTTCCCCATCATTAACCACAGTCCGAAGCTATTTTTTGAATTTCATTTATTATGAAAGAAGATTACCTAATAAATAAATAGATTTCTATGTCTGCCCAACACAACAGAGTGATTCTAGATGGCATATAAAAATCAAGTATGCCTATGCTAATTTGAAAAGGGGAGGGAGGGAGGGAGGGAGAGAAGGCAGGAAGGGAGACCAATTATCAGCATAAAATGGAAATTTTATTGGGATTCTACTCTAGATCCAAAGGCATGGGGAAAGATAGGGAGGGTTGGGACCAAGATATAGGGGAGGGGAGGAGCAGATTACTACAAAAAATAATAGCCGCCATTAAGAAAATATATGAAATCCTCTGAAGGAATGGTAGACAGTTTCCAATTTTGCGCGTAGGTTATTCTGGCCGCAGTTATGATATGCAAAATTAAATATTGATATTTTTTCTCCATGTTTAAATCTATCATACTTAGCAGAAAGTTTTCGGGTACAAGTTTTAAATTTTATTTTGTTATACTTGAAATCCAATTTCTAATATTTCTCCAAAATTTCTGAATACATGGGCAAGTCCACCACATGTGGAAATATGTTCCTTGTGCGTAGTTACATTTCCAACAATTGGGTGGTAGGTTGGGGAACATCTTAGCCAGTCTCGCGGGAGGTAGGTGCTAATGATGAACCATTTTATATAAGTTTTCTTTATATGAGACTGACATGGTTGATTTGTAATTTGTTTGCCAAATGTGTTCCCACTTATCTAATTCAATACTATGACCCACGTTTTTAGCCCAAATAATCATAGATTCTGTAACTGTTTCTTCTTTTAATTTATAGTCCAAAAGATATTTATATGTTTTACTAATTGTTTTCTTTTCCTCTCCTTGCCATATTTTATCTAATTCTTGTGGAGTCATGTTAAAGCCAAATTGTTCTCTATCTCTTTTGTAATGGGTTTATATTTGTGCAAAGGGCCACCATGCTATCTCCTTTCCTTGAATTTGTATTTGGTTCCTATTTTTAAGCTCTCCAGTGTCATATAGTAAATCTTTATACCTAACAATATTTTCATAATCCAATACATTTGGATGTGTAACTGCTTCCAATGTAGATAGCCACAATGGAACCTTTAGGTAGTGGGTTTTTTAATCTTTCCCCAGATATTAAACAACACATCTCTTACATGGTGCCTTTGGAAATATGAATGTTGTTTAGATTTTCCATCCCACATGAATGCGTGCCAGCCAAGTTGGAGATCAAAACCCTCTAATACTAATAACCTTCTATTTTCCAATTTAACCCAATCCTTAAGCCAGTTTAAAATCTGGAAGGCCAAATCCTCCTTTTTTCCTGGCATCCTGTAATAATTTATATTTCACTCTGGGTTTTTTCCTCTGCCATATAAATTTGGATATACATTTGATTAATTCTACAAAAAAAAATTCTTTTCCAACTGGACTGGCACTGTCTGAAACAAGAACAGCAATTTTGGCAAAATATTCATTTTTACTATCGAAATACGTCCCAATAGCGATAACTGCAATTTGACCCAATTGTCTAAATCTTTAGCTATTTGCATTATTAACTTATCATAGTTATCTTTTTAAATCAACGAACATCTAGCAGTCAACCAGATCCCTAGATATTTTACTTTATTTACCACCTACATACCTAATTTATTTGCTAGTTCTTTCTTCTGCTCCCTTGTACAGTTTTTTGTTAACATTTTTGTGGGGTTTTTTTGTTAATTTTTAACCCTGCCACCTTTCTGTATTCTTCTATTTCTCTTAGTAGTATAGGGCTTGCTTCTAGGGGTTCTTCTAATATAAATGCCATATCATTGGCGAATGTCTGGAGTTTATATTCCTCTTTTTAAATTTTTAGTCCTCTAATCTCTTCATTTTGCCTAATTTGTACTAAAAGAGTCTCTTCTGCCAATATATACAATAGAGGGGCTAGGGGGCTTCCTTCAGAGGATATGGTAATTAAAAAAATACATGAATGCGCTGAGATGGATAGCCTAACTAAACTGTTAAAAAATAAACAAGATAGTGAATATTATGAAATATGGAACATTTGGTATGAGTGGTTAAAGAAAAGGTACTTTTTGATATTTGGATAAGTTATAGAAAAGACAGGAGACGTGAATTTAATTACAAACTATATAGAGAAATTAAAACATTAAAAGAACCAAGGAGTTATTGTAACAAAGCAGATCACGTCAACCATAAAGATAAAGAAAAAAAATTAACCATTGTTCAATATAAGCTGTAAAATGTATACATGTGTGTGTACATGTGTGTGTGTGTGTGTGTGTGTGTGTGTGTTGATTTGTCTGTTTTAAATGTATGTCAAATAAATGTTTTTTCTAGAATAAAAAAAATTTTTTTAAAGAAAATATATGAAATTACTGCTTAGGGAATCCTAACTACCACTTTTAAGTCAAATGTGTTTTTATTCTACATATAACCATTCAAAAGTATGGCTTTGCCTTCAAATTTGCAGACATGAGTGTCATAACAATTAAGAGGAGATAGTAAGGTACAGTAAGCAAAGGTTTGTGGCCAAATAAACTGACTGGATGGGAGGATGGATACAGGCTTCCAAAAAGACAGGTTGAAGTCACAGATTTTATATATATATAAATGAAGGTAAAGGAATAACTGTTGTCTAGAGCAGTACTCAATATTTACCTGGGTAGATATGATTTCCAGATTGGCCTCCTCAAAGGTTTTTTGCAAAGCACTATTTAACTCAGCATAATCTACATCATTAAAGTCAACACCAGGAAAGACATCTTTAACCAGTGCATCAAATCGTGCACAATCTGCAAAGGTAAGCTTTGACATGGTGTTAAGACGCAAAGCTTGAACCACAATGTGGCTTTCATTAACTGTTTGGAAACAAAAGAAACATAAGACAATTTATTTTTGCTTGAAGCTGCAGTATAAGCAAACTACTTTAGAACTCCCACAGAAATGCATATCTTTCAAGTAACAGTCTTTTAATGCTGTAAGTTTTAGCGATAGCACTTAGACTTATATACCGCTTCATAGTGCTTTACAGCAGGCTCTAAGCTGTTTTACAGTCAGCATATTTTCCCCAACAGTCTGGGTCCTCATTTTACTAACCTCAGAAGGATGGACGGCTGCATCAACCTTGAACAGGTGAGGATCAAGTTGCTGTCAATTCAGTGAACTTTTAATAAGGATATTATACAAATAAAAATAACATGGTCAGATTGCAAATATTAGGGGGGAAAATCATAGAATAATGTTCTTTACCTTTCTTTTTAATTCCATTCTTTTTCAGCTGTCGAAGAAGATTTCCACATCCCCTCAGAACAGTCTTTAATGCTCGCAAGCCCCAATCATAGTGCTGCTGAGGAGTCAAGAGCTCTCTGGTGACAAAAAAAAGAATTTTAATGTTTTTCTTATTACTATTAATGTTTGTCCTTGTTGAAAAGAATACACATGGAAGGATTTTGATTCATGAGAGAGGAAAAACTGGTTAAAGAGGTTAACAAGTTTTCATAGACAAGGTGAATGAGGAAATAGCATCCATCCATCACAGCCACCTTTCTATCATATCCTTGCAGAAAAAGGCCAAGGTCTTCGAGGAAAGGGCTCACATTTTATAACCTATTTCTAGAACTACAATGGTAAGAAAATGGGTGGTATAATGGAACTTTCTATTCTTTGTGTATTGCACACAGCAGCTGGGCATTTAGCCACACGGAAACATCAAATTATGAGAAACTATGTGAAAATTATTTCGCTGAAATGTTGAACAATGTACTTAGTTTAACAAAATATTATAAAAATAAGTCATACATTGGTATTATGACCTCAACATGACTAAAGTGATGAAAAAGCAATATTGTGATATTTGGATAAGGAGACATATTTGTTACTTTGTCATGAAAAATTTCAAAGGAAGAGATTATTTGCTAAAAGCTTGATGCTATCAGAGCTAGTGGAAGAATTCAAGCAAGGGCACTTCAGGATTGACTAAATATAACTTAGTTGTTAAATTTCAGATTGGGAAGCCTATCTAGATCATATTCCCTCTTAAGACTTTTTTAACTTGAAAAATAATTGTTATTTTTTCTTCATTTGTGGGGATATTAACTTAATTTTTTCTACCATTTTTATCAACAACCTGATTTAACAACAGCATTTGACATCAACTTTAAAATCATTCACATTCTTTTGTTGCTCAACCAAATTTCAGAGTACAAGAAATTAAGTATCAGAATCTATAATCTATTTTCAATTTAATAAAGCCCTACCTGATTTTAATCCAAATTTCCAAATGCCTTTTTTTCAGCCAGAGAAAAATAGCATTATATTTCTCCTTTTACAGATATTAAAAGTATATTATACATATTTTACTGTTTCCAATGATTACAAAATTTTGATCACAATTTCATCTATTCTACATTATAAAACTGCACTAGTACTGATAATGTTAGCATACCTAGTTAGGGTAATGAAACAAGCAAGAAGACTAGCAAGCTCAGAGAGCACCAAGGACCCCTCATTTCAAACCCGAGCTACAAATATTCTCCATTATTGGTAAAACAGCATTAGATATTATTTTCCATAAATTACACATTACACATATATCTGCATATTATGTTATCATGATAATGGCTTATGTTTTCATAATAAAATCCTCTGATGCTTCATATCAACAATTTTCAGTCGCTCAGATGCAATGGCTTAAAACTGGCAAAGCTTGCTAAAGATCATCAAACTACTTTCTTGACTGACATCTGAACTGGTTGAACCTAGTTCAAATGTCACGTTGTCACCTATATTGTATCAAAATGTATCAAAAATGTTAGTGTATTACAGGGCCTAAATTTTATGATATTCAAGAAAAATAAAGCCCTTTTTCTGTAATACTGAAGAGCATCCAAACAGAATAAAGATTCAAAATGCTTATTCCCCAAAGACAAAGATGAAAGAACAAAAAGAGGAGGAGGAGGTAATAAAATGCCTGGGGATAGAGAAATGAAGAAAAAAAATCCCCAAATGCTTACCGTGCTAAATTGAAAATATCCACCAGTTTTCTTCCCAGAGGTTTAGCATCTTTAAAGCCTTCCGAATATAGTATCACTTCTGCAATTAGCTCATTATCAGGACGAGTCATAGCAACTGGTCTAAAAAGCTGTTTAAGATTGTCAGGCAATTTCTGCCTGCCTCCATAGCCTTTTCCAGCAGGATTCATGGTGATAAAAATTCCAGAATTATGATCCATTTCTACCTGATATTTAAATATGCAAACATCTTCAGTAAAAACTCAGTGACCTATATAAACCATTAAATAGGAACTTAACAATCTATGTACACACCAAAGCATGTTGTATATTTTATATAGAATTAAAAACATTTGAAAGACATTCAAATGGCTGATGTATTTCCATACATTCTCACTGACCATTTTGCCAGTATGACAAGAGATACAGAGCACTTCAATTTTGTCATTTCTTGGCTTTGTCTTGTAAGGTATCAGTTACAACTCAACTCAAATTCTAAGGGACAACAGTTTTGATCTAAAGAAACTAATGCAACAGACTTAGAACCCTTAAATTACTCTATGTAATTCTTCAAATTTGCATTTCCACAAAATTTATTTTTAAAATCCAATCAAGTAAAATTTTTGGAATTGTAATTTATCTGAAGATAGAACAGATGTTCAACTCTTTTTATTTTAAAGCACAGGATCCACATGTTTAAATTAAACCAATTCCTTCACACATGAAACTAAGACAGATGTTTATTAGTTATTATGGAAGTCCCTAATTTAGAAGACATTCAATCGATTTCTGAAAGTTATCCCATCCCATATTCATGTTCAGTTCCCTCTGTCTGACTATAGCTTGATTGCTTTCTCTTGGACCTGTTTGCCCTCTCAGGTTTTGGCTGAGATAAATTATTATTTATTTATTTATTTATTTATTCGACTTGTATGCTGCCCTACTCCCTAAGGACTCAGGGTGGCGAACATTAAAACAGAGAAAAATTTACAATAAAAGAGAATTAAACAAATAAACAAGCCGAATACAGTTAAAAATTAAACCCAACCCCGGTCATTCCAGGCCAGCCCGTTGAAACAATCAAGTCTTCAGGTCCCGGAAGGAGCGAGGTCAGGGGCCAAACGGAGATCCACGGGAGCTGATTCCAAAGGGCAGGCACTCCCACAGAGAAGGCCCTAGCCCTGGGGACCGCCAGTCGACAATGCCTGACCGACGGCACCCCAAGGAGGCCCCTCCTATGAGAGGCGAACAGGCGACGGAAAGTGATGCTGGCAGGAGTGAATTTCTGATTCATTCACTCTGAACCATAAGTTTCCTAATTGCTGAAGTTGCAGCAAAAGTAAGATAAGTAAGTAAATATTGTACAAGAGTTTAAGATTGGTACCTCTTTTCCAAGTAATTCACAAACAGGTTGATGTTTTTTCAAAGCATGTTGAATTGTCTGAATCTGCATAGATACAGCAGAGAGTACCGCTTCTTCCAGACGATTAAACTCATCAAAACAGCCCCAGGCTCCACATTTCACCAAACCAACAAATATACGCCCCATTGATTTCACATCAATGCCCTTAAAATAAGCAAGGAATGCTACTTCAGCTACATGATATATAATATTCCTTTTCCTAAGTTAAAAAAGTGTAATGAAGTTTTAAAGTTTGTAACAACAGTATCAATGCTTTGGGGAGGCAAAACACAGCTGATTTGATCATTTCAGGGAGCAAACTTTTGAGTTTGCAGTTTCTGCACTTTTTTGTTAACAATGGAGTCTCAGATACTTTTAAAAAAATTTTACAAAGGAAATAAGAAAATACATTTAAAAAAGGAAATACTACATGCCTGGTCTCATCTGTTACAGACATTGTGGTGGAAAGAATACTGAAATCTGCATAAATATAAATTTGATAAATATTTTCTATGTATTTACTGAAGATATGTTTTTTATTTCTGCCTTATAACTTTAAAGGGATTCAAAGAGAACCACCATCATCATTGTCATCATCATCTCAATGTAGTGGACTATACCCAATTTCAGCCTTAGCCATCCCAATTTGTAACTTCATTCATTCATCCATTTAATCATTCATTAATTTTGCAATATGTATATGGCCATCCATATTAACCAAAACATTCTGGGGAAATAAGTCGTAAGTAGACTTTGAAGAACCAGGATAGGAACAGTATTGATGCTTTTGCCATCTGGTTTTGGAGAAGACTTCTCAAAATAATGTGGACAACCAAGGGGACCAAACAAATTGACAAAAATCAACTCACAGTTCTCACTTGAGGCACAATGAGGTTTGAATTATCCTATTTCAGACATGTATAACTTCGCTCTCCAGGAAAGAATCTCATGGTGGAAAGTTGCTAGGAGCAACAACTTGATGGCACCCAAAGATGCTTTAAAAAAAAAAGGGCAACTGAAGTTCTGAAGTGAAAAAGCTTCTTGGATGAGAAGTGAAACTCTTTCAAGGGGGGCGGAAAAACAAGAAAATCCAATTGCCTTTTGAAAATTACTTTTGGGACAGCACTTGGATGATGGAGAATCTCCATAAACAACTTAATGACAATCAATCAGTCAACAAGACCTATGAACCTTCTTCATACAACAGGTAGATAGATATATTTTACTTCACCTCATCACAATTAAACACCAAAACTTGTCTTCCGAGTAATCCCCCTAGAGCCTTTACAGATTCTGTCTTGCCAGTTCCAGCTGGGCCATAGGGATTTCCTCCAAGGCCCATCTTCATAGCTTGAGTAAGCGTAAGGTAACACTTGTCAGTTAATGGTGTATAAACAAGCTTGGGTGAATTTCCCTAAAATTTTAAAAACAATAAAAGCAATTAAATGTATGAACTCAACCTAGCTGTCCAGATTAACACGACCACTAAAAGTGAATTCCAAATTGGTAATTATTTATTTCAATAATGCTAAAAACATGGAAATATTCAAAAATTCAAACTTATACAACTTTCTTGGGTTACCTACAAAAGCATTACATGGAATAGGTACATATCTTGTTAAAAGAGATCCTGGGGCCAAACTAAATTCAACATGTGTATCTTTATCTGTTCCAGAACATTTGACTCAAAGGTGCAAAATGGAATAACTTGAAAGCTTGTCTGTTTGTTTGCTTTTTCAAAAAATTAAACAGAGATAGTTTGTGCCAGATCAAGAGAGTAATAAAGGAAAGACTTTAACCCAGGGGTCTTCAAATTTGACAGCTTTAAGACTTTTGGACTTCAACTCCCAGAATTTTTTTTTTTAATTCGCATTTATATTCGTCCATCTCTGGAGATTCAGGGTGGCTTACAATTTTTGGAGCACAACCCAATGCGCTTAGCAATAGCCTTCATTCCATTGTATATGCCTGCTTATTACTAGGGCTTTTGGCCCCCCCAAGCGGCATTTTTACAAAGTCACCTAATTGCCCCCAACAATCTTGGGTCCTCAGCTTACCTACCCTGAGAGGATGGAAGGCTGAGTCAACCTTGAGCCTGGTGGGATTCGAGCCTGCACTAATTGCAGGCAGCTGGAATTAAGTGCTAGGCGTTTAACAGCCTGCATCACCAAGGCTCCAAGAATTCCTCCTCCAGTCATGCTAGCTCAGGAATTCTGGGAGTTGAAGTCCACAAATCTTAAATTTGCCAAGGTTGAAGACCCTTGCTTTAACCCTTGGCCTTCATAACACTGCTCCTTTTTTCCTTAAGTCTACTATTTGCAATGGAAGGAAACCTATTAATGTATACTTTGTGAGGTGAGAAGGTTCCAATTAGAATTATGAATGGTGTTAAAAATCAGATGGTTGCAGTTTTCTTCCAGCAAACCAAATTTCATCTCTAACCCAGGCCTCAGGCTCTAGAGATTTTTCTCTCTATTAAAATGAGCTATGGAAAAGATAAACCATGTTAATTGTGCTAAAATCTTCAAAACAATCTTATTACAATATAGGCTCAAACATGTGAAAGTACATTAGAATTCTAAAAAGGACAGACTCTGATACATAGAATTCCAAAAGAATCATGGAATTCACTTTTATTAAAGCTAATTCTCAAATGACTATGCTACAAATTTCAGGCATTAACAATGTTTTGAATTGTTTCTACAAAACAAGCACCATCACACCCAGGGGTGGGATTCAAATTTCTTAACAACTGGTTCTGTGAGTGTGGCCTAATTTGTGCGTGTGGCTTGGTGGTCATGTGAATGGGTGGGCATGGCTTGTATATAAATATTATAAATATTTATGTAAATATTGATTTTTTTAATAAAAAAACACCAACTTTTACCCAAAAGCAGGCAAAGCAGGCAGGCAGATTGAGTTGCTCAAAGAATCACAGATTCACTTAGAGATCTATCTTTCTGCAATCTGCTACCTAAGTCTTCACTGAAAAATAGAAGCTTCAGTCCTAAGGAAGGTTCGGCTCTACTTTTAGATTAGCTAGAAAGCAAGAAATCCAAGGTTTTCCTGCTTTCTAACTAATCTAAATCTCCCCACAGAGCAGAGCAGCTGATGGTCGGGGGAAAAAAAGGAAAAATAGCAACTTACCAAACCAGGCAAGTTGGATGGCTCACATGCCAGGTAAGGAGTGAGTGGGTGGGGAGGGGAGGGGCCAGCTGGTTCTCCAAACTACATGTGTGTGCAGAGTTTGCAAGAAATCAGCTGTGCCGCCTGGACAGTTGACAAGTGCTGCATGCAGGTGCAGCCTTTGAAAATCTTCTTGTTTCCTGCTTTTTCAACCTCAGCTGTGCCGCGCAAAGCAGCTAAGGAGGGAAAAGCAGGGAATAAAGGACAGCCTAGAGCCCAGGCAGGTGGGTGGGCCAAACACCGAACTGGTTCGGTGTCAGCTGCTCTTCGCAGCTACCCGTTTTATAGAACTGGGCCAAACCAGTAGCATCCCACCCCTGATCACACCACATGAAAACAGATTCTGAAACCGAGGGGAATATCAAGATCTGGAATCTATTACTGAAGAAAATGTTAAAAAATATCCATTGTAGCAATAAAAAATATTCTTAGAACCTTGCTCAATTGTGTTTATTTATTTATAATTAAAGTTGATGGCAGTTGTATTTTAACAAAAGTCATACTTTAGGAAAAAGTATTTTTATCACAGCCAAGAAAAGTTTCAGTAACTGAAACCCAGGAAGAATTTTCCTTTTTCAATCACATTGCCTGTATATCTACAGTATACAGGTAGTCCTTGACTTATGACCACAATCAAGCTCAAAATTTGTTTTGCTAAATAAGACAGTTGTTAAGTGAATTTTGCCCCATTTTATTACCTTTCTTGCCACAGCTGTTAAGTGAATCACTACCGTTCTTAAATTAGTAACACTTCCTTTACTGAATCTGACTTTGCTTACTAGAAGGTGTGTCCTATCTGCCACTGTGTAATTGGCAAACCATACAAAGGTGCAGTAAGTTAAAATACTCTCTATGGTGCAGTGGTAGAAGGTCACCAGCAGTTTTTCATTCAGTTGTTCTTTCCTGAGAAGTCTCAGGTAGTATAATCTCTGCTGGCCCTTCTGACCAGTGTTGCAATGTGAGCCCCCCAGGTCAGGTCCTCTTTTATGAGAACACCCAGAAACTTAAAACTGGCCACTTGCTCCACTTGGTTTCCATTGATAAGCAAGGACTGGATGTCTGATCTATTCCTTCTATAGTCCACTATAAGCTCCTTGGTCTTACTGGTGTTGAGAACCAAGTTATTGTCTCCACACCACGAAAACAACCGGTCCACCTTCAGGCAATTGATTATAGGACTACAATCTTCAACTAATGCTCATTAAAACAACTTGCTTGCTTTCATACATTTAGTTGAAAGTAATATGAGGATGGGAATGAAAGAATAAAACATAATTTATGCTAAACTTAAAATACCTGATATTCGTACGTGTACTGAAGTTCAGCATCCACCATTTGAATATAACAGTTTTTATCCTTAAGATAAAATCTGAGTTGTTTCTTCCAAGCCCAATCATCAGTACTATTGACCTGAGCCGCAATGAGCTGTTGTACAGTATCAATGTTATGAATAACATCCAAAATCAGGGCTTTAAGCTTTAACTCAAGGATTCCAGATTCTGAAAAACATTATAGTTTAAAATAAGATCAATTTATATGGTTTCACCCATTATAATTTAGTCATATGGTTAGAAATGAAAAATAACAAAGGGAAAACTGTAACATCATGTTGATAATTATTTAGTAATAACTCTAATGATATAAAAGACAACTAGTGCCTGTATTTTTCTGAGAATTTAAAATTAAAAGTTATTATACAGTACAATTTGCACAGAAGGGCAGGATAAAAACTGGATGGATGGATGAATAGAACTGAATAAATAAAAATAAAGATGCAAGACTCAATTCAACTGAATTGGAGACTCAAACTAAACCCAGGAAAGTGCTATTTTACCATTTTTCCAGTCATGTAACACGGATGGTTTTGCCCTTTAGTTTATAAATTATGCTTTTTCTATGTCATGTTTGGAACTAGCTATTATAGCTCAGTAAATAAACCATGTTGAACAAAATGGTGGATTAACATAATACATGAATTCCTCTTTAGTTAAGTGGAGAAACATTTAACAAATTGCAATATGAATTCAGATAATGCAGTGTTCGGTGGCATACAAAAGAAAGTTAAAAAAAGAAAGAAATCAAGACCAACAAATACAAAACAACAGCACAAATGGCAAGAAGCCACACATGTGATCATGATTCAATGTCTATATCAAGAATATGAAATCATTTTAGAATATTATACCTGCTATCTTCTTGCATACCTGTATTGCCTGAGTCTTCTATATTAGTATCTATACTGGTATAATGCTCCAATTTAGCCATTAGTTCTAATTCTATCTGTTGCAAGTTACATTCCTTGATTGCACACTCAACATCTTCTGTGAATTGAATTTGTTCAGCCAAACACAGAATCTATTGGAAAAACATATCCATAAAGAAGAATAAGTTACACCATCTAATAGCATCCATGATGGCTGTTTAAAGAAATCACACCACTTCATTTATCCACAAATCCAAAATACTCTCCTGCTGAAACTCTAATAGGTAACAAATTGTCAAACAATTTATTATATCATTAATGCTGTATGCAGATTAAAAAAACTATGCTTATTTTAATATTTAAAAGCAAAAATAAACTGTGAGTTCAGAGCATAGATTAAACTGCCAGTGACTTGTGCCTCTGACAGAACAAGTTAGGGGCAGTCAACAAATGGTTACCCTATGCTGTACCTTTCAAACCACAGATAAATGCAAGATATATCTGCATCATGAAGGTGCTACTTGCAATGCAAGGAACTGGCTAAAGCAAATGAAATAGAGTAACCCTGACTTGTAGTACCTGGGTAAACATTATTGCAGTTGTTGAGCACTGAACAATATTACTTCATGGACAACTCAGTTTAACTATTGGGATAGATCCAGACCAAAGTAACACCACTAGACCACTATGACACTTCAGTTAATCAAGATTAGCATATATCTTATTGATTTCAATGGATATACAGTGATTTATTTTGGATCTAAATTTACTTCAAAGAGTTGCATGCAACATTGTCTATTAGCCACTAAAAGAGATTCTACTCTTTTCCACAATCTTCAGTATATATCCCAAAGATTCAGTGCAGATTGCAGGGATACAGATGACTTGAGGGATGGGGATAAGTGCAAAGGAAAACACTTTTGTCTGATGTTGCATGTAAGCCAAATTGCAAACCAAGTTGAGTTCTTTTCAGATCAATTATTGGATAGATATATTCAAACTGTTATTTTAGATTCAAATTCAATTCTACTCAATAGTTGAGATAAAAATTAATAAGCAAATACCACCATGTACTCAAAATGCCTCATTTTTGCAAAACTGAAATGTTGTTTTTGCATAGAAAAAATATGAACATACCTGTGAAGGAAAAAGCGATGGATCAATTGCACCTTGTAATCTTTTCCCAGTGGCTACACAGTCCATCAATAGTTTCTTTAATGTCTCCTTCATCTCTAAAGACAATTTGTTCAGCCATACCTAGCAAATAATATATCAAGAAAATTCAATAAACCACGTTAACATACTTCATTTTGACAAATGGAAAATTGGGATGGGAGGGAGGAGGAGCTTACTTTCTTACCTGAACATCATTGGATAGCAGAATTTTATTTTTGAAAGGCACGGTTTCACCTTCTACGGATTTCATTGCAATAATATTTTTAAAATCTTCATCAAAGCTTACACTGTGAATTCCTGTTAATGGAATAATGTAGCATTGATTAGTTTAATATAGGAATGTGTAAAAGCTTCGGTGTTCAGAAAAATTGGTTTTCAATGGTCCATGGCTGAACCTATTCATACATAGAACAAAACTGATCTGGATAAGGGCTGAAATTAAATTGTTCTGGGCAGAAAAGGTTTGAAAAGAGGATGAGACTGGAAATAAGCCAAAGTCATCAGTTACAGCAACTGGAGAGAGAATAGAAAAAATGCTGAGAAAAGCAGGGATAAGAAGTCTGGTGGGATGTTACAATGGGAGTCTGATCCATACTGCTGATTCCACAATAAGGAATAGGCATGTAGACCCATTCATCTATTAGCACCTGTTCTTTGGAATTAAATTCCTCTTGGAATAATGCCCAGAGTCCGATCTCCTGAAGTTTAAAAATGGAATTAAAATGCTTCTTTTTGCAAGACTATATGAAGGTTTGAAGAATGATGGTTGTAGCATTTGATTGTTATGTAATTTACTTGATTATATTGCATTGTGATTTGTATTGTTGCTCTATTGTGCTTACCTATTAGCACACACTAAATAAAAGCATAATTACTGAGTGACTAATGTGATTCCCATAACTATCCTATAAATCAGAATTTTGGTTTCACTGAGCAAGGAACAGTATTCAAATTTTGTATCTATTAACGCAGATGCTAATTTTTTTTTTAATTACATTTATATGCCACCCTTCTCCGAAGACCCAGGGCGGCTTACAATTTTTGGGATACAACTCAATGTGGTCAGCAATAGCCTTCATTCCATTGTATATGCCTGCTTATTACTAAGCGGCATTTTTACAAAGTCAGCTTATTGCCCCCAACAATCTTGGGTCCTCAATTTACCTACCCCGAGAGGATGGAAGGCTGAGTCAACCTTGAGCTTGGTGGGATTCGAGCCTGCAGTAATTGCAGGCAGCTGGAACTTATGTGCTAGGCATTTAACAGCCTGCACCACCAAGGCCCTTTTTGGTACAGGACCCCAAAAAGGTTAATTTGAAATAGCTTAGCAGAAGTTGTGCAATGTGATAGTTTGTTTTAGGTTCAATGCCTAAACAATGCCTATTTTCTGTACTGTGCACATCCCTAATATAGTTATATCACTTTTTACACAAATTTGACTTGGATTATAATATGGTGATTTAAAAATGGAAGTATATTTGAAGTCAAATTAAAGCAATGCTTTTTATAATACATTCATAGGTTTATATCCAACATAACAGAAGCCAATTTTGCTCACATTACTTTTCTACCATATATATTTTAGTTCCCTTATGAAGAATCCTGCCATTAGACCAGAATGGATATGGAAGAGGACTGCAGAACATTATCTGCCAATTAAAGTATTGGCCAGAATTCATTTCTGGAAATGTCATAATACTACATGTATAAATAAATGAAAACAGCATTTTTAAAGCTGGACTCTTAAAAATATTCAAGCAATCTCTATAAATAGATTTCAATTTATATTTTCCCCATTTCCATATGTATTACTAGAAAAGAATATAAGAACATGTTTGTTACCTTTCATGGGAAACCTATTGTAACCAAAATCTTCCATTGTCAGAAACCTCACAAGCTATCAAGGTTTAGAAACATTTATTCAGGTTATTTTAAAGTCTCTTTTTTAAATTTAATTGTACCTAATATTACTAGAACTGATCTATATGTATAGATGCAGACTACTACAGTACAAATTTCTGTGGAAGAATGCAGATCTATTTTGCTAACAAGTAAATCAGGAAAGATAGATGTGATCAATAACAATAAATTGTAAGGGGGGAATACTCTTTGAGTCTCGTGATGCCTTCTATAACAGTAGGAGAGGGAATATTAGGTAAACACCTATCCTTTGAAAAAAAAAAGATGGTTTTTAAAAAGTATGTCAAACCTTCCTACTGGAGTTTGATAGCCAGTAAACTTGTGGGGGCCTTGGTGGTTCAGGCTGTTAAATGCCTGCATTTAAGTTCCAGCTGCCTACAATTACTGTAGGCTCGAATCCCACCAGGCTCAAGGTTGACTCAGCCTTCCATCCTCTCGGGGTAGGTAAATTGAGGACCCAAGATTGTTGGGGGCAACAAACTGACTTTGTAAAAATGCCGCTTAGTAATAAGCAGGCATATACAATGGAATGAAGGCTACTGCTGAGCACACTGGGTTGTATCCCAAAAATTGTAAGTCGCCTTGAGTCTTCGGAGAAGGGCGGCATATAAATATAATTAAAAAAAAACTTAAACAAACAAAATATTTTTCTACCAATCTGTATTCTTGCATGATTTAAGTGATTCTTTGAAAAGGTGCCACGGAAATTCATTTTACTTCAAGTACTATGAAAAGTATGCATAGTAAAACATTATTTAATTTTTTTCTAACATTATAAACATTTAGAAATTTAAATTATAAATATTATTTATTTAAATCTTTTCTTTTACAGTGCAAAATGGAAATGTTAGGGGGGTAACATTTGGTAAGCCTTTGGCATGGGGAGGTTTTATATTGCTGTAACAAACAATGAGGAATGGAGAAACATCCAAAGTTTTGTAGCTCAGCAACATGTAAGACATTACCACAATGGAACAGTCTACCTACAGATATTTTAAGTCTCTGGAGGGCTTTGAGTCTGCATAGCCATCTCTCATGAATGGTTTAAATGGTTTTCTTGCACTTTGGTTGAACTAGATGATGTTGTGGTTCATTCCAACTATTCAATATTTTTAATTCTTTACCATTCTTACCAGCAAACAGCTTCTTTAGATGAGATTGGATAACTAATGGATTAGTAGACTGACCCAAGATTTCCAGAAGATCATCATCTCCAATGAAATAAAATCTAGGGAATGCAGAACGCTTTTCCTATTTAAAAATAAATAAATTCAGACGACCTCTCCAATACAGCCCAGTAATTACTTCTGAACCAGTTAGACTAACATCTTTTCAAACAATGAAATCAGGAATAGCTGTGAACTGAACATCTCTACTTTTACACACACACACACACACAAAACGCACAACACAATAGTCTCCCTCTATCACTTGCTTATTCTTCCAATTTTTTTTAATATTTATTGGTCAAAGTACTTAAGAAATGAAAAATGAATACAAAAAATAAGACAGAAATATGTGAATAAAAAGCATAACTTGAAAGATGTTAGGTTTGTGCAGCACTTCAGCTTCAGAATGAGTATAATAATAATAATAATAATAATAATAATAATAATAATAATTTATTAGACTTGTATGCCGCGCTCTCTCCCTAAGGACTCAGGGCGGCTCACAATATAAAAACGCAATACAATAATTTACTTAAAAAATAGTTAAACAATACAAGCCCAATAATACACTAAAATTAATTAAAATTACTTTAAAAAGAACACCCCCCTTGGTTCAGTCCAGGCCGGCCTGTTGAAACAGCCAGGTCTTCAGGTCCCAGAGGAAGGAGCGGAGATCAGGGGCCAAGCAAAGACCCAAGGGGAGCTGGTTCCACAGGGTGGGTGCTCCCACAGAGAAGGCCCTACCCCTGGGCACCACCAGCTGACAATGCCTGGTCGACGGTACCCCAAGGAGGCCCTGCCTGTGGGAGTGTACAGGACGATCGGAGTGTGATGCCAGCAGGAGACGTTCCCGCAAGTACCCCAGACCCAAGCCATGCAGGACTTTATATGTTGTCACTAATACCATGAATGACACAGCTGCTTTAAGATGTCACAGAAAAATGATATTTTTGCATTCCCACGGGGGTGTGCATACGTATAAACACAAACGTTTATTAATAATCTCAAGGAGATAATATAAAATTTTAGTGTTCATCACCTGAATTCACAATTAAATGGAGTGATCAGAAATGTTTACCTCCAGGAATTCATTTAAAGATTTTTGACATCTCTGAAGCTGGTCAAGGATAGTAATTAAGGCTGTCCTTATTCCTGCTCGAGTATTCAAAGAAATTACACGATTATCTTGTTTGATATCTGCCATTATTGATCTTTAAAAGGAAACAACATAGTGTGAATATATATTACTTTTTGTTCTTTTGTTTTAATAACACAAAAATAAGCAATTGAAACTATTATTTATGACCTGAAGTATGAAAATACAATTAATACAATCACAAATTTTGCATACAATGCTTATGCTTTCCTCTGAGGAATGTAAGAGGCAATTGGATTAAGACAGAATCTAAAGTTAACTAACCTAAAATCTTCATCTACTCTGTTGAAGCGTGCTTGCTCTTTAGGCAAAGCCCCACGACCAAAAATGGGCTCCAGATATACCCACTTCCTCTGAATTTGATTTAGATTCTGTAGATATTCATCCAGTTCAGCGAGTTTCTTTTCCCAAACAGAAACTTTATCTTGGAAACCTTTGTAATATGGAGAGTCTTTCAATGACTGAAGTAGGCAGCGATTGTCTCCAACTTGATTGACTATATCTTTCCAATCTTTAATCAATTTGATCATCCGGTTCTGGCTATCTTCATAATCTGTTAATGTAAAGACAGCTCCAACTCCCCAAAGCTCAAGCTCACGCAAGGCTTCTCTGATTGTAACCTCACCATGAGCCCTGCTGTTCAAATCCTGTTAGTAAATATAAATTAACATTAATTTAAATTTTTGATATGTAACTACTATTATAGGTAAATCCAAAGAACGAAGAAATGTCAGATACTGATTTATAAAACACTACATTTATTTTTTAATTAAACATTATGGTATTAGCAATAGCAATAGTACTTAAGACTTACATGCCGCTTCACAGTGCTTTTACAGCCCTCTCTAAGTGGTTTTACAGAGTCAGCATATTGCTCCCAACAATCTGGATCCTCATTTTACTGAAGGATGGAAGGCTGAGTCAACCTTGAGCCTGATAATGTTTGAACTCCTAAATTGCAGGCAGCCAGCAGGCAGCAGAAGTAGCCTGCAGTACTGCACTCTAATCACTGCACCACCATGGCTCACTTACATATTGCTATGGTATACAGATTTGTGATACATTTCCAAGGTCTAAATAAAATGAGTAACAAATTAAAATCTCTAACAAAACTATCTTGAACAATTAATATTTTATACTAATCAGCCAAATTATTTTATCAGATGACTGTTCCCAAATACATATGAGCATTTTCTATAACACTATTTACTATTAAGGCTTACTGTCTTCAAGGTCAGGTATAAGAACATTACCAGAGTGTAATGAAATTTCTGTACCACTTACGAACATTATATCAGTACTACATGTTGAAAATTATTACTTCTTTCTTTATACAGAAAGAACTGATTTAGTAAGTATTTTTAATTAAACTTGGATAATAACTTTGGAGCATTCCTTGCTTTAAACGGAAGCCAAAAATACGTCCCCAAATTTTCTTCAAATAATTTTCTTCTTCCTAAAAAATAATTCACACCTTCAATTCTGCTGCTTTTTCCACAATGACATCTGCCACTTTTAGGAGGTCTCCAAACATCAGTGTTCCTAGACTGGTACCCCTAGGAAGACCAAGAATACGAAAGAGGTCCAACCAATGATCTGCTGACAAGTGTTCTCCCTTAACATATTTCAATATAGGAAGGGTCAGCTGTAAGGAAAAAAAGAGCATATATTAGCAGATATTTTGACTTTTGTAACAACGAATGTATTTTATGTTTAAACAATAAAGGACTATGAAAGAATCATGAGTAACAAATACTTGGAACAACCATATTCTTACATTTTCACTTAATAGTACTGACTTTAAATCCAAAAAATCAACATTATTTCATATAATTTTAACTTGGCATATTAAATAATATTTTTTGACTTATTTCATAAACAGCAAGATGCCAAGTTAAAATCCCGTTCTTAATTACCACTGGATCTTAACAATACAGGTAGTCTTCACTTAACGTCTATTTATTCAGCAACCATTCAAAGTTACAACAGTGCTGACAAAAAGGATTTGCAATCCAGCCTTGAAGTTCTGGCCATTGAAGCACCCCAGTAAACAAAATTTGCACTCACATTTACAACTAGCTTTTGGTGGCCTGCCTACCCACTGTCACCAGCTGTCACTGTTGCCCAGTCTTCTCTGCTGCAATGCCTTCTTTTCATGGTTCAGCTGGGGCTTGCCTGCCAGGGCCTCCTTTTGTGCACCAGCCAGGGCCTTCATTCCCAAAAAGATCTGGCCAATGTGTGCAGTAAGGTACTTTCTGTGCTGGCACAAGCCAGGATCTTCTTTCACAGACTGGCCTTCATTCATGAGCTGGGGGAGCTGTTTCTTTCACCAAGTAGAGCCCTGAATGGGGTGTGAATGATGAAAGGAGGCCGTGGCCAGCGCAGAAGAGCAGCCCTGCTTGATACGCAAAAGAAGCCTTGCCCTTGTGAGGCAAGGGGGTGCGATAAAAGGCCCTAACAAGTAAAGTATTGGAATGTGGTGTGGCAAGCAATGCAGTGGGCAGGGCTGGGGTGGAACGACAGCTGGCGGTAGCAGGTAGGGTTAGATATTTTGTGAGATGAGAAGGTTAGGGTTAGGGTTAGGGTTACAGATAAACGGTAGATAGATGGGTGGGGAGTTGAAATGGATGCAGTTCTTTATTTTTTTCCAAGAATGGCTTCGATCCTGGCCTAACTGTTTGGGATTCATTCAACAACAGCATCTGGGATTGCTAGAACTGCTGCCGCTATGCATAGCAGTCATGTGATGTTTTGCCTAATTACTGTGTTACTTAGCAACAGAGTTGACAGTCCAATTAAGGGAGGACCACATATATGGGAATATTGTAATAATATTAGACCATCTTACAGAGCAATTCCAACAATTAGAGAAATAACAATGTGAAATGCTTTGAATACTTTGAAAGGTTATATGCTAAAATAAATTGCTGTAATCAAATGCAAAACCTAGAATGGTCTTCAAGATATATATATGAATGAATGAAATACTGTATACTCCATAAAGATGCCTAGGTCTCAAAACTCTCAAAATATTCTAAACATTCCAATATTTCCTATTTATCTTAATTCTCTCGCACGATCATTTTACCTTGTATTGATCCACCTCTTTTTGCAACTTCACAGTCATTATTGTGTGTTCTTCAATCTTTCTCAGTTTTTCATGCCAGTTCAACAAGAATTCTTCAAACAGGTAGGTCTTATTCCTGTATACAATATATATTAAAAGAAGTTCAACCACTATTATAATTAAGAACTATGTACAGGTAGTCCTCAGGTACATGGGCAATTGGGAATGGGATTCCTTAGAGCTAAGATAATGTGGTTGTAAAATGCAACACCATTGACTACATCACTTAGTGACAACAATCCCGGCAATCCCAGTTGCCATCATAACCCCAAGATATAAGGATTGTTAAGTGGAAGAGATGAGAGTCCACAGTAAGGTGCATGGAGTGATGGGGGGGAGGGGTTGCATGGAGGTGAGTGACACTCAGAGCAGGATGCATGCAAGTTGGGAAATGCTGTGTGAAGGGGGTGATACAGCACTAGTGTAGGGAGGCCAGGGTAAAGGATGGGGCAACACCACAAGAGCATGGCGAGACCACCAGAGTGGACTTACCAGAATGACAAGTAACTATCCATGCCAGCTTCCCCTTTGACTTTGCTTATGGGAAGCCAGAAGGGAAACTCACAAGTGGTAATCATGTGACTGAAGGGTGCTCCAAAGTGCAAACTTATTGACAAGCACCCAAATGACAATTACATGACTGGTGGTAGCACAATGGCTGGAATTTTGAAGTTTAGTTGTAAGTTATCATTTGTTCAGCAGTGCTGCAACTTCAAACTGTCACTGAACAAGGGTCAGTAAGAAAGCAAAGACTACCTATGAGCCACAGTGGCGCAGTGGTTAGAGTGCAATACTGCAGGCTACTTCTGCTGACTGCCGTCTGACTGCAATTTGACAGTTCAAATCTCACCAGGCTCAAGGTTGACTCAGCCTTCCATCCTTTTGAGGTGGGTAAAATGAGGACCCAAAATTGTTGGGGGCAATAGGCTGACTCTGTAAAAAAACCGCTTAGAGAGGCCTTTAAAGCATTGTAAAGTGGTATATAAGTCCAAGTGCTATTGCTATTGCTACCTGTAATCTTAAATGTACCTAAATGCAATCCAATCTTCATTGGCTTTTTCTTGAAAACCTTCATAAAATTGTTCATACAGTGACCAAACTTCAGCACAGCGTTCAATGTCTCTGCATACTTCATTGGCTAAAGAGAAATCAGGCTCTTCTAAATCAAAGTGACAACAGTCGTTACTGAAGGAAAAGAACACAGCAATGAGTTATTTGTAAAAATAATAAAGGCAGGATACAAAAAAATAAATAAATGTTACATTGTATGTCAAATAAATATATTTAAATAGACAGGTATGTAAATTGAATGCAATAAAAAATATATATAGATCAATCAGCAACATCTTGGAGTTATGGGAACAATGAGAATATATATTTTCTGTATAAGAAAATGTTTCCTTCTTCTATTTTCTTTCAATAGATACATCAATAATATACTTTAATACAGTTATTAGAGAACAACCATGGAATATCTGAGGAATAATAGAACAAGCTAGAAACTAAAGGAACATTTATAAAATAATGCAATATGGTAAGTGTTACCCAATTTTAAAATAATATTCCTAATGCTGATTCTTCTAACTTGGAGATCAAACAAGTGAAAATATGTATTTTCCAGAGTTGATGTTTTGTATATATTTTATGTGGTAACATCGTAAGTAAAAATCACTCCAACTGCCTCTAAACTTTCACTTAAACTCTGATTATTTTACTAATTTGATTATGTCTTTGCCAAACTACATTCTGGATATATATGCAGTTCATGATTTACAACTATAATTGCAACTGATACGGCATTCAGCAAGTCATCATGCGACTAATTTTATAATCATTTTTACTGTGGTTAAGTGAATTACCAGAATTGTTAAGTGAATTACCAGAGTTGTTAAGTGGATAACATAGTTGTTAAGTGAATAATGGAGTTGCTATGAAAATCCAGCTTCCTCAATTGACTTTGCTTATTGGAAGCTGGCTGGGAAGGCTGAGAATCATGACCACATGAACACAAAATGCTTCAACCATCGTAAACCATTTGCCAAAGGTCCAAATTGAGTTCACATGACCATGGTCATGGTGAGAGAGTGATAAGTTTGAGCACAGGTCATAAATTATTTTATAAATGTTTTATGACCTGTCATAATTCAAGCCCTTGTTAAACATTTGTAAGTCAAGGACTACCTAGGTATATTTGACTTTACTTGATTTTAAACATCTAAGTTGGATGAGACCTTCTTAGTATTTGATGAGAGCCCATCAGGAAGTAACAAAATATCCTGGAAAAAGGCCATGGCAAGCCATTATTAAATTATCACTAAAATGACTATGTGCTCATGAAAGACCCCAAAAGTCAAATTTAAGTTGAGAATTTTATTGTTAATAATATGTTTCTAATTTAATAATTTTAAGGTCTAGTAATGAGGTAAATATAACTGTGTATTAGTTATATGTTTAAAATCACCCATTACAATTTTTATACCTATTTCTTTTTACAGTAGAAAATTATCTTTACTTCAAAATTAAAGTATATCATGCCATGTAAGTTTTAGAAAATCGGATGGGAAATTGAAACTTTAATCTTGTTTTATTTTTTATTTTATTTTATTCTAATAGCTGTTACTTTACTTTCAAAAATTTTATTTACAAAACTATTCCTAATATGCTGATATTTGTTCATACTTATACAAAAATAAGCATACACAAGTTTTTGCTTTATATCCTCAAGTTCATCAAACTCAATTTTCTTTTCCTTTATGATCTCAGCACTTCTCTGTAGCACATCATGATGTCCTGTTTCAATGACATCATCACTAGGTTTCAACTGGTCCCACCGAGCTTTAAATTTTTCCAGTTCCTGAAGGTAGGTATTAACACGGCTTTTCACATTGCCTTTCATCACTTCAACCTGAAATCCAAAGAGTAAGTAAAACAGGAACAAAAGGTTTATTATTAATTTATTCCAGAAACAGGTACTGTATATATTAACAGGATTACTATAAAAATGATTAACATTGCTCAAAGGGTAGTTTATCAATATATCATACTATTAATTTGTACTCTCAAATACAATTTCAAATTAGCAATGTTGTGTTTGATCCTTTTCTTTAAAAGAGTGAAAGGAATCCTGTAACTGAAATACAATCCAGTTCTTGCCTTACCACTTCGAAGTGGAAGACTTACAGATTCGAACCTATCCCAGATTCTGGAAAACAGTACCAATAACAACCATGTATTGGCTTTGGAAATAATCAAAATATATATGGAAGTGCATGCTGGAATCGCATATTTTTTTCCATGAATCGTTTTGCTTATCACATTGTATCCAAGGTTTAAATGGGGAATTTTAAAAAAATTCAAAAATTCAGAACAACCCCCTAGAAACCTGGGTGTTTTATATCAAGTTTTGAAGACGCAATAGCAATAGCAATAGCACTTAGACTTATATACTGCTTTATAGTGCATTACAGCCCTCTCTAAGCAGTTTAGAAAGTCAGCATATTGCCCCCAACAATTTGGGTCCTCATTTTACCTACCTCAGAAGGATGGAAGGCTGAGTCAACCTTGAGCCTGGTGGGATTTGATCTGCCAAATTGCAGTCAGCTGGCTGCAGCAGAAGTAGCCTGCAGTACTGTACTCTAACCACTGCGCCACCAAGGCTCTTAGCTGTTCCTGGTTCAACCTGTTTTATGTGTGTGTGTGTATGTATGTATGTATATGTGTGTGTGTGTGTGTGCATGTATATAGAGTGAGTGTATGTGTGTATGGAATGACTCTTAGTTACCTGTTCTTTAATCATCAGCTGATGACTCTCCATCATTAACTCAAATTTATCCCATGTAGCTCTCAAGCTGCCAATTGTTTCAATGCCCCCACCAGCCACAGTTCGGAGAAGCTTATTTTTACTTTCTGCTTCTTGGAAAAGGAGGAAGACCTAAGCAGAGAGATTTGATATTCGCATAAATACATTGTATGGGTCAATAAATAAATGAACACCATCTTTTATGATCATGCAATATTTGGAATAGAAGAAAACAAATGTGGATGTGTACATAGCATGTAGGCAGCCCTTCAAAGAAACGTCTCTTTTCTTGGGATTATGCAATATTGCAATAATGAAATAGCATAATGGCAATAATGAAACTCAAGAAAGTCTATTAAGAAATAATTTACAATTTTAGATAATATTCATATTCTAGAAATATTCAGATATCAAATCTGTTCAGATCTTGATAGTAGAGAAAAATATTACCTCTTCTTTTTTGTCTTTTAAGTCTTTATATTTTAAATTATCTTCCGTTATTTCTTCCACTGACTGGGGTCTTATTACTAAGACATTCATAGCATCATTGAGAAATGAAGAAATATCATGCTGATGACCTACATAAACATCAAGAGAAAACACAATTGAGTCAATAACAACAACCAATCGATCAATAAATAAATAGGTGGATAAAAATGGCAAATCCAGTCTAAAAAATTGGTTGACGTGCTACCAACCATAATATCCCTATGGATTAATTTGTAACAATCCGTCCATCAAATATTTAGGATTAAAGCTCCCATTATATCCCTCATTCTTTCATGTGCCAGAATTATAGGTGAGTTATATTGATTTGTGTGTTTGCTCATAGTTTTCTAATTGATTGTATAATTGGATGATACTAGACCTCTGCTATATATTATATTGATTGTTTCCAGTTGTCATTTTTTATTAATTATATTGCATCACTGGTTTTTATTTTAATTTTCTATTCCCCATCAAGAGGCATCATTCTAACATAGGTATCAATATAAATTGCTAAATAAATAGACAAATAAAGCTTCTTTGGGGCAAAAAAATGTTATAGTTAGACATTTTTGACTAAACTGACACATTCTATAAACATAAAATTGTATTATCAACCAAACAGAACACACAACAAGTGAAAAAGCAGAAAAGAATACTGTTTGTCTTTAACTCAGCTTATTCCAAAAGGAAAGGATTTGGCTTATAAGAGAATACACCAGGCATTATAAGATTTATGTGATTACTCTTAGATGGGGGGAGGAAGGATCCAAGCATTTTGCAACACTAAAAAGCTTATTTATATTTATTTAGTTTCAATTATAGCTTGCACACTCCTGATTCAGACTAACCTAACCTAAACACAGCAGTCAAGTTAGAAATTATGCTAATCCTTGAAGCTTGGTTTTCCTCCCATTCACTATAAATGAAAATGTCAAGGAAGAAAATAACTGAAAATAGCTGCATAAAATCAACTATCTCCCTCTATTTGCCAGAACAAGGTGAAAATTATTGGAAAAGACAGTGTTTTTCTTCCTTCCTCAGGACTCCTTGTTACAGGCTACAGTGTTCATTTAGGGTTAAAACTGCACAAAAAACTTAGCTTTCACTAAAAATTAACAACAGTAAAATATAAGAAAATTTATTTGGTGAATTAACATTTCAGAATATTTAGCCACATTGAAATTAATAGTAATTTTGGAGCTACAAATTTAAGAATGGCTTCTTAGATAGAAAGCAAGATTAGAAGCTACTCCTGCTACAATAACAATTTTTGATATTTTTCTATTCTTCTCTATTTTATGTAATTTTAAATCTATTGAACATATTTAAATGTTATAAATTCACAGCATTTCAAGTAATTTAAATACTCTAGGCAAATAATAAATGTTCTTTAAAGAAAAAGCAGAAATAAACGAACGACTATCTTCTAAATAGTTTTTCTTCTGAGCATTTACCTTGTATAGATTTTCTCAAAGACATCACTAGAGCATCATACAACTTCTGGATAAGATCATCGATGACAGACTTCACAGGATTACAGTTCACTATGAGGCAATCTACTTTCACAATGCTTCAAGGATCAGAATAAATTCATTATATTTCACATTATTATATGACATTTAAAATATACCCCAAATTCAAATTAAGTGTTGTTCAAGCAACCACATTAAACTATCTTGTTTGTTCTTGATAGAAGTATCTTGAAATTGATTGAGTCAGGGAGGAAGGAAATGCTCCTTAAAATCCCTGATAATGGGACAGTACCAGACTCTGTCAAAGCAATTTTGAAGGAAATTAGAAAAGAAACTGATGGAACGCATTGGCTGAGTCTTTCCCTTTGCAACAGTTTTTGAAACTTAGAACTAAGTACTATATTTTTTAATATAGCTATAATATAACACACTCTATATACTTTTTAAAACAGCTATCCCAAAAGACTTACGTTGGTAAGTCTTCTACTATTCAGTACCTTGGAAGACGTTCCACTTCTTTTCCTTTCACTTTTAGGGTCTTGAAATTTTTCTCCCAATCTTGTTCTTTGGAAAGATGAATTTCCACCAAAGCTTCCATATCGACTTGTCCAATTATCACCCATTCCTTCAGCATGGAGGAAGGAATTCATATTTTTATTTAAAAATATGCTACTTATTTCAGTATGTGCCTATATAAATCTTGACCATTCAGGTACATAAACAGAAAAAGAAAAATGCTTCAAATGCATTTCAGTAAGCTGATTCTTTCCTGCTTTAATCCAATACCTTTTGGTTTGAAAGTTTAGGCATGCAGCTATTCACCACTGCTTATACCATTCAGTACTACAGCTACCCAGCACTTACCACTGGTAATTGTGATTGGTAACTCCATCGCTAAGCAACAGGGTCATAAGATGTGACATCCAATGACCACACAAACCTACAATAGCAGACTTGGCAGTCCCAGTTGCCACTGTTTGTGAATCCTGCATGATCACAGCCTCTCTCAGCCACATGATCACCTGCCAGCTTCCTGATTAATTTTGCTTGTTAGAATATTTCTTTAATATTTGAGTGCAGTCTATATCTCAAACAGTTAGAACAAGAATTTCATCAAGAATAATGTTGGTTCCCAAAAACTACTTCTCAGCATGTGGAAGCATGAATGCAGCACTTTTATTTTTTTATTTTTTTATTTTTATTCATATTTATATCCCGCCCTTCTCCGGAGACTCAGGGTGGCTTACAGTTTTTGGGATACAACCCAATGCGCTCAGCAATAGCCTTCATTCCATTATATATGCCTGCTTATTACTAAGCGGCATTTTTACAAAGTCAGCTTATTGCCCCCAACAATCTTGGGTCCTCACTTTACCTACCCCGAGAGGATGGAAGGCTGAGTCAACCTTGAGCCTGGTGGGATTCGAGCCTGCAATAATTACAGGCAGCTGGAGCTAAGTGCTAGGCTATTAACAGCCTGCACCACCAAGGCCCTTTTATTCTTGTTGGTGAACTGCATATAATAATTCTTTAATGAGTTGACAACCCAGGTGCTGGGTTCACACTCCTATGCTTTCCAAAACAGCTGTTCTAAATACACTCTGAAGCATTGCACCAAGTATTCTGCTGCTACAGAATGCATGCATCTGATTACATGGTAAATATTACATTAGTGATATAGACAATTTGAACTGTGTTATAAATATTCCAAATTCATGTCTGCCTTTGACATCTTATGTTCTGTACATCACCAACAGGGGTGGGATTCAAATGTTTTAACAACTGATTCTGTGGGCATGGCTAGGTGGACATGGCCATGTAACTGGGTGGGCATGGCTTGTTTTTCTTTCTTTTTCTTTTTGGCAGCATCTCCCCTCCAGGTTTTTTGGGCCTTCTGGGCCTCAGGGAAGCCTCCTGAGGGGGGCATTTGTGCTCCCAGAAGGCTCCCCTGGGGCCCAATGGAGTGTGGGGGTGCTACTGCACCCCCTCCATGTTTTGTCTTCCTGAGCATCAAGGGAGCCTCCTAGGTGAAGCAGTAAGACAGGAGAGGAATCACAGCTGATCATAGGAACAGCTGATGTCAGGAGGGGGAAAAAAAGAAATACTTTAAGGAGTGACTGGGTAGGAAAGAACCCAGTCAGCGATGTTGGGCATGTGCAATAAGAACTGACCGGGAGGGGAGGGGAGGGGCAGGCGGAGAGGGGCGGGGCCAGCCAGGGGCATGATTTGTCGGTTCTCTGAATTGTGCAGAATCATAACAACCAGTTCTACAGACCTAACTGATAGAATCCCACCCCTGATCACCAGGTTATAACATAGGGAATGACTGGCCTGTGCTGTATGGAGAGACTGCCAGTGCGTGATATTAACAGACAAAGTGATTATACAAGTGAATACTGAAAAACTTCAAAAACATCTGCCTAATGAGCAAGTGTTTACAAACCTTAAATTGATCTAAAACTTCTGCCAGTCTGCGGAACAAGTCTTCTGCTTTACTAAATGTGGTCAGAAATCCACTTGCATTTCTTTCAGACATGACAGAAAAGATGCATTCTTCATCTGTCTCACTTACTCCCTTAAACTGATTAGGGATAGAAATGAATCTCTTCATCTCTCTGTAGTATCTTGCTCGTACTTCTTCAAAGGGGGGCTTGAATTGCAATCTTCCTTGTCTGAAAAATATTTTTAAAATGTTATTAATTAACATTTTATAACATTAATAACCATATCAAGAACCCGTACCTTGGAGTAATCTGGTTACAATCACTCCATTAAAAGATATAGACATACGTGCATTTTTCATTGTGTTATCAACCTCAAGAACATCTTACTTGTAAGTTAAATCAATGTTTATTTCTGGCAGATTTTCATTGAGTGCTTCCAAGCCCATCTGATACTGATGCTCCAAAGCTTTGTAGAGTTGGTGGTTCCAATGGAGTCTCCAAGCTTTCATGTCATTTGAAAGGAAACCCTATAATTTGACGGTATTTAGGTTCAAAATTTTGCAATTAATCATGGACAAATTTATAGAGAGACTATATAGGAACTTTTCTCAAGAAAACTGTATTTAGGCAATCAGAAAACTCTGTGTCTATGGAATAACTCAAAACATGGCAAACAACTAATTAAACAAAAATTCAGATCAATAATTTCCAACTAAATCAGCTCAATGCAATTTCTTGGAGGAACAGAATATATTCGCATGCCTTAAGTAATAGTCAACGTAGACTTTCCCTAATATTGAAATTCTTAGGGGTTATTGTAATGGTATGAGTAACCGGGAAAGACAGGGGAAGAGTCACAGTCAGAACAATGGTCAGATAAGAGGCTGCTTAGTCCGCAGCAAAGATCTCAGAAGGAACCCTCCCTAGTTTGGGAGGCTTTAAAAGCAATGACGGGGCAGACATATAATTTCAGACTTGCAAGATTCCCTTATTATAATCTACAATGTTAGTTCATCCAGATGTGCTTCTTGTCTGGACTACCTGGTAAGACTGACATGCTTCATGAATACCATTCCTTGAAAACTTTGTTCTGGATTATTTGATCTAAATGTAGATGTAAGTTTCAATTTTCACAACAACAAATGCTTCACTTTGAATTACAATGACACTGCTTTGATGGGCTTCCAGTAATTATTATATAGTATGCAGCTACATTTATTCTGCTATAGAACAGTGCTGGATAGGAAAATACAGAAATGTATTTTAGGTGGTTAAAAGTCGTTCCCAAGAAATCTCAACAAATTATAGCATATGCTTCTTTTTACCAATCACTTTGCCAACTATTCTGCCATGAAAAATTAAAAGAAATAGCCTCAGTCACATCAGTGTGTTATACAGATAGTAGCATTTTCTGCTACGAACCTAGATAATTCCATGATTTTCCTAATATTTTAAGAATTTTCAGTTTCTTGACAAACTGATAATTCTGTAAAAAGTATTTTGCCACAAATGTTTTGTAAGGTTAGCCATACAATCATACATACATACATACGTATATGTATACCAGTATATACATATATACATATATTTTCCCATCCTATTTCACTTAAGATTTAAGAGCATTCGTGCCTGTGATTCAAGGCTGGAGAATCCTCCCCGAAGTTCTTGTAAACCATCTTTCCAACGCTGCTGTTGACGAAGCAGATCAATGTTCATCAGGCCAACAACCTACAGTATCAAGAAGAATTACAAGCATGTTACACTTTTATTACTGAAATAAAAGGTAAAAAAAAATAAGGAAATAAGCTGAGGTGATCAAACATACCTTTTCTACAAAACTCATATGCCATTTTCTTAACTTTCTATTTTCTGTGGCAAGCCGTTCTGCTGCACTTTGTAGTTTCTTGATATACATGTCTAGTTCTTTAGGATTGTCCCATGTTATTTGTCCTTCTGCTTTTGAGTGCTGCCAAAGAAATACTTCACGTAAGTAAACAATGGAATTCTAAGGATGTTCATAAAACGAAGAGTTCTTTCTGAGCATGTTTACAGAGCTTGAAATGAAGGAAAAGACTAGAAGTAAAAGGAGGAAACCAGATAAAGTATATATTCAATTGCAAATGAATTATGATTTTCTTTTTTTAATTTTCTTTTTTTGACAGTTTGCAATGTATTTATTCCACTACAGAAGTTTACAACATATACTAATTCTATACAGGTCAATCTGATTCAATATCGTTATATCCCTCAGAGAAATAAGGGTTATCACAATAAATATTCGAAAAAACCCATTCCCCATTCTATCTCTGTTCCTGTATAGCCACATCAGAATCAACTTAGGTGGTGCTTGATTGCAAAACAACAAACAAATAATATTAAATAACAAGAGTTCAGCATTTTCATCTGATTTTACTCCTGCCTCTAGGCCAAAGTAGAAGTCACCCATAGGCAAGCATTTTGGAGAAAAATAGTTTTCTTTATTTTTCTTAAGCACAATTACTGCAAACACTGCTTCCCAACAATTTGTAATATCTGGCCCGCCCTCAAAATTCATTCAAAACATCAGCTCTCATGAATCCAGAATCAAATCCCTTGCTCAATCAGGAAATACGTACAAGCAGAACACCTTCAAGCTTTTAGAAGACAGGAAAGTAATAAAAGTGAAAGGAATAAACATGCAATTACTTTAATTATCTGTTCAAATGCTAAAGCCGACTGCAGCATCATTGGCTTCTGACTGGGAATCATTTGCTGATCAATACTGTTATAAAAGTGTGCCACCTATTAAAAAAATATAAATCGACAAAATTTAAATGCTGTATTCATATTTAAAATAATTCATTTTTTTCCAATTATTTTTATTCATCACTTAGCTTTCCATTTAAAGTACAGTTTTAAATTTCAACTATAGAAAACTCTTCTAAATCTTACTGATTTTCAACTTCAATCACTTTTTGGTACTAGACTGGACTAAACATTTTTAATGTATTTTTGTCCTCTATAAAGCCATATTAACAATCTCCTGTGTTGTTTGCTTTACATTCAATGTGGGAAAAATCATACTCTGAAAGTAATGATATACAGACATAGTGGAGGGTGGGGTTTTGGTTTTTTGTTTTGCCATGTATGAAAACATTCTAAACTGTGAATTAAAACTTTGACAAATGGAAAGCAATTTAAACAAATGCTCAACAATTGCATGGTGTTTTAAATTTCTAATGCCTTGCTGCATGAATTAAACCAGCAAAGATACAATGACGCTCAATGTTTTAGTACAAATTTTACTGCAAATTCAACCTTACCCTTTCAATTTAATATCACAATCAGAATTCTACATGAATTTTACATTTTTGGAAATCAGGTAGAATTCACTCTTTAGCAGTGCTCACATATGTAATGAACTACATCAGTAGTAAACACTTATAATAAAACTACCATTTTTTAAAAATCTACCTACCTATTTCTCTTTCTAGCTATTATATATATTATGTCTGTTACACAGCCTCCCATCTCATGCAGTGACTACCTTGAAATTATATCTAAGAATCAATCCATGAATTTCATAACATTCAATAAGTTATCATACCTGTTTGAGAATCACTGCTTGTTTGCAAAATTTTTCAGCAGTGTTTGAAGCCTGTTGTATTTTGGCAGGAATGAGAAACCCAAGTGCAGAGAGCTGACGTACTTCTCTAAGGAGAGTTACCAAGCGATCCGAATAATGTATTTTTAATGCTCCATCGGAATGATTAAGTTCCATGACGGACTATTGGCCTGTATACTAAAATAAAATCGCAATATTAGTCATTATATTAGAAAATATTATCTTTTTATCCTGTACAGTATGTACAGTCTTCTATGTTTTAGAGACTAGCTATTAATTTGCCTAAGTCGATTTTAAACAGGGTTATGCAAAACAACAGATGTTGTAAACTGCCTTGAGTCTATGGACTAGAAAGTATAAAATCAACTTCAAGAATAGAAATAGAAATAGAAATAGAAATAGAAATAGAAATAGAAATAGAAATAGAAATAGAAATAGAAATAGAAATAGAAATAGAAATAGAAATAGAAATAGAAATAGAAATAGAGTAGAGTAGAATGGAACAGAACAGAATTTCTCTTTTGGACTGCGCCAGTCTGATTGTTTTATGTGTGACCCAGCAGTTTTGCAGAACTTAATTCTCTGAATCAGAAACAGTTTGTGGTGTTCTTACATTAACCCATTTCACACTGAACTTGCTCAGAACCCCAAATCTTTCCAGTCCAAGGACTAGCTAGTGGAAACCTGCTGGACCATCCTCCGATGTGCTGGAGTTCCTCAAAACAGTTCACCCCTGGACTTTTTTTATGCGCGCCTAACTTTAAGATCGTTCTTACAAAGTCAAATATTTAATACTTACCAAAGACCAGACTTTGGGTTTGAGAGACCTGTTTGAATGTCCCTGGACCAGTCATCAAATTGTTCTTGTTCATACATTTTTAACTGTTCTAGAAGGTCATCTGCAATTTGTCGGAAATTTTGAAATCCAGATAGGTCTGAGAGAAGGGCCTCTGCAATCTTAATGGCATCATCCACCTTAGATATTGAAATAATTGGAAGTTTAATTGCATTTGGCATGTTTTATGCTACTAAAGTATTCAAAGCTAAACATGTAAAATATACAAGAGGTTTAAAATCTCAGCATTTTAACTACAGAGATTATACAACTACAG
This sequence comes from Naja naja, assembly GCA_009733165.1. Lineage (NCBI taxonomy): Eukaryota > Metazoa > Chordata > Lepidosauria > Squamata > Elapidae > Naja > Naja naja. The sequence continues at coordinate 46,173,188 of CM019152.1, forward strand.
GATAGGTTGCTTAACAAAGTTCAAACAATTCACTTGTAGTAGCAACTAAATAATATTGCATAATTGTAATCGATAGTAATCCAGTTGTCCATGCATAGCACACAGACCAGGCTTTAGATATCAAACACAAAATTTTGTCTAATGTTAACCCATTCAGTTTTCCTGCACTCTATAATCATTAGATGCAGAGTGGTCCATAGGAATCTATGATAATTGTCTCTATTATATTATACCAATATTTATATACCTATTTTCAAAGGGCAAAATATAATTTGGAAGGTATATAATGTAGTAATTATTGTAAACACCTTAAACCAAGCATGTCTTTTCTCAAAGTTGCCCAGTAGCTGTTGAAGGCAATATGCAAGCTCATTCCTCCAAGCACACATTAAGCCTATTAGATTCATTTCCTGCTTCTAATTAGCAGCATCTTATTGGCAATAGTCTAGGAAACTGACAGTTCCAGCAGAAATAGAATACAGGGTCTGAATACAGGGCTTCAAGAAGGTCTAATAAAACAATATTACCTATAAGGCACAGAAACCTATTGAACAGCGTTACTTGGTCACAGAAGCATCAGAAGAACACATATAGAAGCAGCTGGTGATGATGAAAAGGTTTCCACTGAATCAGAACTAATCTTCACATTTCACTCCATAACTTTTATAGCATTTATTTAAAGATAATATTGGGGATCAGATGTAAATCAGCTTTAAGACAATCCTTGAATATAGTTTAGAAAGTTACCCCCCTTTAACTTATGTATATAAAATACATTACATTATTTCTTATAGGTTAAGATATAACATCAAATGAAAGGTTTAAATCGATACCTTCAATTCTAGCTGGCGCACCCAGACAATATTATTCACAACCTCAGAGAGGTTTTTCCCCGCAAGCGGCCCTGATGCATCACCTGGAGTTCCATGGCAACGTGTCTCAAAATCTGTCTGATAATCTGCATACAGCATTAAGGAGAACATTAGTGAGTTCTGCAAATAACACTAAATACTGAAATTTGTTTCCCAATATGTAACCTAAGTCCTGTAGTGTAAGTATTACAATTCTTTATTGGGCAAGATGATTTGTTTCGATAAAGAAAATGAGCATGATTTAAAAAACGGAATTTTAAGCAAGAATTTGCACCATTTGTAATCAGACTCATCCCTACAAACTGAATGTGATGACTCACCATACTAAAACATATGACAAATCATAATAGTTTTATAGTAAATTACATACAAGTTATATATCCTAAGTATCAAATAATTGCATATTTTCAAAAAAACCAAGAGATGATGGAAGCACTCATATTTTTCATATATACATGTATATATTTGTATACCTTTAACTGCACCTTGAAGTTTTGCCAGCAAAGTTTCTCTTTCTAAAAGCAATTCTTTGCTAATGCTTGGACGTCGTACTAATTCCTTGTATTTCTGAAAAGCCTGAAGAAGCTAAAAATATAAAACATATACAAATACATAAAATGAAACTGATTACTGTGGATTATGTTTATAAAATTAATCTACAAGTACTCCTTAATTACCTTAACTGCAACCAAAATTTCCATCATTAAGTGATCATTGTTCGAAAGATCACACAACTGTGCTGCTTAATGATAATTCCCAACACCAAAACTGATACAAAATAAGTAATAATTACAATCAGGGTTTCAAGTAATGAAAATTAAAACATAGTAACAAAGAGTACACTTGTGCTTGTCTTATATTTTTGTTGATATTGCCCTTGTATCTTGCCACAAAAATTTATTTTGTTCCAAAAAACACAGCAAAACTAGAAGCTGGATAGATAGGCTTGAAAATAATGCCAGAATGTCTGCACATGACTCAACGTTTTCATATTTTCTATATTTCTATCATTTATTACATTAAAAAGAACTATTCTGAACAGATGCATTGAAAACTGTAGTCCTGATTCTGAAATTCTTTCATGCCTAACTACAGTAGTCTAGGCTACATCAAGGGTTCTAGATTATTTTCTTTCTTTCCTTCTTTCTTTCTTTCTTTCCTTTTCTTTTCTTTCTACCTCCCTCTCTGATGCTCTCCATTATCCACATGTCAAAAAAAAGAGAGAGAAAAGTACTGAACAAAAACTCCCAGTTTTGAATGAGGCACAGTAAGAAGCGTAAGGCATGTGAGTTAATCATTTTAAGGCATAGTTCAACCTCTCTTCTAGCAGCAAAATGAAACTCAAAGCTATTTAATATAGAAGTTAGATGTACACAATGTTTTTAATAAGCAAGTCTTTCAGCATTAGGTTTTATGGTCAATAGTAATTTTTTAAAAATACCTGTTGTGGACTATCCTGGATTTCTGAAATAAAGCTTTTCAACTTGATTGCTATTTTTTGTTCTGCTGGAGCAATAATTCTTTCATACTGACGTACCGCTGCTTTCCATAAAGGCTAGAAGAGGAGAGCATATTTTTATTCTGGTGGATGGAGATAAACTTCTCCTAACTGAAGTTTAATTTATGTATAAAATATTTTACCTCAGTGTAGGGATTGTAATGCACAGGATTCAATCCAGCAAAAGGTTCAAACACTTGGGCTAGATGCAATGCTTGCTGCTCACCAGTTGGCAAAAAATATGTAAGTTTCTCATGAAGTGATCGAATGCTTAATACCTAAAATGAAAGGAATATAATAATTTGGCCCATAATTTTCAGTTAACTATAACAAAACCTAGAAATCCTCTAAATAGCAAACTGTGCTAAAATTATACCTGAGTGCTTTTGATAAATGAAGCATAGAATAGAATAGAATACTAATTATGAATGGCATGTTAAATGTATGTATTATGTCACATAATATTATTCCACTGAAAATAACCATATATTAATATACCATTGACGATGGCAGGAACACTGGAGTTTAATGTATTTGAACTACATGTTAAGATAACAGGTCTTCCAAATTCATATTACATTAATAATTATGTTTCTTCTAACTTCAGTAAGATTTCTGCTAAACAGGTTCCTGGGTATAACCTAGATATTCTCATTGTCAAAAATCTTCCTCTTAAATTACTTTGGATTATTTTTCAGAGATACTATAAATTTATTGCAGACTTCTGATTTGTAAAAGACGAGATATTTTACTATAGACATTTCCTAAAAGTTTAATCCTATCCAAAATTATTTCATTTATCTGAAAATACATGAAGCTGCCTTATACGGTGTCAAACTATTTACACATTTCACCTCATATGGTTCTTTTATCCATAGCTTCAGAATTCATTCTATCAGAAATGGGCAACCTGTTTTTCTAAATAATGTGATGGTAGGATTGAACTAAATACTGTGTTTCGTTTTCTCTGATTTTTTTTTCCTCATCATTCTGACATGCATACAAACTTTAAAAAAAAATCTCAAACTGCACAGTGGGAAATACAATATACTGTATATTTTACTGAAAATCACCTTATCCAAAGTTTGGGGACAAACAGCAATTTTGGAAATTTATAAGCTGGGAAAGGAAATTTAAAAACATATCAACGTCATGACCCCAACTTGTTTTGAAAACATACAAGAAAATCCATCAAAGACCCTTATAATTTCATCTATTTTTCTTTATAGCTATTATCAGAGAGCCTTTAACTAAAAATCCAAGAACCTGAATTTTATAGCTCTGTATCTAAATAGCAAGTACTACAGTCTCTTCCATTAGAAAACATCATATTCAAAAGTCTTCGGATAGTACTTTTCCCTAGACCTCACATCCCTAAAACAAACCAAAACAGTCAGATACCTCTTCAAGACGTTTGCCAAGTTTTCCTAGTGTTTCAGGGATATATTTCTCTCCTCGCCATATATGTGGGGTATAACGCTGCCATAACTGTCCTGTAAGATGGTCACAAGCTGCAACCCACTGTTCACAAATAATGATGCCAGCCTTCAGATTTTCTTTTACAGTGTGAAACGAATCCTCCCATAGGTTTAAAGTACCTAACTTCTTCTGAACAAATCTTCCAAGAGAGCCAGCTAAAAACCATACAAACAAATAAAGAAAATTAACTATATTTTCAATTATTTTATTTTGTTTGGCAAAGCAGTTTTCATGACTACATCTGTGTCAAAACATGCCTTTTAATATACCCATTATACAGGTGTAATCATTACACACAACAACAGTACAAACAGGACTATTCTGTACTCAGATCAGGGAGAGAGAGGCATTTAGTAGGAAGGCCACATGATTGTTGTTAAATCCAGACACAAGACAAATCACACTATGAACCAGCTTTTAGGCCATTTGGTGATAAGAAACTGACAGAATCTATAAACATCTTTAAAGAAAATCCATCATTGATTTGGACAAAACCCTTCTTCCTAACAGAAAAGGTTTGTGATGTAAATAAAACCTTGGTATCATTTGCAGCAAGAGAAATTAGACAGCACAAAAATATCAAATGCCAAAAACTGATCCAGTGACCTCGATGCTCAAAAGAGATGCTTCATCTTGGCTGACAGAAATTGTTAAAATCATATGGAAGTTAAACAATAATAAAAATTCAAATAACTTATTCCATATAACTTTCCCTCGTCAGGCAGTCATCACTCTCAAGCGCAATGAAAGCCATGAGGAAGTACATACAAAAAAGACAAATTAGCCAATTGTTCAGGAGGGTTTTTTGTCCAGAACTTTACCTATGACATCCAAAAGGTTCTTCATGCGCGACTGTGGAAAAGGCTCGTGATCGGATTGCCTCCAGACATCATCAACAATGTCCCGTGTGGTCTCCACTAAATCCACAACCTCAAATAAAGATAAGCTGTCCAAATTGTAATAATCCTAGAAGTGTGATACATAATTAAAAATATAATTTCCAGCAAATATATTAGGGCTGTAATGATTCAGAAACATTTCTATGAAAATTTTATACAGTATGCACTCTCTGCTATCCATTTCTCCAAATATTCAGCATGACTTCCTTCACTCCTTAACAGTCCTTCTCAGTTCTGCCTCAGTGTCTCAAACTATCTTGTGACAAACCTGCCCATTCACCTCACCTAACTACAATGAGTAAAAGAGCAGTTGTTTCCTTGGCCCATTCCTGTGAGGTACAAACAATCCCAAAATAAATAAGTATGCTGGCTGAAAAGTGTGTTATGACACTGGGAAAAGAGTCTGTGCTCTGTGCCCTCTTTTGATAAAGAAGAATGGGACATCAGGGGGTGAGGGATGAGGAGGAAATGTCTTAATTAAGGTAACAAAATAATGTTTGAGCACCCACATTTAAGCTCTGTCTGCCCATTTTCAATCTCTGCTATGGCATAAAAAGGTTAGTGAGACCTTTATGCCACAGTGGTCACACCTGAATTATGCTGATCTCAGAAGTACCCATTATTGTTAATCTAACTGGGAGTTAAGTACGACAAATGCCACCATTTTTATCAATATACTAATAAGGACAAAAATGAAAAGTTTAGATAGCAGAACACCTCCTGATTTCTATGAAGAGTTAAAAACATTATTGAAACATTTCTTCAAATGTCATTATCTATAGTATGTAAAATGCTTAATTTCCTATAGAAATTCATGAAATATGCTTTCAAGCAAAGATTTCAATTTAACGAAAACCAATACTTGTACATGAAGGAAGCTTCATCTGTACACAACTCAGTTCTATTATAATTGATTGTATGAATCCATCACATATACAAAACTATAGACTGCTTTGTGATTTAGTGTGCATAAAAACAGAAGCAATGCAGCAGTATATAGTTTTGATATCATAATGTAGTCCTCCCTGATACAAAAGCCCTTCAGATCTCTGCATGTCAACTTCTATAATTCTTCAGGCGCTAAGGCTGTGGTAAAAAATCCATGTATGTGGAAAGTTGGGGGAGATTTGTGAATTAAACATTCAGCTTTGTTGTTATTTTTTAATTACTATTTATTTGATCATTATTTATTTCATTTTTTATTTGGTAATTGCTTATTTAATAAATTTTATTTGAGCAAACTTTGGGGGCCCTAGAATGGCCCATATTCCATTTCTGCTCCACAAACTACACTGGCCACCACTCTGCTTCCAGGTGCAATTCAATATGCTGGTTATGATCTTTAAATCCCTTAATAGCATAAATCCATCCCCCTTGATGAACCTCTCACCCCACTAGAACAGGCCTGCTCTACTCATGCTGGCAGAGGGTCTACTATAGAGTCTGTCAGTCAAAGAACTCCAGCTATCAGGATCCAGAAGAAGAGCCTTCTCTTCCATAGTACCTGCTCTCCTAGGTGAGATTTGCCTCCACCCTCCTATCCCTGACCTGGCCTGGGGAGCCAGTGGCGGACTACCACACTGGAAATAGCTGCTAGATTGATAGCAACCCTCCCACTCACTTCCTGCTTCCCTACCTGCCCATCTTTTATTCTCATATCACATTTCTTAATGTTTTCTTTTTCATTGTTTACTCTATTGTTCTATTACTTTGCTGCTGTTATGTTTATACTTCTTTTCATTTCTCCATTTTTATTGTTTTAAGACACCTAGAGCAGCCCCATAGCAAGATAGGTGGCAAGTAAATTTAACTAATAAATAAATGTTACACACATATGCAATGGCTTCAAACAGCTCTTTAAAATGAGAAGCTCTGTCCTTGCTGCATGATTTACTTCCATGTTGAGCACGTTCTGTCCAAAATTGAAATTCATCATTTGGGCAAAGTACAGCTGTAAAAAAAAAAAATTCAGTTGGTTGCATATTAATCAAGTAGAAGATCTTTAAAAGCCACAGCATATATTTTAGTAATATACTCCACATAAATGAGCATTAGCATCTATATTAAGCCAGAATCATTGCATCTCAAATAATTATGCCATATTACAAAAACACTAGTAAATCTATGATTCTGCATATCAAAATTATAATGTTATTATCTGAAATATTAAATAGAACATTTTATTATAAAATTTCTATGCCTATTCACTGAGCTATAATGAAAAAATATTTCTCACTATATCTAGTTTAATTTTCATAAGTTATAAATATTAAGCATTATATACCTTGAACATCATCTTCCCGATATTTTGTTCCAGTATAAGCAGTATCTGTTTTCCTTAGAACGGAACCTAAGCCAGCTTCTAACTCCCGCAAAAGATTTTGCAATTTGGGATCAAAATCTTTACTCCATTTTTCATCCTAAAATAAAGATTTTAGATTATGTAATTTTTCTATCAAAACTGCATATCTTCATTATTATCGTAACATACAATTTTCTCTATTTAATTCTGCATATGTTATTATCTCATTCTTTGGTTGCTTTCTCAGTGCTGAAACATAGTTGACATGATTCTTAACAGTGAATTAAGTTACATTAATTATAAGGAATATAACTGTAACTGTACTAGGCTTGTACATAATTAACTGTTAGCGAATAATTTTGAATGGTAATGAAACAGAGAGCTACTTTGTATCAATTAAAAGTAGCATCATGTCAAAGCAATGCAGTAAATTCTATTATAAAAGAACTATGAGAAAATAGTACATTTTGAATACATGAGAACAGTCCTGTGATTTATTGAAATAACCTGGATTCTGCATACTCACTTTCAGTAGTACAGGTGCAAATACCTGTCGCACTGCTTGATAAAGCATATTAACTGGAGAATCTAACATAGATGATACAAGAATATTGGTGTGAAGATTATCTTCTGTAATAACATCTGGTCGCAGCTTGAAGAATACCAGCATTTTGTCTTCCGAATTGCTAGCCTCAACCTGCATAAGTATGAAACACAGAAATTAATGGGAACTAGTAAGCAGAAAATTAATTCTGCAATGTGACAATATTTGTAAATTATTAACGTTATAGGCACAGTTTACAAATATTAAACTTTCCTAACTCAGAGAGGAAAAACAGAAAAAATTCGACTACATTTTAATGTAATATTGCAATATCATATACAAAGAAAAGCAAATAAGGAAAACAGGATTTCCTAAAAGGAAGGTTTCCGGTCTGAATTCAATCTGATAACCAGTAATCTCTTGTAGCCAGTTTTTAATTTGAATCCAGAATATCCTAGTCTCAGGGGCATAGCTACCACATATGATAAAATGTACTGTCAACCTTCTTACATTTCCAGCATTTTGGGCTTGTGTTGGGATAAATTCTTGCCAATCTCATTGGGGCTAAATACCATCTATAAAACATTTTATACATGTTTTCTTTCTATGCTGAGGATATAGTTAATTTATAATTTGAGCTCCATATTTTCTCCCATTCCCCTAATTCTATATTGTATCCAAAATTCTGGGCCCATGCTATCACTGTACCTTTCACAGTTTCCTCTTCCATTTTAAAGTCTAGTAAGTATTTGTATATTTTGATTATAAATTTTTGTTCCGGTCCCATTAAAATTTTGTCTAGTTGGTTTTGCTCTTTATCAAATCCAAAATCTTTCAAATCTTTTTTATATTTATTTTGGATTTGCAAATATGGCCACCAATCAATTATGATTCCATTTTCCTTTAGCTCTTGATTTGATTTTAATTTTCCTTGATTATCTAATAGTTCCCCATAGCTTACCATTTTCCTTAAATCTAATCTATTTGGGTGGATCATGGCCTCCATGATTGACAGCCATTGTGGTTCTTCCATATAATGTTTATTTTTGATTTTCTTCCATGTTGTAATCAGTGAATCCTTATTAAATGGTGGTTAAAGTAGGTATGTTTATAAGACCTACCCCAAAAGTAAGACCTAGCACTATTTTCTAAACCTGCCCTAATATAAGACCTAAATAAGGTGTAAATCTCCAGTTCCAGGAAGGCTTTTCAGGGAGCAAGTGTATTTGGCACCATAAATATATAAGACCTTAAGACCTAGTGTGTTTTGGGAGTATAAGACAGTGTCTTATTTTAGGTATGTATTATTACTTTTGTTCTCCCACAAAAATGCATGCCAACCTATCTGGAGGTCATGTCCTTCTAGTGTTAGAATTCTCTTGTCTCTTAATTTCACCCAATCCTTAACCCAATTCAACACTGCTGCTTGATAATAGAGTTCCCATTCTGGTAGTCTAAGACCGCCTCTGCTCCTGTTATCTTGTAATAATTTCATTTTAATGTATGGCTTCTTGCCCAACCAGACAAACTTGGACATTATTTTATTTAATTCTGTAAAAAAGGGTTTCCCTAATTTAATCAGGATCATTTGAAATAGGTAAATTAATTTTGGTAGGGTATTCATTTTCAGTATGGCTATTCTTCCTAATAGAGATAGTTTCAATTTCGCCCATATTTCCAATTCTTTTCTAATTTGCTTAACCAATTTAACGTAATTATCCTCTTTTAGTGATGCACATCTGGGGGATAGCCAAATTTCCAGATATTTCACCTTTTTTACTATTTGCAGTCCCATTATATTTTCCAGTTCTTTTTTCTGCTTTGGAGTACAGTTTTTAACTATCATCTTAGTTTTGTTTTTCTTTATTTTAAGTCCTGCCACTTTCCCAAATTTTTCTATTTGTTGCAACAATATTTGTCCCCTATTTATCGGGTCTTCCACTATAAATCCCAAATCATCAGCAAATGCTTGAACCTTATATTCCTCATTTCTAATTTTAATCCCTTGTATCTCTGAATTCTGCCTGGTTGCGGCTAGGAGCACTTCTAAGGACAAGATAAACAGCAGAGGCGATAGTGGACACCCTTGTCTCACTCCTTTCGCAATTTCAAAGTCTTCAGTGCGGTCTCCATTTACCAGTACACTCGCTTTTTGATTTGAATATATCCTTGTAATGTTTTTTCTATATTGGTACCAAAATTCAATTTTTTAATTTGATATAACATAAATTGCCAATTGAGATTATTGAATGCCTTTTGAGCATCTAAGAAGATTAAGGCTGCCTGTTTTTCCGGATGTGCTTCATAGTATTCAATTGAATTTAATATTATTCTTATATTGTTTTTAATTTGTCTGTTTGGCAGGAAACTGTTCTGGTCTGGATGTATAATTCCACTCAAAACCGGTTTCATTCTTTCTGCCAATATTGTCGTAAATATCTTATAATCTGTATTTAGCAACAAGATTGGCCTATAATTCAAAATTAATTGTTGAACGGTGCCATCTTTTGAAATTAAGAGTCTGGCTTCCAATAGTGCCTCATTATATAACTCTAGTAATATTGGTTCGAATACTTCATTTTATTTAGTTCACCAGGTAAACCATCTGGACCTGGTGTTTTACTGTTTTGTTTTGTTTTTGTTTTTTTTGTATCACCTTTTGTAATTCTACCAATGTTATTTCTTTATTGAGTCTTTTTTCTTCAGGGATTGGGCTCAGACCGTTTCCCTCCAAGTAGTGTCTAATATTTCCTTCCTTAACTTCTTCTTGTTTATAGAGCTTGCCAAAATATCTTTGCACAATTTTCTTTTTCTCCTCCATCTGATAACATAGCTTCTCTTCCACATTCTTAAGTTGTTGGATTAGTCTTTTTTCTTTCTCTATCTTTAATTTATGGGATAACCACCTGCCTGGCTTATTTGCTGATTCAAAGAAATTCTGTTTAACAAATTTTAAGTTACGTGTATTTTCCTCTGCAGCTATCAGATTCAATTTATGTCTAATCCCTATTTCTTTCATTGCTTCCATATTTTTTGGGTCTTTTTGGAGTTCACATTTGAATTTTTTAATCCTTTCTTGTAATTCATTCTGTTTCTTCCATTTTTCTTTGTTTTTCTTAGCAATATACACTATTGATATACCTCTTACATAGGCCTTTGTGGTGTCCCATAAATTTTGTAAATTAGTGTGTTGTTTTAAATTAACCTTTAAAAATATTTCTAATTCATCCTTAATTCTCTGACCATATTCTTTTTCTTTTATTATTATTATCTTTTATTATTTGTCGGTTTAATATCCATCTCCTTTTTCTTTTCTTTTGTCCTCTCCAGGTAATTTTCACTGGGTTATGGTCGGCCATATATTGGGCATTATTTCTACTGCAGTAATATCTTTCTCAATTGCCCCATTCACCCACACTGTAGAGTACACAGTATAAACCAGCTTATTGAATCAGAGCAGCAGTCTATCTAGAACACGGGTGTCAAACTAGATTTCATTGAGGGCCTATCAGGGTTGTGTTTGACCTCAGGGGGCTGGGATGGGCATGGCCAGGATGGGCGTGGCCAGCATGATGTCACTTGTGTCAGGAGCCATCTGTGGTGGCACGAGCGCTCTGCCAGTGAAAAGAGGCTCCCAAACTCCATTTTCAGCTGTGATGGGCTCCTGCAACCCTCTGCCAGAGTAAACGGAGCTCAGTAGGGCCACACGCAGCCCTTGCGAGCTCCATTATCACCAGCAGAGGCACTGCGGGCTGGTCCTTCACTGTTTCCAGGGCAGCCCCACGGGCCAGATCTAAGCACCCCACAGGCTGAATCTAGCCTCCAGGTCTTGAGTTTGATACCCCTGATCTAGAGCATTATAAACACTATCTGGAAGCAACTATTCAGGATTAGGGACTACAATTTTCCCACCTTACAATACATTATTTCAGTCATGTCTTAGATTATCTGCATCAAAAGTATGACTCATATTACAGACTAACAAACATCACTATGATGCACTCACTATTTATATTAATAGGATATTTTGATATAGGTATACATATATATGATATAAAACCTAAGGGCACAGCATTAAACTACACAAAGTAATACAGGCAGTCCTCAATTTACAACAGTTCATTTAGTGACCAAAGTTACAACGGCACTGAAAATAGTGATTTATGACTGTTTTTCACACAACCATTGTTGCATTCTGTGCGTAGTCACAAAATTCAGACACTTGCAGCGGGAATGTGTTTATGATAATTTCAGTGTCCCAGGGTCCAGTGATTACCTTTCCATCCTTCTGACAAGCAAAGTCAATGGTGAAGCCAGATTCATTTAACAACCACATTACTAACTTAATTGCAGTGATTCACTTAACAACAGCAGCAAGAAAGTAGTAAAATGGAGCAAAACTCATTTAACAAATTATCACGTAACTGATATTTTGACCTCAATTGCGGTCATACTGTACTTCCTCCATCTCCATATTTGTTTGTTTTTAACCATTTAGTCTTGGCTGACTCTTGGTGACTTTATAGGAAAGCACTCTCCATGCTGCGCTGTCAAGCATAACTTCTTTCAATCGTTGGGTGTTCAACTTTGTATCAGATTTGATGTTATCAAGCCAGTGTGTTTTTTGCCTACCCCTTTGTCTTCTTCTACTAATGAATTTGCATGTGTGACATAGCCAAAGTAAATCAGACTTTATTATTTTAGTTTCTAATGATGTGTCTGGATTTATACAATTTAACACCTCTATTAGTTACTCTAGCTGTCCATGGTACATATGCAGTAATTTACACCAGCACCACAGTTCAAAAGCGTCAGTTATTCTTCGATCAGCCATTCTTAGTGTCCAATTCCCACACCCATATATGTTTATTGCTCTAAACAGCCTGCTTTTTGTATTTATATCGATATATCTGCTAAAAGATATACATGATATAGATGATATATATAGATATAAATGTATAGAGATATAGAGATGATAGAGATCCTATAAATCATACATATATATAGATGTAATGTTTGTGTGTCTGTGTGTGTATGCATACACATACATATATACAACACACACACACACTAATAAATAAAAGGTGAAATGAATATCTAACACTGATAATAACATAATTAAAAAGGACGTCACAGTACCTTATTTGAGACCACAATCTGGTCTTCCGAGTGCTGCACACAGAGAAGAAATTCGTTGCCATCATCCAAAAAGTTGGCCAGTTCGGGACTGGCAGAGAGAGGTGCCAGGCTCCCAAACGACGACAACCCAAAGTAGTTGCCAGCAGTGGCCGAAATGAAAATCTTCCTCTTGTCGCCATCGCCGTCCCCATCGAGAGGCATGACAGTCGCGACTCTGGAGCTCCGCCTAGCCTAGTCCTGGAAACGCTGCTGAGCCGAGCGCTGCTTTTTAACCAAGGCGTCCGCCCTTCTCCCCCGTCCCAGAAAAAACAGAAGAGTTTAAGAACATTTGTTTTAGAGAAAAAAGTGAACAGAAAACGGAATAGCCAAGCTCAAGAGGAGGACCCGACATGAAGGGGTAACGCGAAGGAAACGGAAGGACGCTCGTTTCCTATTTAAAAAAGAAAGAAATAACTTTTATATAAAGGACTCCTTTGTTTCAAGATCTGCTATTCTATATCGGCGGGAACGGTACCCCCGGCGAAAGGTAAGGAAGAAAGCCTGTTTTGATTTCACAGAGATAGCCGGCGGGCGGCGTTGCTAGGCCAGGTTACTAGGGCAACCAAAATGGCCGACGCCGCCTAATGCTAAGACGCGTTCCTTAAGGGTGTATCAAGCGATCCGCATCCACTTTCTCCACAACCCTGCAATACAGTTAAGTCCAATCGGTGTGATAGGTAATCGCTAGGCGCGTAACTCGTGCCGGCTTTGAGTGGATGTAGGGCGAGCGGCATCTAACATGCAAGATTGCGTAGGCTGACCCTACAGATGTGTTGCGTTACAAGTACCACCATTCCCGCTGAAGAAAAGTATTTTGGGTGGGGGTGATGAGAGACGTTGTCTGGAGGACAACAGTCTGGAAAGTGTTGCTGTACTGCATGGAGAATCTGTTGAGCCTGCTGGTTGTTGATCTACGCAACTCAGCAGCCCCCAACTACTGGTGAAGGACTCTGGGTGCTGCATTTCAGGAACTATATGCAATATAAGCTGGGTAGAAATAAATCTGTTGGTGCCGTGTATCATAAATGAACTTCCAGTTTGCTTCCATTTCCTCCTTCACTAATATTGACTTATTAAAAATATGTTATGTTAGACTTTCAAGGAATGGATCCATATGCTTGGCTCACTAATCTCACAAAAGCTGCAGTTTTCTGAAATTAGTTGTAAGCTTCACTGAACTGAGACTTGACTGAAAATATTGTTCTATTTTGCTGTATTCCTTCATTAGAGGATAAAACCACAACTACAAACCATTTATAATGATCTGAAGACAGCAGATAATGCCTAGACAAAACACAACACCTTAATTCATTTCTGAGAGTACATGTGGATTAATTATTTCTGCTACCAGTCTTTCTGATGGCAGCTCAAGGCAGTACACATGAAATTCTCAAATTTAATCTTCATAATTCTGTGAAGTAAATAGAGCTGAAAGTTTATGCTTATCCTAAATCATACAATCCATTTTCATATGGTGTATAAAACCTGGGTCTCACTGGTTGTGGCCCTGCAATTTAACCATCACACCTGCTAATGATGCTTTGACTATGCACTGGATATTTTTGAATACCAGACATCATGCTTCTATTTAATGCTTGTATAGTTTTGTCATCAAGGAAAATATTAATGTTTTCTTTTAACTATCTTTTAAACTGAATCCATATAATTAACTATTCTTTTCTCACTGCTGAGACTGTACAGGTGCCTGTCCCAACATGATGCTGTTTAGAATCATCAATCTTCAAATGTCATGCTCCAGGTATCCATGGTGCAGTATCATGGAAACACCCTTTAATATATCCATAGGATAACAAATTGGGGAGCGTTGTTATATATACCACTCTAAATGATACAGCATAATACAAATCCCTTTGTCTTTCTCCATTCATATTACTCTAATTGCCTTACCATAAAGAAATTTTGATATTCTCCTGTCCTGGAAAAACTGATGAAAGCATGCCTTGATTTTGTTCAGCATTGTTCAGGCTTTCAAAGACTGATGTCAGCCCTTCAAGGTAGGCCAAGTCAGGAAAGACTACAGGGATTCCAAGAATATAACATATGTTTCTGAGTATAAGACACACTTTTTCTACCCCCAAAAGGGGTGGAAATGTCTGTACGTCTTATATAGTGAATGTTGCCAAAGCCCTACCCACCCGCCGGCCCCCACCCTTTGGCCTCTGCCTCCCAGCAATTTGCCTCTTTGCAGCAAACAGCAAACAGCCTGGTCAGCTTCAACACAGCCTGATTAGCACAAGCAGCTGGTTGTCGGTTGTATCGGCCTCCTGACAATCAGCTGTTTCAGGCTGCAGGGATCACCATCGCCTATTGCCGCCTCTGTGCGCCCCATTTTTGGCCACATCCCATTTTTAGCCTCCATGTGCCCCATTTTTGGCTTCTGTATCCCATTTTCACCCTCTGCATGCCCCATTTTAGGCCTCCATGTGCCCATTTTCAGCCCATTCCAAACCCCACCTCCCAGAACGGGCTGAAAATGGGCACGTGGAAGCCTAAAATGGGGCGTGCAGAGGCTGCAAATGGGATACAGAGGCCAAAATGGGGCACGTGGAGGCGGCAATAGGTGATAGCAATCCCTGTAGCCTGAAACAGCTGATTGTCTGGACCCCAACCGACAATCAGCTGCTTGTGCTAATCAGGCTGTGCTGAAGCTGACTAGGCTATTTGCTGTTTGCTGCAAGGAGGCAAATCCTTACTGTCCCCATTTATCTGTATTTACTCCCTTGTTCTTTATATTCATATTTGTTATCTTGTACATGTTTGACAAATAAATTGCTGGGAGGCAGAGGAAGAGGCAAACATTTTTTTGATGTTTTCCTCCCCAAAAGCTAGGTGCGTCTTATACTTCATAGCGTCTTATACTCTGAAAAATACGGTACTTTATTGTTGGATAAATAATAAAATACTGAAAACCTGCCAAGTTTTTATTTGCCCATAGTAGACTGTACTAAACAAAATCATTTTCTTTTCTCAAGGTTGCTTCAGTCTCAACTGTGTATAATCTTTTCTGCAAGGATCTCCTTAACAGTTCTTTCATATCTTTCCCAATGGCCTCTTTAAATTCCTTCACACTTAAAAGATAACATTTATTTATTTTGCCTCCAGGTCATTTTGACTCGACATAAAGTCCCTGCAGTATTCTAGGCAATATTTTCAGAAATGATTTTTACCCTTGCCCTCTTTCTAGAGCTGAGTGAAAATGACTTGCCCAACAATGTATTTAAACATACAATAAATTAAGCATTCACTAAAATTCTGGGCATGTAACTCTGGGTGGCATACAAATCCAAAGACATGTTTTTATGGCTGTATGCCATATTAAGAGCAACAATACTATCAGTGAGATTCAGCTTCATCACCATCATATGGTTTGCAAAGTTTGACCCCCAACTATTTAATAAACCATAGCTTAAGAATTTTTGCAAGCTCAAAGAACTATGGTTTAATTAGAAATAAACCAGACAAGTTAACCATGGCAGGGCATGAGATGAAAGCCCAACCAGTAGCTGGGAATACAGGTAGTCCTCAACGTAGGACCACAGATGAGCCCAAAACCTATGTTCCTAAATGATTTTGCCCCAATTTATGATTTCTTACCACATGTTAAGTGAATCACAGCAGTTGTATTAGTAACAGGGTTAAATGAATCTGGTTTCCCCATTGCTTGTCAGAAGGTCGCAAAAGGGGATCACACAACCCCAGACACTTGCAGCTGTCATAAATGTGAGTTGTCAAGCAACCTAATGCAAGTCACGTGACCTTGGGGATGCTGCAATGGTTGGAAGAGTGAAAAATCGTCCTAAAGTCACTTTTATTCATTGCCCTTGTAACTTTGAAGAGTCACTAAGAGAACTATTGTGAATCAAGGACTAACGTAGCTCCCTTTGGCTTCTGAAAAGACCTCTGCTGAATTAGGCAGGACGATGCCTGATCATGCACGTCTGGAGGAAAGCCCTGATTATAGGCTCACAAGGCGCCCCAGGGAGAAATTCACGCCCTTTCCCCCCCCCTTCACGTCACAACCTCTTTCTAGTGACGCGCGCAAACGCTCCCGGAAGGCGGGGCTAATCACGCGTCGGCGTCGTCCCCGTCTCTTAGCTCCGCCCTGGAGGAGGCGGGGCGAGTGGGTACCAGTCGAGGGGGGCGGCGGCGGCGGCGCGTCGCTGTCACTTCCTGCTCCCGCCTCTTCGTGTCAGGGCGGCGCAACGCGCTCGCGAGTACTCTGCGCCTTGCCGGCTTTCCCCGCTGCCGCGGCTGCTTCTACCTCAGCGCCGAACGGTCCGTGCCCCCACCACACACATACACACACCGCGCTGGCCCTGGCGGCACCCCGGCGGTAGCAGCCGAGCGAGGGAAGGAAAAGGGCCGGAGAACGAAGCGGGCGCGGCGGCGGCAGCAGCCAGAGCCGCCGCTTCTTCGCAACAGCCGAGGACGGAAGAGGCGGCGGCGGTGGTGGTCGCTCTCATCACCCGGGAAGCGGGGGTGGGGTGGGGGCACGCTGGAGGGCCTGGCTCCCCACGTCTTCTGCTCGCTCCGCTCTACGGTCAACAGAGGAGATGCCCGTGAAAAAAAAGCGCAAATCTTCGGGGCAGGCGGGCGACGAGTCGGGCCTCAAGAAATGTAAAATCAGCAGGTACTGGATCTGCCGGCGGGACAGGCCCTCCTCTGGCTCTGGGGCCGGTCAGCCGGGGTAGGGGGTTGGGGGTCTCGGCTCGAGAGACCCCCTCGAGGGAGGAGACGGCGACGACCGCTTTTCTTTTTGATCCCCGAAGGGGCCCCTCCGATTTGAGGGGGGGTCCTTCCGTCCCCACCCCCGCAATTGCTGGTCACCTTTTTTTGACACAGGTGAGGAAAGGTGTCAGGTACGGCCATCAGCCCCTTCCTTTTACACACACACACACACACACACACCTGAATGCCTTTAAACTAATTGCTGCCTCATCCATCCATCGTCTTTTTTTCCTCCTCTCTCCAAGTCTCTTAGGGAAGTGCGTTTTTCATACTTCCTTGGCCTAAATTGCACATTTCTTAGGGTGACTTTGTTTTTTTGTGCCCCCTTCTTACTGCTCTTGCTTGAAAGGGCTGGTAGGTTCACTGACGATTCTGTAGCAACTTTCTCCTAAGTGCTGCCTTATAAGTGTGATGGATTAAATTTATCCATTAGCAAGAATTCAATGCCTTGCTGGCTGGGTTGTATGGGAGCTGAAATTGTGAACATCCTGGGAGCACCAGGTAGGGGAAAGCTAGTCTGCACAATGACTGTAATGTTTCAAGAGGCCTTCCTCATCTCTAGTCTGCTTGGTCTGCACTAGTGATTTTAAGATCCTTGAATGATTTGTAATGGAGAATAGTGAAGTCATCTCCCACCAACCAGACCCTACGGTGGCATCTACAACAAAGCACATGGTGTTAAAATAACAGCATGTGTTGTTATATGAAAGATAAAATGGCATCCAGTCAAGTATATAAATTCTGTAATTTGCTTGCTGACATCATGTTGCATGTGTTATTTGCTCCTCCCCTGCTTATCCTTCTCCAGGTGCCAATGGACAGGATGAAATAAAACATGTTGCCTTATGATGATGGGAGTTGCAGCCCAACATGTTTGTAAGGAGGCTGGTTAGGAAATAGTGTAATTTCAGCTTCAGCTGATTTCATTTATACATACAGACATACACTTATACATACATACAGATATGTATGTGTACACACACTATATATATGTGTGTGTGTGTATAAAAACATTACACACATACACAATATAATTTATATGCCATCCACTCTGAAAAGTGAATATGTGTGCATATTCTGATTTTTGCTAGCTGGTTGGAGAAGCAAGTTGGCATATAAACTGAAGGCCAGACAGATTTCACTATCTCTTAACTTGACATTTTCTATCATGATAAGTACAGACCTTCCAAAATTTAATATTGGGCACTGTGAGGTGCCTCCCAGCACTTTGGAATTCTTTGCCCAGTCCCCAGGTTTATGAAGTTCCCACCACTACATAAAATTGTTAAAGCAATTATATTCCACTAGGGTTTGTTTGTTTTTAATCTTAGTTGCTTAGGGACATCCATCTTGGGCAGGGTTGATTAATCTTATGTACTTTTTTATGTTTTTACTCTGTTGCAGAGAGGCAGCTTGGTGTAGTGGTTAAGGCATCAAGATAGAAACTGGGAGACCTAGAATTCTAGTTCTGCCTTGGGCACAAATCCAGCTGGGTGATCTTGGGCCTGTCACTTTCTTTCAGCTCTAGGAAGAGGGCAAACCACTTTTGGAAAAACCTTGCCAAGAAAACTTCAGGGAATTGTTCAGCCTGTCTCTGAGAATCTGACATGATTGAACAGAAGAAGTCAACATGTCCATTTACCCCTATAATTCTGTACCCATTATTTCTCAAGTACAAGTCAAAATGTAATGAAAGTGCTCAAAGAATTACACCCCATCAAATGTATAAAAATTCTTACAGACTTCATCTTTTTAATACTGTTAGAGACAAATTATATAAAAAAGATAAAGTGTAGATTTTGACATAATATCTTTAAGTTTACACTAGAAAGAAATACATCGATACACCTTTCGTAGTTTCTCTGCTTATATATTGTGTGCTAATGAATCAGTGTTTTATTTTAAAAATATAATTTATTCATATATTTGCAGAAATGTTTGCCAGTTGATTGATAATTAATGTAAAAGTTGAATTCTGTTCAGAACCACATACATTGGCCCCAAAGTCTAATCACAGCTTTTTCAATCTACTATAAAAAGCCAAGGTAACTGCACTGTTCTTTCCCTTTGCTCTCCTAAAGCTGCTACTTATTTAGGAGTGCAGATACTGTTAAATTCAGCATGACAGGCTTCTAAATATATATGGATAAAGTTGTGCTGTTAGAATCTCAAACATGTTCTACCTGTTTCTTGAATACCAACTAAACTGTTACGTTGACCATATCTCTAGAATTGCAGAGTTAAAACTTGCTGCAATCAATAGTGAAAGGGTATATATTGGACTAAAAATAATACAACTATTGAACGAGCATAATGAAACCTGTTAGGCATCATATATAGTATGACAGATGTTTCAGATTAAGATCTAATGGAAAAGGATGCTTTGAAATAATAACATCTGAGATGGCAGATGCAGCCATGATGTTCTCCACATTAAATTGCATTTCATTTTAGCTTATTGTTACTTAGGTTTCTTGAAAAAGTGATGAAATGAAACCACAATTTGTGTATTGCTTTAAAGCAGAAGAGAATAGCTCTCTGCAACTTGCTAAAAAATTCATTATAGAAAGCATTACAGAAAGAAAAATAGCACAGGTTATTTCAGGGAGCTAGATGTTCTTTAAGAAATGAAAGATGTTTGAGCTTTTTTATATTCATCAAAAGATTAGATAATAAATATATAGAAAGAGAAGAGATAGCAAGAAGCAACATTTTCCAGGTTTCTAATAAATGTATTTTATCATTTATCATAGCAGCCATTTTGTAAGTAACTTAATATTCTATGAAGACTACAGTATAAATGCATATATGTGAGCTACAATTGTCAGACTTCTCAATGGTAGTAACACTTGCCCTCAGTTTTGTATTACAAACATAGTAAATACTGACTCACTCAAGGGCAGGTAAAATGAATTAAATGCATTCAATTATCTTTCTAATTGCTTGCCTTTACAGCTACTAAGTTTCATGTATAAGATTGTGTTTAGTCTCTACTTTGTGTAGGAATACAAATTAAAGAGTCCTGACAGATTTCTCCAGTCCACCCTCAGTTTGAACACATCTAATGAAACTTCACTGGTCAATTCACTCTACTTTTACTGCAGGATGGTGTCCTTAATTGGAATCTGCTTCCTATTACTTAAGATCCTTATTGTGGTATTGCATTCTGGGACAGTAAAGAACAAATTGCATCACCCCATTATTTTTCTGAGGGGTAGAAGTGCCCATTTTTGTCAGTTTTTCATAGGATTTAGCACATAGTTTCTTAGCAATTGTCTTTTAGCCTTTCTTTGAATCAATTCCAATTTGTCTGAAGGCTTCTGAGGCTCAAAACATAATAGATCAAATGTTTAGATGTTTCCCAACTGTGACAGTTCAGTACAGTACAATTTTGGCTTATATTTTTAGTTCTGGGTATGAATGTTGAATGTCATCTAGAATAGGCTTTCAGTTATACTAAACATTACTTTCTGCAGACAGGCACATATTATTACATGGCCTTTAAAATATGACTCATCTATCACAATAAGGAATATGTTGTCAAGTTGAAATGTTAAGACCTTGAATTTGATAGAATTTATTTTTATATTAATATATTTAGAAATGAAATAATTATCAAAACATTTTGTCATGGACATGATCTCATGTGATGTCAGGCCTAACATCCTACAAGGTCATCTGGGATTCCTTCAAACCTCTTAACTCCTGAGGAAGCATACTGGTTCCTCTGTGGGATGAGTTCAGATGCCTGCAAATTAGACCAGTGCTCTTCCTGCCTGATATATGTGGCCAAAAAAGGAATTAAAATATTGATGCAGAAGTTTCTTGAGGAAGGAGATGATACCAGCCTTTAAAAAGGTGGAAGTATAACTTCTTCCCAAGCCATCTTTCACTTGGTTGCCCTAAATAATCAGTGGCAGATACCCATTTTAATAAGGTGGATGAGATGGTTGGACTTTGGTATACAGGTTCCTGGATGAAATGAATTGTCTGGATTCTTTCCATTTGGGCTCATACCTGGGGATGGGAGAGAAACTGCATCAGCTACTCTTATAAATGACTTGTTAAATTTCTCAGCATTCAGTACCATCATCTTTGGTATAAATTTGGACCGCCAGTATGGTTTGGGGATCAAACCTTAGTCCTATAGTGGTTTTGCTCATTCTTGAATGTGTTTCAAATCAGTTTTGATAGAATGTACAAGCCCCTGAGCTTCCAGTGGGAGCTGCTCACAGATTCAGCCCCATTGACCATTTTATTTAATATCTAAACCAAACCACTGGAGAGATTATTCATCATTTTGCAGTTATATTTCATAACATTCTGATGATATCTAGCTTTAGATCTTTATCCTGGAGGCTATAAGGGACTGGATGAGGTAGTAGATTTGGAGATCACTACAGCAAGACAGAGCTTTTATTGGTACAGAAACTCTGAATCCATGAACTCTTCCATGTATTCTAATACAATTGATTTTTCCTGAAGTAGGTATGTAATCTGAGGTTTTCTTGGACTCATGGTTCCTTGTGGAGCAGGAGATAACAGTTGTGACCTAAAATCCTTTCAGAATCTTTGTTTGGTATTCCAGTTGTATCCTTGTATGGTCTAGAGGTGCCAAGGCTGATTTGTCATATCTACTGCAATTTACTCTGCACAGGGATCACTCAGAGTTGCAGCTGTGTTATAGAATGCAGCCATTTACCTACAGATTAGCAGAATAATTATTGTATTGCAGGAGTTGCGTTGCTGGTAGGTTTCTTGGCCCAGTTCACATTGCTGATAGATACATCTGAAAAAGCCTATATGGCTTGTTTTGGGCCACTGTTACCTTTAGGATCATCTACTCCAAGTGGAATCCACTTGTTCAATGCAAAAGTTACTGAAATTTTTATTAAAGAGTTTTGTGAGGAGCCTTTATTTCTGAATTATAATTGTATATTATAATGCCAAAATGTTTTGCAAATTAATGATTTTAAAAAACTTGACAGAATAAAACAACTAAATCTTGGTCTGTTGCATAGCTTGTTAATTCTTTCAACTTCAGAATATGTGAGAATATGTAAGAATATTCAGAAAAGGGAAAAAAGAAATCACTTTTGTACTTCGAAAGCAAGGGTAGTTTGTTCCCTAGAAAAGATGTTAAAAGTACTAATTAAAGCTGCAAATTTAACTATTTTCTAGATGTTATCTATTAATAAGCCACAATTGGGGATTTTTTGAAGTAATAGCAAGTTTACCAACATCTTTTTAAATATGTATTTAAGTTATTGCAGGTCACCAGCTTCCAATAAAGTGATAAGTGGTGAGGAGCATTTTTCAAGCAAGAAGTGCCTGGCTTGGTTTTATGAATATGCAGGTATGAAACTAATGCATGGTTAATGCAATTACTTGGTAATACTAGGACTGTGCTCTGCTTATATCCTCTTCAATGTGAAACTAAACATTTGTTTAAAAATGTTTAAATATAACATGGGGACTGATGTCACCACACTACAGGTAGTCCTCGGCTTAGGACCACAATTGAGCCCAAAATTTTTGTTGCTAAGTGAAACATTTCTTAAGTGAATTTTGCCTCTTTCGTGCCTCAGTTATTAAGTGAATCACTGCAATTGTTAAGTGAACCTGGCTTCCCCATAGACTTTGCTTATAAGAAGGTCACAAAAGGTGATCACATGACCCCAGGACACTGCAGCTGTCATAAATGTGAACCAGTTGCCGAGCATCTGTATTTGGATCATGTGACTATGGGAATATGCAACAGTTGTAAGTGTTGAACACCATCATAAGTCACTTTTTTCACTGTTGTAACTTTGAATGGTTGGCAGGGGGGCAGAGGTCGGCCCCGAGGCCCCTCACTTGTGGGGTGCCTCAGGGGTCCGTTCTCTCGCCTCTCCTGTTTAATATCTACATGAAACTGCTGGGCGAGATCATCCGAGGTTTTGGGGTGAGGTATCATCAGTATGCTGATGATACCCAGCTTTATATCTCCACCCCAGACCAGATCAGTGATGCTCTCTTGGTGATGTCCCAGTGCCTGGAGGCGGTATGGGTCTGGATGGGGAGTAATAGGCTTCAGCTCAACCCCACCAAGACTGAGTGGCTGTTCTTACCGGCATCTCGGTCTTTATTGGATGTACCACCTTTAGTCATGCGGGGAGAGGTGTTGCCCCCCATGGATAGGGCGAGGAATCTGGGCATCCTCCTGGATTCACAGCTCAGTTTGGAGGAGCATGTGGGAGCTGTGGCCAGGGGGGCTTTTGCCAAGGTTCGGCTGGTTCGCCAGCTCCACCCTTATTTGGACCAAGATGCCCTTTGAACGGTTACTCATGCGCTCGTCACCTCCAGAATCGACTACTGCAATGCTCTTTACATGGGGCTGCCCTTGCGGATGACCCGGAGGTTACAGCTGGTGCAGAATGCAGCCGCGCGGGCTGTGATGGGAGTATCCCGATACTCCCATGTTACACCCCTCCTGCGCAGCTTGCATTGGTTGCCGGTTGTCTCCCGGGTCGCCTTCAAGGTGCTACTAACAACTTATAAAGCCCTAAATGGCTTGGGTCCAGGGTACTTGCGGGAACGCCTCCTGCCAGCATCACTTTCCGATCGCCCTGTTCACTCTCATAGGAGGGGCCTCCTTGGGATACCGTCGGTCAGGCATTGTCGGCGGGCGGTTCCCAGGGCTAGGACCTTCTCCGTGGGAGCGCCTGCCCTCTGGAATCAGCTCCCCATGGATCTCTGTTTGGCCCCTGACCTCCGCTCCTTCCACCGAGACCTGAAGATCTGGTTGTTTCAACAGGCCGCCCTGGAATGACCCGGGGGAGGGGGCAAGGGTTTTAATTTTCTTAATGTTTTAATGTATTCGGCTTGTTTTATTTAATTGTTTTTTATTGTAAATTTGCTCTGTTTTAATGTTCGCCGCCCTGAGTCCTTAGGGAGCAGGGCGGCATACAAGTCGAATAAATAAATAATTAAATGAACTGTTGTAAGTTGAGGAGTACCTGTATTTTAAAAGAAGAGTGTTCTTGGGTTAGAGGGATGAACATAAGACAGGAGTTTCTCAGGTGTGAAATTCTGTTGTTTACATTCAGCTATGTTGTAATTTTTTAATCTGTTTGAATATTCTGATTTGTTTGGCTCTAGGTAGGTGAATGGTATAAATCTATCCATGGAAGCTTGCAAACTAAGGTTTATGGCCTAACAAAATATATGATCCACACTAATGGTTGCTTATTCAACAAACCTCATTTAAGCAAACTGTAGTTTAGTACATAGAGCATCCTAATCAGTCCAAGTATGCCTACCAAATATGCCTAAAACAGAGGAATACTTTAGTTTCATGAAGCCAAAATACGTTTCTTCCTTTTTAATGTTTTTCTTCATATAAACATGGGTACAAAGCATTTCATCCTTTCAGAAAATTAGATTGAGTTGAGAAATAGTAACTGGTCAAAATAAAACCCCTTAAGGTCCAATGGTATGAGATCATTAATTATTTATCCAGGACAGCAGGAATACAAATTCATACTAGGAAAACATTATGTCCGAAAATGTAATGCTGCAGAAACCTGAATTTGTTAGAGAAGAGCATAATATATTCAGTTGCACTATGAACTGCAATTTTTAAAAATACATATTTTTTATATTCATAGAAAAAGTACTAATCTGATCCTGAAACCCTTAAATGATTGTCAGTCTTTCTTTATAATTGTATGAACTTCATATGTCTCCTATTATATAGATATGGGCTAATTTAGACACTGTTTCAAATTCACATATATACGTATAAACATACCTTACATGTTCTTTTTTAATGCAAATTAATCATTCAAAACTGGTACTGTGCATTGGATGGCAGAAACTGATCTCGGTGAAACATCTGGAATATGGTGTAATTTGGAAACTATATGCAACACTGAAATGACTCATGAGTACAGTCTGCTACTTTTCTGTTTTTTCCCATTCTACTCCAGCTTTGGCTATGATAGGCCATTGAGTGATACAAATTTATATAGTATGATATATGTCTTTTTTTCCTTTGAAGGTGATGATGAAGTTGTAGGACCTGAAGGAATGGAAAAATTCTGTGAAGATATTGGTGTTGAACCTGAAAACGTAAGCCACAAAATGGTTTTTGTGTTTTAGTTTTTTTTACGTATTGTCCATTCTTTGGTTACATTGTGTTTTTCTGCTGTTTCTTAATTTACTGTCACAAATTAGCAAATTACAAACTTTAAAAAAATGTGGTTTTTTTTTAATATTTTAGTTTTACAACAGGAATCCTATAATTTCTTAATACATTTGGGCATGGGCACATCTTTTCTTGCATTTTGGAGGCCTTGAAAACCTGTCTGTTGCCCAGCCTTTTGCTTAAGATGGGTGTAGTCCCCTTCAAGAAGTGGGTGTGTGTTTGTGGCTGACTGTTTTTGCCAACTTCTATTTTTGTTGTATTTTTATTGTTTTATACTTTTACATATCTTTTGTGAACCATCCACAGTCATTGGGAGCCAGGCGATGTACAAATTGGATTAAATAAATAAACCCTTAAATAAATAGAACTGGAAATTTAGTTGTCAGCAAGGTCCTGAGAGTTGTAGTCCTGACACATTTGAAAAGAGTAGAGATTTGGACGGATGAACAACTTTTGCAGCCAAGCAGTGTTTTAAAAAAATGTTTCTTGTAAATTTGACTTTTTCCCTCTCTGAGCCCACTTTTATTCCTTTATTCTTTTACAGATAATTATGCTAGTTTTAGCCTGGAAACTAGAGGCTGAAAGCATGGGATTTTTTACAAAAGAAGAGTGGCTAAAAGGGATGACCTCATTACAGTAAGAACTTCTATTTTAAGTTCTCTTTGATATGTCAAAAGATTTGGATACATATACACGTTTTCATTTAACAAAATGCTGCAGATGTGATTAACTTTGCTTGTATCTTACATCTTTCAATTTAATCTGAAGATACTCATTTGTGACGGCTCGTGTTCTTGAGCTGTGCAGTGCTTCAGATTTGAACACAGAAAGATGATTCAGAGCATCTGCAGAGGTGCTCATGCAGTACCTTTGTGCAACTCCTTTGAGCACATAGAGAACACACAGTTTATTTAAAGATATATAGACAGAGATTATATGAGCCTCCATGTGTGCCCCAAAGTACATTTCATGCTCAAATCTGCACAGCCCAATCAGGTGTTTTCCTGTGGTCAAAATCAATTTACTTCTGCTGGATTCTCAGAACAGTTCAAATATACTACTAAAATTCTCCTGTCTGTAACCTGAGTGAAAGAGTACCTGATAGGGCAATAATATTCCTCAAAGGAAAGAAGAGACAGAAATAGGAGAACAGAATGAAATTAGCTTCAAAATTCTAAAAGTGGTGAGCTATGAATAAATATGATATTCATATCATACATCTATAAAGGTGAATATTTGTCATTTAGGCTTGAAATGAGGGGTCCTTGGTGGTCTCTGAGCTTGCTTGTTTTCTTGTAGACATTTCATTAGCCTAACTAGGTAACATCATCAGTTGAAGCAAGAGTATCTTTTATTGTTGGTGTTATAGTTAACTTATGGTACTGAAGGCTACAGGGCTAGAACCCATTAGCCCTTTCTGGCTAGATACTGGGATCATGAAGCTCTTATACTTGTTATGGTGTTCTGAATAGAGCAGCTTCCCAAGGTTATTCTCGGGGTATCCATTTATACAGTGAAACCACTTGAATTTTTGAAACAACTTTAATTTTTATTTTTTAATGTAATTTTTTAATTAAAAATGTGTTTTTTTATTGTATTACCCCTCCCCCCAATGTCTTGGATGAAACCTTCAGATCTCCTCTAAAAGTTACCATTAAATTGCAAATTGTAATGAACAGAAAGGGAGAATGATTACATATATAGGAAAATGCTCCATTTTCTGTATTTAATTAATTAATATTCCCCTGAACCTGAAAAAAAAAGCAGAAAGCAGGGCCTGAATACTAAAGCCTTTTCATACACTAAAGCAAAAGGGTCTGTTGAGGCAAAAATTTAGAAGAGTATCACAGACTGCCATTAAACATAAATTTATTACATTTAAAAAAACCTTAGCCCTATCCCAGGTTAGCCACACATCTAATACAGTACATGAAATCCAGATCATAATTAAAGAGTTCACTCCATTCATTTTCATTTTGTCTTTTGAGAAGTGCTCGAAATTCACAAGTACTATTTTCAAATGTACTAAACAATAGAGAATTTCTTATTTGATGTACAAGCAAAGATAAGATTGCATACATTGTAGGGTGTAGAAAATGACTTGGAGAGTCACAAGCTTGAGGCCCCTACAGTCTGATAGCCTGTGTATTCAATCATACCTACACACGTTTCCTTTCCCCAAATATTTGATATATAACTATTTTATTTTTTATTTAAGATGTGATGGTACAGAGAAGCTGCAAAGTAAATTTGATTTTTTGCGATCCCAACTGAATGACATTTCAACATTTAAGAATATCTACAGATATGCATTTGACTTTGCAAGGGTAAGTGAATCATCTAAGGAAATAATGATTTAATTGTGCATTTATACATTTTCTAAATTATACCTTTTTGAACCTCTGTAGGATAAAGATCAGCGAAGTCTTGATATTGACACAGCAAAGTCTATGTTAGCACTTCTTCTTGGAAGGACATGGCCACTGTTTTCAGTGTTTTACCAATACTTGGAGGTAGGAATGCATTAGAGAAAAAAATCAAACTGATCTTTTAATCCACCTTCACACATTTTATGCTGACTGCAACTTTTTATTCTTTTTAATTTTTATGCTTTCAGATTTTCAGTACACATTTTGTATTTCTGAATAAATCTATGCATTTTAGTACATTATTCTCTGCCAAATATCTCTTTCAAGATAAAGGCAATGATAGTTGGCAATTTAAAATAGAAATCTATTTTAAATAGATTTAGATTAAATTCACATGGAAACTTACTTTTTCTTCAAGCATTTCTTGATATGCTATAAATTCCTTTTTTAAAAAAAGAAGTATATAATTCTTGTAATGTACAGCACGGTATATTAAATGATAACATTTCTTATTTTTCTGCAGCAGTCAAAATACAAAGTAATTAACAAAGATCAGTGGTACAATGTATTAGAATTCAGTAGAACTGTCCATGCGGATCTTAGCAACTACGATGAAGATGGGGCATGTGAGTATTCTATATTCATTATTTTTTTGAGGGTTTCTGTTTCAAGTTTTAGTTTCCATTAGAGTTCTAAAGAGATTGAAACAGTAACATGCATATGAAAACAAAAAGCATGAACAGGAGGTTTGGGTAGAATTATAGAGGTTTGTGTGATATGTTTTATTTCAAGCTTGGAACAAAACAGCACTGCTTGTAATGTTACACCAAAAGACTTTGCTATAGCATGTTAGTGGAAACAAAAGATGCTGCAGCTTCACTGTTCAGTGTCCCTTTGGAAAAACAACTCTAAAATGTTAGTGTTTTTCCCATGAGAAAGAATGATAACTTAGGACCAATTGTTGCTCTTCTATTTTTCCCAGGGCCACACGAGCAATAATACTCCATGCTAAATGTTGCCTATTACACAAAATTTGGTCAAATGGATGATTTTTAAAATTTCTAAAAATTTAAAATGAGCTATGAAAACATAACTTTTTGCCCACTGAAAAATCTGTCTAAATTAGACACTTATTATAACCAGTACCACCCAATAGAAAAAAAGAGGATTGTTGTCCTTAAATAAACCCAGCAGATTACAGACTAAGAAGATCAACTGAATATTTGAATGTTTCTTTCAGTTAATACATCATACAAGTTTTTTCTTAATGTTCTGATTTTTTTGGTTTTTTCTTTTTCTTCTTTTAAAAGAAGCCATTGTCTTGGTCACTGTTGTAAGCACTACTGGGTTTGTTTGCATTTTTTTTACCATTCTTGCCAAATGCAACTCTACAGATCCACTGGATTTTTCTTTCCTGGTATTTTTGCTGGCACTTGGGATGGTTGCAGGCTGCAGAAAATAAGATGATCACTGATGCTTAGATGAGTTGCATTTGATTAATAATTTTATGATAATGTGAAAACATGCATGAACAAAGTTTAACTTGCACACACATATAAGAAGTCAACCAGTTCCAACATTTTATTTATTTATTTTATTTATGAGATTTATATGCCGCCCTATCTCCCTGAGGACTCAGGGCAGCTTACAATACTAAAAACAAAACTATACAAATATTAAAAGACTATTAAACCAAAAATCTCATAATCCATTTAAATTTAAAACTACAACTAAAAAACCCTCCCTCCCATCAGTCTGGGTAGGCAAGTTGGAACAGCCATGTTTTTAGGCCACGGCGGAAAGATCGGAGGTCAGGGGCCACCCGGAGCTCCAGGGCAGCTGGTTCCAAAGGGTGGGTGCTCCCACAGAGAAGGCCCTACCCCTGGGAGCCGCCAGCTGACATTGCCTGGCTGACGGCACCCTGAGGAGGCCCTGCCGGTGGGAGCACATGGGACGTCGGGAAATGGTTATTGGCAGCAGGTCTCCTGCAAATACCCCACTTCAATGCCATGAAGGGCTTTATAGGTCAACACCAGCACCTTGAATCTCACCCAGAGGGCAACTGGTAACCAGTGCAGCTCACACAGGAGGGGTGTAACATGGGAGTATTTGGGATCCTCCCATCACAACCCGCGCCGCTGCATTCTGGACAAGTTAAAGCCTCCGGGTGGTCCTCAAGGGCAGCCCCATGTACAGACCATTGCAGTAGTCCAGACGGGAGACCACGAGCGCATGAGTAACCATACGTAGGGCATCTCAGCCGAGGTAGGGACGCAACTGGTGGACCAGGCAAACCTGGGCAAATGCCCCCCTGGCCATGGCCCCCACCTGCTCCTCTAAACTGAGCCATGCATCCAGGGGGACACCCAAGTTGCGAACCCTATCTATCTCCCCCCCATAGCTAAAGATGGAATGTCCTGGCCAACTCGAGATGCCGGTACATAAACAGCCACTCGGTCTTAGCCGGGTTGAGCTGGAGCCTGTTCCTCCCCATCCAAACCGGTACCGCCTCTAGGCACCTGGACATCACTTTGAGGGCATCACTGGGTTGGTTAGGGGTGGAGATAAAAAGCTGGGTATCATCAGCATATTGATGATACCTCACCCCAAAAGCATGGATGCTCTCACCCAGCAGCTTCATGTAGATGTTGAACAAGAGGGGCGAGAGAACCGACCCCTGAGGCACCCCACAAAGGAGGGGCCTTGGGGCCGATCTCTGCCCCCCTGCCAACACTACCTGTGTATGACCCAAGAGGTAGGAGGAGAACCACCATAAAACGGTGCCCCCCACCCCCAACCCTTCGAGGCATCACAGTAAGATACCATGGTCGATGGTATCAAAAGCCGCCGAGAGGTCTAACAGGACCAGGACAGAGGAATAACCTCTGCCCGTGCCTCCAGAGATCATCCACCAATGCGACCAACGCCATCTCTGTGCTGTACCCGGGCCTGAAACCCGATTGGTACAGGTCCAGATAGTCAGTTTCCTCTAGGAACACTGGGAGCTGTCGGGCCACCACGCTCTCAACAACCTTCGCAACAAAGCAAGAGACCGACAAAAGTTGTTTAAATTAGCTGGGTCCAAGGCAGGCTTCTTGAGGAGGGGCCTCACCACCGCCTCCTTCAAGGCGGAAGGGAAGGAACCCTCACTCAAAGAAGCATTTATGACTGCCTGGAGCCAGCCTTGTGTGACCTCCCGGGCGGCATAGACCAGCCAGGAGGGACACGGGTCCAATAAACAAGTGGCAGTACTCAGCCTCCCCATGATCCTGTCCACCTCATTTGGAGTCACAGAGTCGAACTCCTCCCAGATGATCTCTCTTAAGACCAGTCACCATACTCCCATCGGACTCTGCCCAGTCAGAGTCCAAGCCTGTCCGCATCTGAGCGATCTTGTCCATCAGATGCTGACTAAACTCCTCAGCACGTCCCTGCAGAGGGTCTTCCCCCCCCCCTCTGGTTAAGGAGGGAACGGGAGACCCTGAACAGTGCGGCCGGGCACTTATCTGCGGACGCGATGAGAGCAGAGAAGTATGCACACTTCGCCGCTCTAATCGCAGCAAGATAAGACCTAATATAGGTTCTTAGCTGCGATCGGTCAGATTTGGACCTGCTGGACCTCCAACAGCTCTCTAGGCCTCTCCTCCACCACTTCATTTCCCAAAGCTCCGCGGAGAACCAGGGAGCTACTCAGGATCTGCAGCAGGTCAGAGGCTGCAAAGGAACAACTCGGTCTAGCACCCCGGTGGCAGCCATCTGCCAGGCGTCCACCAGGTCTCTACCGAGCTGTGGGCAAAGGAGGCCGGAATTGACCCAAGCACCATCTGAAACCCTTCTGGGTCCATTAGGAGCCTGGGGCAGAACCATCTCACCGGTTCCGCCTCCCAGCGATGAGGGATGGCATATTGGAAGGCGAATCGAAGGAGATAATGATCTGACCATGACAGGGGTTGTATAATTGGAGACACCCCCCCAGATAATTTCCCCACTGCCCCGAGATGAAAACAAGGTCGAGCTTTTTATTTTATTAACCATCTCAGCAACATTAGTGACATTTGTGTTTCACTGAAACTAGTATTGACACATAGAGCATTGTGTTATATATCTACAAAATGAAGCAAAGTACAACACAGAAGGAAGCCGCCAACCATAGCAAACTTTAAAAAGTAAGGGTGGTAAGGTAGATGTAAGAGGTAAAAGATGCAGATATGATAAACCTTCTTTTGTTTGACTCATCAACAGGTGCAGTATAAGCCAATAAATTCTATTACTTAGGTTGGGCAAAATATATATAGCAGCCCTGTCACAAGCCTCTAAATAACAACTAAATTGCAGTACTTGGAACAGTCAGAACACAAAGTGATGCCTCCCCAGAGATCCAAGTTTTATTTCATTCTTGGAATACTCATAATGATGTTTGAGCTTGGAACACAACATTTTTTTCCAGATTAAAACAATATTGTACTTGGATATTATTTAGATCCTCTAGTCTAGAACAGGGATGTCAAACTCACAGCCCACGTACCATATGCATCACATGCTGGCCCTGCCCCCGCCCAGTGACAATGCAATGATGTGAGTTTGACACCCCTGCTCTAGAGGGATACAGTGTTGGGATCACATATAAAAATAATAGCATCCGATCCAATTAATGTTGTTATTAGACAAAAATGTTTCATATATGCTGATCAGCATGTTTTGATGTATGGATATATATTTTATTTATACCTATACAAGAGCCATGGTGGCCCAGTTGTTAGAATGCAGTACTGCAGGTTACTTCTGCTGCCTGACTGCTACAAGCAGTTCATCAGTTCATTTCTGACCAGCTCAAGGTTGGCTCAGCCTTCCATCCTTCCAAGGTCGGTAAAATGAGAACCCAGATTGTTAGGGGCAATATGCTGATTCTATAAACCACTTAGAAAGGACTGTAAAACCCTGTGAAGCAGTATAGAAATCTAAGTGCTATTGCTTTTTATAATGAAAGGTATTCTTAATATAGTTGTGCAGGATGCCTTAAGAATAAATTTAATCTGAATTAACATCTCATTTTAATCTCCTTTTGGAGCTTGGTGCTTTTTTTATTATTATTATTCATATTTATATGCCGCCCTTCTCCAGAGACTCAGGGCGGCTTACAATGTTCGGAGCACAACCCAATGTGCTCAGCAATAGCCTTCATTCCATTGTATATGCCTGCTTATTACTAAGCGGCATTTTTACAAAGTCAGCTTATTTCCCCCAACAATCTTGGGTCCTCAATTTACCTACCCCGAGAGGATGGAAGGCTGAGTCAACCTTGAGCCTGGTGAGATTCAAGCCTGCACTAATTGCAGGCAGCTGGAGCTAAGTGCTAGGCATTTAATAGCCTGTACCACCAAGGCTCTTTATTTATTTATTATTTATTTTGACTTGTATGCTATTGAACATACTCATTTCTGTGGTGCTTCAGGGTATACAAAACATCAAAAAGTCTAACTGATTTTTTTTGTATCTGTATGAATCAGTCAAAAAACAATGACATTCCCAACACAATATTGAGTAACTACTAGGATGGTGTATGAATTGAATGTTCTTGAATTATGGGACTTTGCTTGCCTGTTTCATGACTAGGTAATATTGTGGTTTGATATGCTGGGCTGTTATTTGTTTTGCTACATCACCTCTACCATTTCCTTTTCAAATACGTTTATATGATACTTAACAAGTCCTTGTTGCCTTCCATTCAGATGATAAAATCTTTAAATTATACATATGTATTACTTTGCACATGTCTTGGTCTTCAGTAGCTGCATGTGTCTATTATTATTTATTATATTTCTATATTGTTGAATCAACTGACAGTTTACAGTACAAATAAATCAAAATCACAATAAAATCCAGTCAATAAAACAAAATGAAATAGTATTAATAGGATAGTGATAACTATGACAAGCAACTTAAGCTATATAGCAATAAATTACAATTAAAAGCTCCTGATATAGTAACTTTCTGGAAAGATGTCAAAGTAGAGATGCCAGCTAGGCTTTAGAGGTAGCCTAGAACAACAGGCCTTCTGTCCTTTTAACTCCTATGAATCAGCAAGCATACTAAATATAGTAAATAGTTTCATATTTGCTGATTGAGAATGTAATTGTGAAGTGCTTTTTAACATTTTTGCCATATCCTAAATAAATAAATAAATAAGCAAGCAAGCATGCTGATTAGATTACTTCCACCTAGAAGAGGTGGTCCTGAAGATACCTGGAAGATAAACTAGATAGGGCTTTTGTAGATGAAAGCAGCACTTCTAATTATACCCCAAACCTATTGAAATCCCATCCCCTTCCTCACCCTAGAGATAACTTCTACTTGAAAATTCAATAGTAGATGTTAAATCTGGAAGGGTTTTCAAGTAATGAACTTGTTTCTTTGGGGGAAGTCTCATCCAAACTTAAAACTGTTTTACAATTTCTGGTCAGATAACAACTCCACCTTCTTGTGGTTTAAATTCACACATTTCCCCTCAAGAGCCCTTAAACATTTTATCAAGATTTCTCTGTATCTGTAGTTTTATCCAGCGTAGAGATGTGCAACTGACTATCCTAGTGGACAAGTAGGGGATCTCTGTTAGCATTTTCCTGCACATGTTAATGAAGACAGCTGACTCCTAGAGAATTGCCCAGTTGGCACATCTATTTAAGAAGTTGAAAGAGTGCAAATCAGTGCCCTGACCCTCCAACCCTTGAAGAAAGCTGAAAAGGTACCATGGTTGATGATACTGATAAGTCGAGTAGACCTTTTCATCCTCCTATCCAAGTCTTGACAAAAAAATCCACAGAGAAATCAATGCAGCTTCTATTCTGTGCCCAAGCCTGAACTGAGTAAAAGGAATCTAGACACAGATAGTCCTCACTTAAGTTGCTTAGTAACTTTGCAGTTACCCTGATCCTCCGCAAAACTACTTACAACCTATTTTTGAAGTTTACACCTGGCCATGGTCACATGATTGCATTTTGGCACTTGGCAATTACGTCTGTTTGCAGCATCCTGAGACCATGATTTTTTGCCTTTTTTGGGGGGGGGGTCAGTTTCCAGCATTTACTTCCGGGAAAAAAAACAGCTATTGGCAAAAACGGATTCACCCAACACCCTTAATGACTGTGGTGGTTGCTTAACAACCGCACCATTTGCTTAACGATTGCCACAAAAGTAATAAAATTTGGATGTGGTCTCACGGTGGCCTGCTTAATAACCCCCACAACTTAGTCATAATGCTTGGCTCAGGTACAGCTGTAAATCAAGAACTACCTGTATTGCATTTCATTTATGGCATTTAATCAAAATCTCACCACCTTCTTAATAATCTTATGTTTTTTTGTAGGTCTTGGTTAGAGTTGGCAGATAGAGATAGACAGATAATTATATTTTTTTTTCCTAAGGAAAAGCATAGAGAGAGAACAAATTTCTTCTCAAATTTCAGGTGAAATAAATCTTTAACTGAAGAATATAGTATCAAAATGTGTTCTGCTTTCTATCTTACCTTGGGTTTATTGAAGGAATAAGTGGCTCAAGATTTTTCCAGCAAAGAGGACATTCATTTCATAAATTTTATTGTAGAGCATTCCTGTCTATATTTATCTGTAGCTCTCATTCTGCAAGCTGACTTATTGCAGTTTTAGCATATAGCTTGTTTTCAACCTTTTGTTTTCCTGATAAATCTTGTTGCAAGGTTATTCTACAAAAAATATTACTACTTGTCACCACTTATTGAAGGAGGGGAAAAGCCAGAAAGGTTAATAATCTCTGTTCACAGGAAGCCATATATGTAAGCTTATTCTGAACATTTACTAATGGAAGATCCAATGCAAATGCATGGACAAGGCCTAATTCTGAAGTGGATAAATTGGACCATGGTTCATTTTTTAGCAGTAAGAATTGGGAAAAAGAAGGTTCATTGTGTTCCTATTTCTTCCATAAATGGAAGTATTATCTTTTTATCTGCTTAAAATTTTCCAGCCCTAGTGTTTTAAAAAATAAATAAATCTCTACTACCAGTAGCAATAGGCTGGCAGTGTAGTTGCAGAGTACTACATATTGGCAAATAACGTGAGGTAGAGTCGATAAAATGTGGTTAGTATTATCATTGATGTCCATCTTCCATGCTTTCTCTCTGGAATAGTACAGTGTAGAACATTGTTTCAAGAATTCTTTCAGCTGTTTTTTTTTAAAAATAAAACTAACATAGTTTTATGTCAGCCATATTTTAAACTAACGTTGTGTGGCTCTGCAAAGATACAAAGAATATGTCTTAGACATGAGGAAAGAAAAATCTAAACTGTATGTTAGGACACGTTTCCTCATTAGGCCTACTTATAAATCACAAAACTGTCAAAAAAATCTTAATTTTCAGCATCAGATTAAAAAAAAAAGTCTTGCCTAAGGTTGTAATGATAGTAAATTGCTTTCCTGTTCGTTTACAGAGTCCCTAGGTCGTAGAATCAAAACAAAGTGGCACAAGAGCACAACAAATTAATTAAAAGAATGATTGATCATCCACTTTGGAATATGTTGTCTTTGCCACTGCCAGAAAGTCTGAATTTCCTCTGAAGTACTGCAGTTTGTAATTGCCGTTTCTCCCTCCCAGGGCCTGTTCTTCTTGATGAATTTGTGGAGTGGCAAAAGGATCGCCAAGCATCATAGCAAAAGCAGCTGTGAAGAGAATGCTGGGTCTTGCGATGCCCAATCTACAAACACTGATTCCAAACCAAGGATTGAGTTCACATCCTTATGAACTTTAGTCATTTTTTTTTCCTTTTATTTTTAAAGGAAGCCTTGTTACACATGAAAAGGGCATTGAACCACACACTTCTGAGACTGAAAATTGGAGGTTTTTGTCTTAAGTTTCTATCATTTCAGAACAATAAAGATTCAGATTTGTAACAGTCTTAAAACGTGAAGGATATGACTATGGGTCCTATACTCAAAACCAAAAAAAAATGTTGAATGCATCAGAAATGTCCAATATGAGTGACTGAATTCCAGACGTATGTTAACAATTGTAGTAGAATAAGAATTTGGTAGATTGGTTCTTGTGGAATGAATGCCTTTAGGGAAGGGTGATTAACCTTAAGCCTTGGCTGGTGCTTTGCAAACACCTCTTATCACTTGTGCCATAACTGAACAGTGGAGATAAAGCCTTCATTAATTTATCAGCAAATCCTACTACTTTTTAGTTTTGTTTTCTAGTAGAACATTCATAGTGGCCTGTTTTTGTTTTCCTTAGAAGCACTAGGAAGATGCCTTCGATAAAAACAATTGCAAAATTTGAAACATCATTTGTGTTTATTATATATAGGTCTACATCTTAATAGGAAAATTAAGGTAGATCTTCTGATGTGCATTACACTGAGAATAAACTATTACGATTCTCCTCCCATCTCCAAATGTGGAGAATATATGTTTTTATTATCCTATTTTCAGGTATACGCATTCTAAAATTAGGAAGAGTTGCACTACTTTACATGATATATAGCCAGCTACCAACAACTGATTAACACCCAAGGACTACTCAGATAAATATGTTTAGCTAAATATAATTGTTTACAAGACTTAACTTTGTTTTGTGAAACAAATTATATGTAGGAGAACCACTAGTAGGTAATTGGATGAATAGTCAGGAAAAATGTAGACCTCCTTCTATAGCAGAATTGTGAAATCACCTGTGTGATATGATACAGTCTTTATAGCTTAGCATACCAGTCAAAAAATGGTAGTATCTATCTCAGGATAATGAAAATGCATTGTGCACAGTATAATCAGGTTGAGGTAGTACAAGATAATCTCTTGTCTATATGGTGCATTCTAAGTATTTTCATTTATATTTTTTATTATTGGTCACTAACAGCCCTTAAGAATCTTTCTGGTGCTGGGAGATGTTAGACAGCAGGTGGAATTGTATGTTAGCTGCAGAATTTCTATGAGCTGTCCAAGGGATGATATAACATCAGTGAGTTTGCTGTTCTTTGGCTGTCTGCAAAAGAAAAAGGTAGTTTGAAGTTGCAGGAGGAAGTACATCAAATACCTCAGACTTGCTGATCTGACTCAGTTGCTTTTCTTGATAAGTATCCCATGATACTGCATAATATTTTCCATAGCCCTATATGAACCATCGGGCTTTTTGGTGGATGATCTGAAATCCACTTCTAATTGATGCCAAACATTTTTTAGGAAGTCATATTGTAGATTAGACATAGTTGTTGTGGGAGTCAGTTAAATTGAAGTAGATGGTGCTTCCAGCTTCTTTATTTTCCAGGGTGCAGCATTTCTAACCCAAGGACATAACTGACCAACACAAAGTATTTCATTATTCCCAAAATAATGGATTTCTAAGGGTTAGACACTAAATACGTTAACAAACATAAAAAAATGATCAGATAAGCACTGCAGAGACAAAGATGGTTTTCAAATGCTTTAACAAGGCAGGTGAAGAGTTTGATTGCCTGATGTATTTAATATTGACAATATAAGCCTTATTGTGGAACAGTTATGGTTAGGATGAGTTATGTTCAACCAATCTTTTCAAAATGGACAAATATCTTGGGTGGGGGTTGCAGCTGGATTTGGCACTGATATTGTTGTTTCCCCAAGTGAAATAGTGCTTGTTTTCATTCTCTGATGTAGATGGGGAATAAAAATTCAATCTAGAGATGTGCATTTGTGAGTGAATCATGTATTTATTACTCCTTCTCTCCCTTTCTGCCATAAAGAGGTTATATCAGTAGATCTATACCCTAATTTGGGCATAGCCAGGTGGATATACATTGAACCGATGCCAGAAAAATATGCATAGGAATAAAGATTTGCTCCTGGCATCCAGTTTCCCAAGCTGTGCTTTATAAAATCTCAGGTTTTCAAGTTGAAAGATGCAAATCGGGAAAATACAAATAATGTTAAGAGAACAGCTTTTGAAAATCCAAATTATAAGCTCTGTAGGAACAAGGTAATCAATAAAGTGTAATCAGTCCATTTATATCATCTGTTTCTTACAAAGATATCAAATTGCTATGAGTAGCTTTTCAGAGGTTTTATCACTTCTTTATAATAAAACTATATTTCAGGGATTTAGGACAACAGTTTAGTGATTAGTTTTTAAAGTTGTGGTGTGCCAGTTAAAATTACAATGAATGCTTGTTACTTTATAATTCATTTTTACAAGAAAATGGAAACCGGTAAATGAAAGCCAGTTAAGAAAATATATTTCCTTCTGCTCTTTCAAAATCAGCAGATGAAATTGCTTGAAGCTCAGGAAATTTCTAACAACTGTTTCTTTGAGAAATACCTGTCTCCCATTGTACTGTAGTCTCATCTCTGTGAAATATTTTAAGATACTCTGGTCAAATTTTGTATTAAATTAATAAAACTAGGGTTCAAAGTATCTATTAAAAATAAGTTGGAACAATGTAGCACAGTAATACACAGGGAAAAGCAGAAATAAAATTATGAAAGTAAAGGTTAAAATTGAATGGAAATAATGCTGTAAATGTGAAAATCAAGCAATACAATGTATAATTTTTAAAACAAACATCCAGGGTACATTGCAGTTACATAAGTAATTTAGGAATAAAGACAACAAATATACTAAAGTGGAATATAAAATGAAAAGCAGATAACAGGTGGACAGTATTAGAAGTCAGTTGTGTGTAGTAGTCCAAGTATAAATGCATACCAACTAAAATATTATTAAATAATAGGTAAAGATCAGTTTAATAGGAATGAGAGGAAAGACATAGCAATTTGTCATAGGAAAAAAATATAACCAATTGGCAGAAGTTAGGGACTTAAATCCAGAAAATATTTTAAAAAAACAAATGCCAGACATAAAGAATAGATTCCAGATTCAATTATGTACATGTATATACAGGGAGTCTTTGACTTTTGACCACAATTGGAACCAGAATTTCTGTTGTTTGGTAAAGCTGCTGTTCAGTGAATTGTGCCTGATTTTACGACCACCTTTTCCAAAGTTATTAAGCAAAGCATTGCAGTTAAATAAATCACATGGTTGTTAAGTAAACCTAGACTGTCAGTTTTATCTTTTACTAAATAGTCTTTATGGAAGGTGGCCGGTTTTCTGAATACTTCAAAGAATTCTGGGCAAAGATCCAAATATTTTAGTTACTGTATTTTTCAGACTAAGACGCACTTCCCTCCCCACCCAAAAGTGGGTGGGAATGCCTATGCGTCTTATAGAGCGAATATTGCGGTGGGGGGAGGGAGGTTGGTGCGGCCCCGATCAGCTGTTCTGGGCAATGAGGATCGCGCTGCTGCTCCCTGTTCACCAGCAATCGGTGGTGAATGGGCCGTGGTGGTGAGCGGGAGGTGGCAAATGGGCCACAGTGGTGAACAGGCTGCAGCAGTGAGCAGGCCACGAGCATGAATGGGCCACAGCGGCAATCCCCACCGCCTACAGCAGCTGATCGGTGGTATTCCGGGGGGCAAATCTGTTCACCAATCAGCTGCTCAGCAGCGAAGGCTCCAGCAATTCCTGCCAGCAGCAGCAGCTCAGCTCAGTTGACCAATGGTGGCCACAAGGGAGCGGAGCCCTGAC
Organism: Naja naja; assembly: GCA_009733165.1. NCBI lineage: Eukaryota > Metazoa > Chordata > Lepidosauria > Squamata > Elapidae > Naja > Naja naja. The sequence continues at coordinate 46,213,855 of CM019152.1, forward strand.
GAGCCAAGTGTTGGGGCTGCAATAACGTGCTGAAGCTGACCAGGCTGTTTGCCATTTGCTGCAAGGAACCTAGCCAGATGAATTCTGGAAGGCAGATTTTTTTTTTTCTTATTTTCCTCCTCTAAAGCTAATGTGCGTCTTATAGTCCGGAGCATCTTATAGTTCAAAAAAATACGGTATTTTCTCGTAGAATACTTGTGAATTATGCAAATCTTTCTTAATATGCAAAATGGTGTGTGCAAATCCTGCACCTCTTTAGAAACGGTTAAGACACATCTTTTCCTAGGTTCACCAGACTGCCTGGAAACACTGGTTTACCATTTGAAAAAGATGACTTGTATGTGCTCCTATGCATTCAGAAACACTTTTTTTCAAAGGATTTGCACAGCTGAATGGTTAAAAGAAATGCTTATTGGGGAAATATGATTATAAGACATGGCAAGTTGTTACCACTAGAGGGCATCCAGTACCTTGTCAGTTACAGTAAAACAAAATCTGTCAAGTAAAAATATGCTAAAACAGATTGTACATTTTCAGAAAAATGTTCTTTTCCCTATACTATATATGAATCTAATAAGAATCTGTCACACACAAATCTCAGATCTATCCAGCCATTAATAATGCTGTAAAATACCTACAATGTTCTAGTTTTCCCAAAATTAAAATAGCTAGGATCCCAGTTAGGATATTTCCTGTGCATTTAAATCAGTCCTCTCTCCCTATTCCTTAAATGAACCAATGTACCTGTGATTTGTAAGAAATGCACACAAATAAAAAATAATGGGGTTGAGAAGTTTCTAGCGTTTTCCTGTATTAAGCCAGAACAATCCCCCCTCCTCCTCCATGTTGTTATTATCAATTATAGTAAGTAGCTGTTTTGATCGACACAAATCAAGGCTTAATTTGGGCCCCAGGCCCAAAAAAAAGTACTAAAGCTGCCGTATTCTCAGATGGGCTAGATCAGATTGCCTTACAAGTCCCCCAGCTACAGAAGTACCAGAGAGTTTGTAAGTACTCCAGGCCAGTGGTGGGATTCAATTTTTTTTACTACCGATTCTGTGGGCATGGTTTGGTGGGAGTGACAGGGGAAGGATACTGTAAAATCTCTAGTCAGAGGTGGTACTTGCCGGTTCTCCAAACTACTCAAAATTTCCGCTATCGATTCTCCGGAACTGGTCAGAACCTGCTGAATGCCACCTCTGCTCCAGGCTAATTATTTGCCATGTTGTACTCATCAACAAGAGCAGAAAATCAATATCCTCGTTGTTGGTTGCAAGGTTTACAGTGACCAGTTAGACTCCTTGTCTTTATTGTAATTGGACAAATCTTAAATCCCTATGATCGGCAATTGGCTTGTTCTGCATCATTGTGCCAAAAAATAACCCCACCCTCACCTTGCTCAGATCCTAAATGGATCTGTGGTTTATGTGTGATAGATTTAATTTGATTTGTATATGGCATAGGCAGAGGTGGTATTCAGCAGGTTCTGACCAGTTCTGGAGAACCGGTAGCGGAAATTTTGAGTAGTTCGGAGAACCAGCAAACACCACCTCTGACTGGAGATTTTACAGTATCCTTCCCCTGCCACACCCATCAAGCCACGCCCACAGAACCGGTAGTAAAAAAAAATTGAATCCCACCACTGGGCACAGGGAAAAGACCAGAATTCCCCAGTCATTTTCTGGATGGCCCTTCTTCTGTAAATCTGGTGGGAAATGTTGGTGGGTTTTTTTTTAATAATACCAACTGATCAGAGATGTTTTAACATTCTGCTCCTGAGAGATTTGAACTTTCTTCAATGCTGCATAGTATCACACTTTTCCCCATGTACAAAAAAGAGGCATTTGCAATTGTCAAATGGAAGGGAAAAATGGAAATGCCAAAATGTGTATTAATTGTTAATATTTCAATACATTCCCGTTTTGAAAGTATTTAGCTAGCTAACAGGAGCATTGCAAAAATTTTTCTTTGGTTTGGTAAAAAAGATGTTCACCAAAAACAAAGCAAAAAAAATCACCCAAGAAATAGAAAAGCAAGCATTGTTTTTTTTTAAATCTTAAAACTAAAGCTCAGCTCATAGATGAATCACGATGTTTCCACTTTTCTCTTTTCATTATTCACAAAATTAAAGCATAGTGGGATTTTAATAACTCCAGTAGAGATATTTGCTAACCAGCTTAAACATGTCTGCTTATAATCACTTGGCAATGTTAGGTCAGGTTAGGACAGATTCTGGCTATAGTGCTTCAAAATTGAGTGGGGAGGGAAGGATCCAGAACTTTTGTTGACTTTGGGGAAAGAAGCGTTGCATTTCTTCTAACCAAGAGATTGGTGGGATGGTAATTGGGTGTTAGATCATACTGAGGTAACAGTCAAGATCCAAAATAATATTAAACTAGACATCTTGAGCCCTCTCGTGTATAGGCAGTCCTCAAATTACAACTGTAACTGAGCTTGGAAAGTCATGCTATTGTTAAATGGGCCACCACATGACCAACTGGATTTTACAATTTTTTTTCACAACTTCCATTAAACTAATCCAGAGTCCTTAAGACTGATGTAACCCTTGGAATAGAGATGAAGAACTTGCAACTCTTAGTAGGCTGAACTAACAGGATCAATGATCAAGAATGATACGATTTGCAATGTGACAAGATCTGGAAGGTTGCTTGTTGCTGGTCCTTGTATTGTTTGTTCCTGTGTTGCTCTCAAGATCTGTAATGTTGTAACTATGTCTCATGATAAACTCCCTATTAGTAATTTAATTTATGTCCTTTTCATCTGCCTCATGCACTTATTTGTTTTAGTATGGGTTCTTACACTGAGGCTAGTAGCTTTTGTATAAACAACATCCAGGTACAGGCTGGCCTCAGAAGTGATAAGCTGCCTTCCACTTTAAACAAAAGGACAGGGGGAAGCCATCAAGAAGCTAACAATATTGAATTGCCTGTGTAGAAAATTCCACTGGAAAATCAAAAACACTCATTAAAAATCTTAGGCCAGTGGTGGCTAACCGTTTGGGGCTCCTGTGCCAAAAATTGTGCACATGCTTGCGTGTGTGCACTCACATGCCAGCACCCAGAAGGCAATGTGCACGGTCCCTCCATGCCCCCTGTACATGCGCGCACAATCCCCCCCACCGCCCCCTTACCTGCACTGCACCTCCCAGCTGATTTTTGGCCCATTTGAGGCCTTTTTCAGCCCCCCAGAGGCTTGAGGGAAGCCTCTGCAGCCTTTGCAGGCCGAAAAATGTGCCCTTTTTGTCACTTCCGGTATTTCCAGAAATATAGGAAGTGACAAACAGGCCTATTTTTCGGCTCAGACAGACACACCACTGTAATTTACTGAATTATAACGGGGGGAAAAGAGTTCAGGACACTCAGAATTGCAAGGTTCTGTTATTATACCAGTCTTAATAAAGGTAGTTTTGATGGTGTTGATTTTATAGTCTAATCTACTGACCTGCAGTACTTAATGGAGCTAACTGCCTGATACAGAAGGCGGGCCATGTGCCACACCTGGTTTTATCTTGGAGCAGTGAGATTGTGATCTGGAGTTGTAGGATGCCACTTTCAATCCCTTACCATAAACGAATCAGTAGCCTTGGAGAATTCATGGATGTTCCCCATTGCATAGAAGAGGATCAATAGAGCAGCTACTCAGAAATAACTTATTTTTATTCTTTGGTCTGGCAATTTATGATGTTTGCCAATCACCTGTAGTCACTTGGGTGAGGTGGATGGTGTAGAAATTGAATACATAAATAAATCTGTCAGTACTGTCAGTATCCTGATAAACATTTCTGCTCTCAAGATGCTGCCTCATTTCCCCCAATGCCTGGATGGGGAAAAACAAACTTCATTTATGTCTAGCAAGAACAAGTGACTCAAATCTTTGCCCAGTAAGGATCTACTTCTAGGGATTTTCCACCTTTGGTTCTGGGTAGGGTTGGTCTCCCCTGCTCATTCCTGGTGCACAATTTGGAACTCTTTCTAGACCCAACTCCTACTTAAAAGGCAGGTAGCAGTTGTAATTGGAAGACTTCACACAACTCTACCTCGTGTGATGATTGCGTTCATTCCTGGATGAGATTTTGTTAATGGTCATTCATAGTCATCTCCTGGTTAAATTTCTGCAACACACTCTAAATGAGACTGACTTTGAAGATAGCAATAGCACTTAGACTTATATACGGCTTTGCAGTCCTGTACAGCCCTCTCTGAGCCATTTACAGAGTCAGTATCTTGCCCTGCAACAATCTGGGTCCTCATTTTACCCACCTCGGAAGGATGGAAGGCTGAGTCAACCTTGAGCCAGTGAGACTCAAACTGCCAAACTCCAGGCAGCTGGCAATGAGCAGAAGTAGCCTGCAGTACTGCAGTCTAACCACTGTGCCACCATGGCTCATGGCTCAAGATGATCAAGAAGCTGCATCTGGTCCAGAATGTAACAGTACAGTAGCAATGAGCACACTTCAATACACCTATGTTACTGATGATGTTACCTAGTTTGGTTAATGAAATGTCTGCAAGAAAACAACCACGCTCAGAGAGCACCAAGATATCAGTATTCTGGCAGTTGCCCTAATTAAATCATGAGCCTTGAGCCAAACTTCAAAAACTATAAAGAATTTATTAGGAGCGAACATGTCAGCAAGACCTGTTTGAAGCCGATTTTGAGACATGTAATTCACTGTCACCCTTAACCCCGGTTTCCCCCCCACCCCTTTGGGTGCATCATAATTCATATTCTCCAATGAAACACGTTCATAGCCAAGAGTCATCAATCACGTTCTACAATTAGAGATTTACATGGCAGAAACTCCGGTCACTTAGTTATAATCTTTGCAATATAAGAATGGAATGCATTTTCAGTTCCCAAGTGCTGCAATGCTCTTTCAAATTTCCTCCCCCACCTTCTGCTCGTGGCAACCCTAAAACAGGCATAGAAATGTTTTATGAGTTGACACAAGGACTCCTCACCAATGTTATTCCACAAGTTGCACTGACTCCTAACAGACTTTCAGATAGGAGTCAAATGCTGTTTATAAAGACCTACATGACACAAGCCATGGCGCCACCTATATCCTGTTACTTATGCCCATCCCACAAGACTGAACAGGGGCGGGTATTTTCCAGGTCCCTTCTTTGATGTTGTATTACCTAATGGAACTGTGAAGATGTGTCTTCTCCAAGCTCACTTCACCCTGAAGATAGCCCTGACTCTATTATCTTTCTGATACAAGTAGTCCTTGACTGTAATGGAGCTGGCCATTATGGTCATAAATTGTAATGGTCATAAAATGGGTCAGTCATGTGACCAACCTGATTTTACAAACTTTTTTTGTGGTGGTTCACAAGTGAATACTACTGTCCTAAAGCAATTGCCATGGCCATTAAGCAAATATCATGGTCATTAAGCAAACCAGTGATTCACCATGGTCTGATTTTACTGAAAATGAGAAGTAATGGCCAGTTTTTAGCAGAACCATCATAAGAGGCAGTCACATGACTATGGGGAGGATGACCACAGTCATGTGACTGCATTTTATGATGGTTTTGCTGAACTTGAGTTGTTACTATCTCCTCAGGTAGGTTCATCATAACTTTGCGCAGTTACTAAGTGACCAGTCATAAGCCAAGGAATACCTGTAGCTGTGAAGACTGATTTTTCTCCCCAAATGTTGAGTCAAGTTAGTAGATGAGCCAAATTGGTTGTGAAAATGAGTTTTAGTCATACCGGGCTTTAACTATGTGTTGAGTATGTTTTGATATATTGGTTTTATGTTGTATTTTTCTTCTTATTTCATTGTAGGTTTTTTTTAAAAAAGCTCATAAATTCTGCCAGAGTTACAAATTATGAGTGAGGTGCTTTGATAAATTCAATTGAATAATGATTAATGGTTTTAGGAGAATTGACTGTACAATCTTTTAGAGATAAATATGTCTTTATTTACAGGTGATTGAAAGTGTGAACAAAACAGTCTATGGAGGAATTAAACCATTTTAAAATACAGTAAATTCCATAACTCACTTATAGCAGACTCTCTTGGATATTTTTATTACCTTATGTCTAAAAAAAGAGACCCAGTTTAATGTAATGGTTAAGGCATCAGGCTAGACACTGGGAGACTGTTATTTCTAGTCCCATCGTAGCCAGAAACACTGGTACGATTCAACTGGTGTAGTAACTGGTTTGGTGAGCGCACCCTTTGCATGTGTACTCAGCATTTTTAAAAGCTGATTTTCAACTCTAATACTTACCTTCTACTGCAGCCCCGGTGACTAAAACAGCTAAGGTGCGGCAAACCACTCTTCCGCGTGAATCAGCTGTGCTAAAAAACCAGGAAATAAAGCACAGGAAAGAGCAGGGGTGGATGGGTGGGGCCAAATGCTCACCAGAATTAGCAGTTCGCCCAAACCAGTCCAAACTGGTAGAATCCCACCACTGGCCAGAAAGCCAGCTGGATAATCTTAGAATAATCATTCTCTCTCAGACCTAGGAAGCAGGTAATGACAAACCACTCAAAACCTTTGCCAAGAAATCTGTGGGAACTCAAAGGCACATGCACACACATATAATCTAAATCTAAAACGGCATTTTACAATGTTGCCAACTGGTGCAGATTTACACTTAAAATGTCTTAAAGAAGATGAATGCAAATAATCTTTAGGTGTCACTGAACCAAAACTTAGGTATAATTTAGATCTGTCAATAATTCAGCAACACATCCAGGAAAAAAAAGTCTAATGCAGACTTCTTGGCAAGCTATCATTTAACACAACAGCCTTGTTGCTCCTGGAAGGTTAAAATTTCCCTGCGTGTTTATAAGAGCAAGTAATTGATTTCAGTGGGTTTCTACGAGAGTATTGCAACAGAGAATGTCTCTTGCTTGGCCAACCAGTTATTTCCTGTGGTCATGTCTCCTTCCCCACCTGCAACATGACACAGATACCCAATTCCATTTGAGGTGACCCCAGTGTCCTTCCCTCTTCCTATTCCAAGAAGGGACAAATCTGTGGTTTGTCTCCTTCTGCTTACAAAGTCCTGAGAGAGTGACTATTTTTGTGGTTGCCATTCCTGGCATTGAAAGGTTTCTAGGAGTCTCTAACCCCGTATTTTGTGGGTGACAGAGTGAGCTGGCAGCAATAAAATTGCAAAGCTAAACCAAACATGAACTCAGATAGGAGAGGAATCTGAAAATTTGCCAAAATGAACATTCTTGTTGAGTAAACCCTCAAAACCTTATCTAGTCCTCTTTGGCTCCTTTGGAATAAGAGAAAAGGGAACAAATTTTGCTTTCTGAGATGTGTCTTTAGGAGTAGAGACTAGAGTCCATTATATATTACAATCATTATTTCCCTGCCAATGGTAAGGGCAAGAATGCCCTTACCATTAGTTTCATTATACAATAACAGCAAAAAGTTTTTATGCACGATGATTTTGGGATTTAAAGTCAACAATGGACAATTTAAAAAATGGAAACAGTGAAATAGAAATGTGAGACAAACATTCAGAAATAATTAATGTGAACAAATAACATGGTTATGATTTATAACAGCTGAATGTTCTGATGGTTTTAGAAAAAAAGGCTAATAGCATATTCCTATAGTTTAAATTTAATTTATAGAGGCAGGGGGGTTGAGGATTCTGCACAATATCTTAGCTGTTCCTAGCAATGCATTTTCCTGGGCAGATGTTCTGATGTTGTTCCTGGTTTTGTTGAGCTGGAAGGCAGCATCAATTTTCTTGTCAATTTCAGGAAAATCATCACTTATATTCCTTGGATAATCCTCATCCATGGACTGAGTATTTTCATCATACCTGAAAAATACCAATTTAAGGAACGTATTAGGTGCAAGATTTGCCTGGTATGAATTCAGCCCATGGTCCTAATGATAGACAGGGAGAATAGCTGTTGGTGTAATATGTGATGTGGGGAAAGATGAAATAGATACAAGCAAACAGAATCAGATGGAGAACAATACAATGCAGATAGTCCTCAACTTACAACAGTTCATTTAGTGACCATTCGAAGTTACAATGGCACTGGAAAAAGTGACTTATGACCATTTTTCACACTTATGACTGTTGTAGTATCCCATGGTCTCGTGATTTACATTCAGATGCTTGACAACCAGTTCGTATTTATGACAGTACAGTGTCTCAAAGTCATGTGATTCCCTTTTGCGATCTTCTTGCAAGCGAAGTCAATGTGGAAACCAGATTCATTCAACAACCATTGTACTAATTTAACAACTGCAGTGATTCACTTAACAAATGTGGTGAGAAAAGTCATAAAATGGGGCAAAATTCACTTAACAAGCTTCTCACTTAACAACATAAATTTTGGGCTCCATAGTGATCATGTTTTGATGGCACTCTGTGCACCACTAACAACCTCCCATTCTATTTGCTGATTGTTTGGAAAGTAATATATAAATATTTGTAAATATTATGTACATATTTATAAATATAGAAATACATTTCATACCTTTTGACTATTATAAAGTGTTATACCTATGATTCTTGATGAATGTATTTTTTTCTTTTTATGAACACCGAGAGCATTTGCACCAAAACAAATTCCTTGTGTGTCCAATCACACTTGGCCAATAAAAGAATTCTATTTTATTCTGTTTTCCACTTTCCACTTCATTACATTTGGATGCAGTGTTTGTTGGTGTTTGTGTTATTATTTAGATCAGGGGTCTTCAAACTTGACAGCTTTAAGACTTGTGGACTTCAACACCCAGAATTCCTCCTCCAGTCATGTTAGCTCAGGAATTCTGGGAGTTGAAGTCCACAAGTCTTAATCTTGCCAAGTTTGAAGACCCTTGCTCTAGTTCCACCTTCAGGGCCTGGTGGTTCTCCAGCTTCTCCTACTTCTTCTTCCTGATGTTACTACCAGTAGGGACCACTACTTCTATCACCACCACTGTCTTCTGGTCCTTGACTACAATGTTAGGTTGATTGATCTGGATCTGTGCAATTGGATCTAGAAGTCCCACAGAATCTTGGCTCTGTTATTGCCATGATAATGCCATATTCCATGATTTCTATGGAATCTTCTATCTGAACTTTGGATGGTCTAGCCCATATACAGTGCAGTTGTTCCTGTGCACAGTGCCAACTACTTGGTTGTGATGTTCAGTGTGTGCTCTTCTTGCCTGCATCTTACACCCTGCTTCTACGTGTTGGACTGTCTCTGAGCCGAAGTTGAACACACATCATTCAGTTTACACATCATTCACTCATCGTTCACACATCATTCCATTTGCTAGTCTGATTTTTTTTAACCCACTGCTTGTTTTCATTGGAGGGCAAAATGTTTTCCAAACACAAATATGATGAATTTATGAGATGGCAAGGATGAAAGATATGCAGAAAGAGGATGTAGTCAGGGGGGAGGATATTTCTATGAGTTTTATTCGATTAGTTCATAAATCTGGCAGAATTAATAATAGCAAATGCAAAATTGCAGAATTGGGGAATATTTCCTGCTGGGAATTTCCAATTGACAGGAAAAATTACACACTTTCAACATTAAAGACAGATGTTTGCTGAGTGGGGCAGAGCTGACAAATTTTTACACAGACTTGCAGAAATTTTCTTCCCTTTAGGAGTGTTGCTTCTATAGACAAAAGGAAGGAAGTAACTACACATTTATCCCTGGCTGGTATAAAAAGTGATGCTTTGATTTGGTCTCACCTATGCTTATTTTGAAATCCCCTTCATTGTGGTTTATGAAAACATAGTTTATGGTTTAATGAAATCAATCAATTGCAGCTTATCAGTTTACTATGGTTTAAGCAAGCCATGTTCCTATCAGGAACTTAAACCAGTTGTTAAGTTAGACCTCCTGCAAAGCAATGTTGCAGCTTCTTTCCATTGTTTGACGGTTTGAAGAAGACACTTGTAGGGTTTTGGGGGCTATAGGAGACAGGGGCTGGTGGCTGGAAGAAAGAAGGATGGTTCAGCCATTAAAAGGTGAATTGATTGACTGGAGGAAGTGGTGACTTAACCAGTGGTGGGATTCCAAAAAATTTACTACCAGTTCTGTGGGTGTGGCTTGGTGGGCATGGCTTTGTAGTCATGTGATTGGGTGGGCGTGGCTCATCCCCTCTTCTATCTATCTATCTATCTATCTATCTATCTATCTATCTATCTATCATTTGGAGGCAATGCTGGGCATCTTACAAACTTTAAAAGCCAATAAACCACTGAAGCAATAAAAATTCATAATAATAATAACAATATACAATTAAAAGATGAGGAAGAAGGGAACAGGATGCATACAGGGTGGGGTAGGAGAGGGGAAGTTTTTCAGCCAGGGAAGGTGAACCTCCCTGCAAGGGTAGAAAACAAGCAGGGGTCTCTCCAGGGAGGGGTCAAAAAAGAGCCTCAAGCTTCTCTATCTTGCAATCTTGATTTTTCTTCTTTTTATGATTCCCCTGTGGACCTCCCTGGAATGCAGAAGAAATTGGTTTCCTGCAAGAGGGCTATTTCAGCATAGCTTCATCAGGATTCACAAAAGAGGAGCAGAGGATGCCTCCCTGCAGCCTCAGGAGAGCCAAAATAGGGCATAGGGTGTGTGCCGCACCTCCGCACACCCCATTTTGGCCCTAGGAGGCCTCCCTGCATCCTCCTGGGAGCCAAAACGGGGCACAAGGGGGCCATGCTGCACCCTCCCCCTGCCCCATTTTGGGCCTAGGAGATCTCCCTGCACCTACCTGGGAGCCAGAACAGGGCATGTGGGGACTCCTGGGAGGGTAGGGAGGGGCCAGCTGGTCATTGGAACTACCGGTTCGCTGAACTGGATGTAAAATTAACATCCGGTTCTCCCGAACTGGCCCGAACCGGCTGAATCCTACCCCTGGACTTAATCATTCCTGTTTCAAGATAACAAGAGGCTGTACCACCAATTTTCAGTGCTTGTGGGGAAAGGGGAGCCTGGAAGACCACAAAAAAAAAGATGTGGAGGAAAGGCTCCATTCATGATGACTTTTGATGAAAATATACATTTCCACAAAATGTGCTAGGACTGTTTTGTTTGTGGTTCTTCCTGTTCAAGGCCATCTTGCTTCAAAGATGGGGCCCATCAGGGCACCTCATTCTTCATCAATATTATTGAAGTGGTAAATGGAGGGGAAATAACATTGGACTTTCCTGAAGTCCAAGAATGCAAGAGTGGTAAGAGAGACCCATAAATATTAGTAGAGAGACAGGTAAGGGCTCTATTTAAAGATTGTGGTGTAGCAGAAGACAAATCAGGGCAAAGTGGAAATAGCTGAGGTTTGGCACTTGACCTCTATAGAGAGTATGACCTTGTCCCTTGACCATCCTGGTCTGCATGGCTGGCCGCTGTTTGCTGACAGAAGCTGCCTCTGCTCCTTGGCTTGGCAAGGACTCTGTTGTCAAACCTGTAGCAGCCATCTCTGCTGGGAAGCAAGTGGTTCTTACAGTTCTTACCACAGACCAGAGATGGCTAACCAGTGGTAAAGTTAGATCATTTGAGACTCTAGCCTTGTAGGTCTTATAGTGCCTGCCTCCTCCTTCCTTTTGATAATAAAATGCATGTCTTCTTTCACTTCGAAATGAACATCTGATCTGTTGGCAATTCCTCCTTATTTGACTTAGGGGAGGGGTGTCAATTTCATTGAGGGCCGCATCAGGGTTGTGTTTGACCTCAGGGGGCCAGGGTGGGCATGGCCAGGGTGGGCGTGGCCAGCTTGACGCCACTCATGTCGGGGATGGCTGCGGTGGCCTGAACGCTCTGCCAGCAAAAATGGGCTCTCGAGCTCTGTTTTCGGCTGCGATAGCCTCCTGCAACCCTCTGCCAGCAAAAACAGAGCTCGGGAAAGCAGCCCACAGCCCTCACAAGCGCCTTTTTCACAAGCAGAGGCATCCTGGGCTGGTCCTTCACTGTTTCCAGGGCGGTCCCATGGGCCAGATCTAAACACCCGATGGGCCGGATTTGGCCCTCAGTCCTTGAGTTTGACAGCCCGACTTAGAGGGTTCTAGGTTTTTATCCTTAAGGCTTATCCAATGGGGCTAATCAATTAGACTTGGAGACTACAATGCTGGGAGGTAGGGAATTTAATGGGGCAAATGGGGAATTTGATGAGGCAAATAGGGAATTTAATGGGGCGGTATCAAAGCAAATTGGATACTCTGCCTTGTCTAAGACGGACAGAACCAGAATCATACATCTGTACATTACAGTTACAGCTGTCAGAAATACGTGCCTTTCTACATTAAAATTATTTTAACACTCATCATTTCTATTGCAGTAACATAAATAAAATAGATGTATAATGTGTGATTGTATAAGCAAACTGCATGATTAATATACTGGCATCAGACACAGGCAGAATAAGGAGGGGTAATAAACGAGGCAATTCCACCATCAGGAGAATACCAAGACATGAAAAATCTGACTACATGATCTGATTAAACGTCTAACTTGCATTGAATTTATAATGAAATCTACCAATCCCTGTTGCAACTTGAAAATTTGTCTCGTGAGCCTTCAATGTTTTATTCACATTACATAACACATTCAAAACACAAGTAATATTTTGCAGATGTATTTTGCATACATAATCTTATTAAGTTAGTTGTTAAGTTACTGCAATGGGTTTTGACCTTGGGAGACAGGAGGAATAGCTGCAGCCTAGACCATCATCATGAAAAAGGATATCTCAGCTCACAAAGAGAGAGAGAGGGAGGGAGAGAGGAAGAGAGGGAGAGAGAGAGAGAGACAGAGACAGAGAATGTCAGATGTATTTCAAAAGGGGCTGTCTCTAGTTTTTGGGGACATAAAAGTAATGGAGAGGAGAAGTATTTTCAGAATTGTAAGATTCTGTTATATCTTCTTCTTTTAATGACCCCATAATCCCTTGCAGATTGGGCAACTGAATGGAGCTGAGTGTTTACTGGCCGGATGCCCTTCCTGTTGCCAATGCAGGGTTTTGTTAAGATTCTGTTACTATAACCCTACCATAATAGGAATGTATTCGTGGTTGATGTTTCAGGTCTGGGCTACATTGAAGGACTGACAGTTATCAGAAATATTATGTTCTCACCTGCATTTTGAAATGTATTATATAGGTAGACTTTGAGTTACGACCACAACTGAGCCCAACATTTATGTGAAACATTTGTTAAGTGGGTTTGCCCCCTTTTACAATTTTTCTTGCCACAGTTGTTAAGTGAATCATTGCCTTTGTTAAGTTACTAGCATGGTTGTTAAATAAATCTGGATTCCCCATTGATTTTACTTGTCAGAAGGTTGAGAAAGGAGATCATATGGAACTCCGCAATCGTCATAGATATGAACCACTTGCCAAGCATCTGAATTTTGATCCTATGACCAGGTGGATGCTGTAACAGTCATAGGTGTGAAAAATGGTCATAAGTCACTTTTTACAATGCCGTTATAACTTTGAACAGTGACTAAATGAACTGTTGTAAGTCAAGGACTTCCTCTTTATAAAACATGCATCGTTATAGACTTTTTAGGTGATGCTGAGTTGTCAAACTCAGAATCTGACAAATAATTATGTTCTAGTCCTTAGAACATTATTCTGAGTGGAGCAAATCACATTAAATTGCAATCCAAATGAAATCATTAGTGTGCGCAAGATAGCAGCCTGAACCAAATCTAAATAACTTTTAGAAATTTACTTCACGCCAGTCCGGAATATCAATTTTAAATAAATTTCATTGCATGTTCTTTTGACACTAGAAATTATGAAAAAAAATCCTTTATCCTTAATCCTAGTAGAAATGTATATACATAATTAGGCTTTGCAGTTCTAGATTCTCTTTGCATTATTGATTATCCTAAACCTAAATGATTATCCTAAATCCCTTGGGTGGGCTTTGGAGAAATGTATTCTTAACTCATCAATAATATGAAATGTGCCAGAAAATTTAATACTTAATTTTGAAAATTCAGTCTATTAGGGAATCAATATCTATTTAATGATCTCTATTTTTTTCCTTCTCTTTTCTCCATCTTTCTCTCTGTACTTATTCATTAAATATTAAATTGACAGAGGGATCTTTTTAAAATTCTCCCAGGTTTTTCTACATTTCTTAGATGATGTTGTGTCTGCATAATAAGATCTAATTTTAAACAACTTGAACACCATGTCACAACTTGTTAATGCTGATTCAGGAACTATGATAACAGTACAGAAATAAAACAAGTTTCTATCTGCTGCTGTAGCATAAGCGGCATTCTTGAATTCAACAATTAAATGTGCATGAGTATGCCTTTAAAGTATTATTTTAATTCAGTAATGGGAGAACAGCAGATTTAGGAAATAATTCTGGGAAAATGAAGGCCTAAGTGTACAAAGAAAGTGGTATCCTTATGGTACAAAGTGAAAACGTTTTTAAAAACTTGCTAAGGCACTTCAGCATGTTATGTGAGGTGCTCTTAAGAACCTTATATTGCAATATTTTTCACTCCTGACAAGCAAAATCAATAGGGAAGCTAAATTTTCTTAACAACCTTGTTAGGGCCTTGGTGGCTCAGGCTGTTAAATGCCTGCATTTAAGTTCCAGCTGCCTACAATTACTGTAGGCTCGAATCCCACCAGGCTCAAGGTTGACTCAGCCTTCCATCCTCTCGGGGTAGGTAAATTGAGGACCCAAGATTGTTGGGGGCAATAAGCTGACTTTGTAAAAATGCCGCTTAGTAATAAGCAGGCATATACAATGGAATGAAGGCTATTGCTGAGCACACTGGGTTGTATCCCAAAATTGTAAGCTGCCCTGGGTCTTCGGAGAAGGGCGGCATATAAATGTAATAAAAAAAAACCTAACTTCACGACCGCAATAATTCACTTAACAACAGTGGCAAGAAAGGTCATAAAATGGGGCAAAATTCATAAATTCATAAATTTGGGGCACAATTGTGGTCATAAGGGAAGACTGCCTGTCTTGTAACTGAAAAACAAACATCTATTGGCATGCAGCTGGAGATGATGTAACAGCAACAATGACAAAAATATATCCGATAAAACTGTGTTTTCTGAATTGCCAGGGTAATTGTACAAGGAGAATGAAATTGTTGAATCAAGTTATTGTCATATGTTAGACAATAATGTCTTTGGGTCAAACAATAGAAAGTCAAATAAGAAATCAAACTTTTTCCCTATTCCTTTAAGGAAAAAAATGGTACCATAGCCTGACAGTTTTTTAAAATTTTAAAATTTTATTTATACAGTGCCCAGTGTCCCTCTGTGAGGGAGATGGGGTTTTTTCAAAATGTGATAAATAAATAAAATATTCTTCCTATATTTTTCAATGAATCACCAGCACCAGTGGTTTTTCCCTAAAGTGAGACTTCCTTTGAGCTTGATGCAGGTAATATCAGTGATACATCCACATAGGCAGGGGTGGGCGGCTACTGGTTCGCACCAGTTTGTGTTTTTAATTTTATGGCCAGTTCGGTGAACCGGAAAATCCCACCCCTGGCTGGCCCCACCTCTCCTCCCAGGAGTCCCCACGCAGCCCATTTTGGATCACAGGTAAGTGCAGAGTCCATGTGAAGGCTCGAGGAGTGTAAAAAAATGCCCCTCCTGGAAGGCATGGGCCCATTTCTGACCTCCAGAGAACCTCTGGAGCCCAGAGGGGCCATTTTTGCCCCTCCTGGAGGCTCAAAGAAAGCCTCTGCAGCCCAGGGAGGGTGAAAAATGGGCCTCCCAGAAGTTCCAGATGGCTGGAAACAGCCCCTTTTCCAGCCTCCAGAGAGCCTCTGGAGCCCAGGGAAGGCAAAAATAGCCTTCTGGGGGCTTGAGGAGAGCCTCCGGAGCCCAGGGAGGATGAAAGCACACACCCTGTGGCCCATTTTCATTCCCAGGGTGGTGCAGGAGGCCAACTAGGTCACACCCACCATGGCCACACCCACCCAGCATCCAGGAAGAGAACTGTTTGTTAAATTATTTGAAGCCCACCCCTGCACATAGGGCTTGTTAGTTTGACAAATTTGCTCTGGTTTGCCAAGATGGCTTTCGAAGACCCTCTAAACTTCCCAGTCTAGTCTACATGCTTCGCTTTCTTGCTACTCTCATATTCCAATGGCACATTGACATAATCCATGTTAGTGATCATTCAAGGCAATATACTGTATGCTGATCCCCAAGGAACTCAATTCTTCTGAGTAGGAGAATGTGGAATATCTTCTCAAGGCATGGACTTTGAAGAGGAGCGGTTGATCCAAATTGTGTTTGTAGGGATAGCTCAAGCCAAAATATGGTGCTGTTGCAGGAAATTACAAGACTCAGACCTTGGAATCCAAAAATAAGTTTTATTTGCACAAAGGTTCAGAGCATTTTAGCCAAAGCACATCTGAACGGCTTCTTATGGGTTTTACAGTTACTTTTATGCATTCCAAAGGCTACAAATCACAGAAAAACAACTTGTCAAGCATCCATTGGTTACTTTGAATTTCAGCTACCCCCCTCCCCTGTTGCTGGGCAAAAGTAGCTGGATTTCACAAAATCTTTGCTAACCCCCCTTGCTTAAATCCTTTGACTTCTTGTACCTCTGTTTGTGTTTTTCGTTGCAAGCAAGACAACATTTCCTGCTTGACAAATATGGGTGAATAACCAATGGATGACCCTTTAATCTGGCATTTTTCATTAATGTACACATTTCATTATTAAAACAACGATCTTTTTATATCCTTCTTTATGTTCCGCCTTATTGCAGTATTTGAAATTAGCTGATAGATCTATAGGTTTATTTCACAGCAGAATGCTAACAAAATAAATGTATTCACAATAATCATTTAGTATATCACCATTGTTATACTATCAGTATAATAAGAATACTTATTTAGTATACTACGATTTACTGAATTATTGATTTTGGTGGACTTCTCTCTTAAAAAAAATAAAGAAAGTAACAAAATTCCCCCAAAAATGACATTGAAAGTGAGGGAGGAGAGGAAAAAGAATTGCTGGAATTTGGAAAGAAGTCAAGGAACAGCTTTTCAAAGTATTGAAGACAATTTTTTACAATGCATGGAACTTTTTCCAGTGTGCTTCATATTGCTCAATGAGAACATTCTATTAAAAAAATGCAAACAAAATAGGCCCATTTGCACCTTCAGCAAATTATTTCCCTTACAAAAGTGCACAAAAAGTTGTCATTTTCAGTGTCAGCAATTGCTATTGAACAATTAATTTAATCCCTTAACCACAGGCATGGAGTTTTTCTTAAACAAAGTGATAGGCAGACTTTTGACCTAGAATGAGAAGGTTGCATTGTAGATAAATGAGTGACAAGTCAAATTCCTAGATCTGTGTTCTATAAAAAGTTATCTCAACCTAAAGTATTTGTTAAACCCATGTACTTCAGTAGTTGTGTGGAGATGAATGTCTTTATTGCCTCTGTTTTCTTTTGCTGGATTCTTGCTATCAGTTTACCTTTCCCGCTTCACCCCAAAATTACGGTAGGTCCTAGGCCTGAGGCAATAAGCAACTTCTTAACAGAAGTATCTGCTTGTTTTCCCTATACTGGTTTTAGTGTCCTACCTTTTTTAAAAATCTTTTTCAAATGTTTTCCGCCTTTTTATTTCTAGAGCTATCTGGACACTTACTACAGTCAAGGAACAGTTTGGAAAAGAAGCTCAGAATCTTTGCTTAACAAGCTGAAATACATGCAGTCTTTTTTTAACCTGGAAGGAAATGGGCAAATGACCTCAGAAACCTTTGAACTAATGAAACAGCCTCGATGCGGCCTGCCTGATATGGCAGGGTATCATTTTTTCCCCAGAAAAATTAAGTGGCCAATGCTGAATTTAACATACAGGTAAAATGAACATGTTTCACTTGATATTCTTTTCCCTTTGTTGTGTTTGTACTAGACCTTTTTACAAAATATTGCTCCTGTGGTCCACATGAGTGGGATTTCTCTCCCATTGTTTTTCTTTGCTGACATTCAGAAAGTTTTAAATTGAATTTTAAAAATGGTGATGTTGCTGAAATGATAGAATAACAATTATTTGTAGCATGTTCTTAACCAAAATGAAAATTTGTGTGAAGTGGTTTTAGCCTAAATCCCTTATTGGGACACATCCAGAATTATGAATATGTTTTGAGAAGAACAGTACCATATAGCAGCACCAAGCCAAAATGTTTTAAACATCATTTTATTATTTACTTCAATATTATGCTGATCTTTGCCTGATGCATTTTTCTTTTGAGTTAATGCAATTCAAAGGCTGTAACTACTTATAATGGTTTCCCCATGTTGTGTATGTATATATGTGTATTTGCTTTGTTCAGAAGTAGAAACAAAGATAAATCAAACTACACAGTGTATTGAACTGTCTTGTACAATTAAATTAGTCCTCTTTTGATTTAGATCAACATGGTGAGATTAATTCCTTCAAGAAAAAAAAACATTACAGAGGATGAATAAAAACCAAATGTTCCAAATATATTTCTGATCATTATTAACATGTGCCATAAATCTGCACACATACATATATATTGTTTACTTAGTATCCTAGTATGATTTATGTTGATTGCTTATTTAGTATTCATGACTACGGATGACATTAGATACAATACTAAGTGTTGTATGTAATGTTTTGTGATGAATGTATTTTTACAATGGCTATGATAGTGATCTATCACTATTGTTGTATGTACAGAGAGAACTTATGCACTGGAGACAAATTCCTTATGTGTCTAATCCCACTTGGCCAATAAAGTATTCTAATTCTAATAAAGGAAAATGTTTGTAAGTTGTGGTATGGTATAATAGCTAAGGTGTTATACTTGGATCAAGGAGAATCAAGTTAGTTCTCTCAATATAACACTGAGTTACATTGTGCCAGAAATTCATAGGCCAGGCTATTTTACAGGATTGTTATGAAAACAACATGTAAGCCTCTGCATGTAAGCCATCCTGAGTATTAGAGGAAAACTTAATTGATGATTGGCATTTGTGATATGAACAGAATTGTGAACTATACCCTGGATCTGAGCTGGGAAGAAGTAGACCAAGCAATGCATGAAGCTTTTCAAGTATGGAGTGATGTCACCCCTCTTCATTTCACCAGGATTTTTAATGGCACCGCTGACATTATGATCTCTTTTGGATCCAAAGGTGATGTGAGGGCAAAACTGTATGCTAAGTTGTCATGTTTATTCTAGAATTTGCTATACCCCTTAGATGTCTAAATAATAGCAATTATTTTGGGTTGTTTATTTTACAGAGCATGGAGACATTTTACCTTTTGATGGGCCATTGGGTCAACTAGCTCATGCTTTCCCTCCTGGTGACAATATTGGAGGGGATGTCCACTTTGATGATGATGAAACATGGACTAATGATTCTAGAGGTAACTGTAGATTTATTTCCAAGTCTCCAGAAGTACTAGCATGCCTATATAAATTAATTAACCTATCAGTTAGCTAGGTTAATATGACACTTCGATAGCAAGTCTATTTTCTCAAATCATGTTATTGTCTTGAAAATTAAAGCTACTGTCAGGGCTCTGGCATCCACCCCCATTCAAATCATGAGTCTCTAGCCGTATCTCTCAGAGTTTAAAAAACAAACAAACAAGATTTATTAAGAGTGAATATGCCGGCACTACCTGGGTGCAGCCGACTCAGAGACACATCATTCATTTCACCCTCGACCCTGGTCTTCCCCCACCCCCTGGATTCTCCAATGGGACACATCCATAGCCAAGAGTCATCAATCATGCACTCCAGTAATAATCTTGCATGCCAGAAGCTTTGGCTGCCTAGCCATTATCTATGAAAGCATTTAAGGAATGCTCTACCTCCCCCCCACTCCCTTTCTGCTGTCAACTCTAAAAGACCGGAGAAATATTTTTGAGTTGACAACTACAAGTTTTGTATGCTATTTTCTCTAAAATATACAGTACACTTCTAGGCCTTCTTCCAAATGCATCTACTTTTATATAGAAGCTTTGAGCAAAGAAATGAACTTAGTCCTCTTAAAGTACTATCCTTTAAGAGAACCTCCATTCATCTTAAAATATGAAGGCAAGTAAATGACTGTGAAGTTAGTCGTAAAAATAATGATAGGAGAGATAACCTTGTTTCTAGAACATTTTGTGGATGGTTGGAATATACTACTCTATAATATGTTTGGATTCCGGAGGGCATCCTGGTTCCCTATTGCTAACTTTATGGCTTTGTGCTCTTTCCAGATTTTAATTTATTTGTGGTTGCAGCCCATGAGTTTGGCCACACATTGGGGCTACACCACTCCAGTGACCCTGAAGCTTTGATGTACCCTCTTTATACTTACCGTGGCCCGAAGGAGTTTGTTCTTCCTGAAGATGATGTAGAAGGCATCCAAGCTCTTTATGGTACTTATATGTTTATTCATTCTAAAATGAATAATGAAGAAGAGTGTGCAAATTCAAAGGAGTGCTTTGCCATAATGAAGTTTCCCTTCCAAAAGCATCCTTTGTTGTGTGCTGTGACAAAATAAAATAGTATGTATGTTCCCAACACCAGCATGGTTGCACCACTTGCGGCAACCAACTGATATACATATAATACACATGTAGGAGTTCTATTCATTGTGGTAGTTTGTGAGCCCCTCTTTGTGCTTCAGCAAAATTAAGTCGCCTTGATCTACGCACTTCTGGTTGTTAATTATTGGCAGATAGTAGGTTGGTAGAATGATAGGCGTTATATAAGTACTGTGAAATAAATTCTAAATATTGTACATTTAAGACAAAGAATATCATGAATGATTCTCAATATTTGCAGGTCCAAAAAAGAAGGCAAGCAGTGCTATAATTCCACAGAGGTGTGATCCAAACTTCTCTGCAGATGCTGTTGCAGATATACATGGTGATAAAATCATATTCAAGGACATGTAAGATGGTGCCAAATATATCTACCCATTCTTCTGAGCACAATCATTAGGGTTGTAAATAACTAATAATCATTAAATAACAACGAGGGATAAAATGAAAACATCAGCAATAGATTGTAAATTTTTGGCTATGATATTCTCCTATATTAGCCCCCTCTCTCCTTTAAGTCCAACAAACACCCTTTTTTGTTGTTGTTAATTTTCTCTTAAGATATGATTGTCAAAGGAGTTAACACTAACTTTGGCTTCTTTCAAACAAGCCAATAATCAAGTATGGTAAGGCTTGCATAAACGATCTATATAGTTAACATTAAACCTATTTGAGATTGTACTTTTAATGGTAATAAAATTTTTCCATCTCTTGTTGTAGGTAGCGGAGAGAATAGATAGGCAGAGCATGCAAGGATGAGTCTTAACTTGGTTCCTTCACACTAAGCAAAGATTTAGCATAAATATGTACATTTTATATTGGAGCAAGGGCTACAATAGCCCTATGGGGTAAAGGGCCGGGACAATTGAGCCTTGGTGGTGCAGGCTGTTAAATGCCTAGCACTTAGCTCCAGCTGCCTGCAATTACTGCAGGCTCAAATCCCACCAGGCTCAAGGTTGACTCAGCCTTCCATCCTCTCAGGGTAGGTAAATTGAGGACCCAAGATTGTTGGGGGCAATAAGCTGACTTTGTAAAAATGCCGCTTAGTAATAAGCAGGCATATACAATGGAATGAAGGCTATTGCTGAGCTCATTGGGTCATATCCCAAAAATTGTAAGCCGCCCTGAGTCTTCGGAGAAGGGCGGCATATAAATGTAATTAAAAAAAAGATTTTTAACAAAGAAACTGGGAAATGAAGTTTAAATTAATTAAATGATTTTCCTGCTAAATCTCTATTGTCACCTTCCCACCTTCCTTCAAGCACATCCTGTTTACAAGTATGGTAATTAGCACCCATTCATATTTCAATTGTTTACAAGTTTTAATATAAATGAAGATGTGGGCACAAATAAATAGATAGTATTTCATACCAGAGGAAGCAGCAGGATCAAGCAAAGATAAGCGACGCAGTGTAGTGTGTTAGTGGTATTAGTAGTGGACCGCAGAAGATGGAAAGATATTTAGTTTGTCAGCTTTTTGAGACAGACCAGACCAAAAAATAGATTCTACAGGAAACTAAAAAACTACTTTTATTTAGATTGGCCATAGTAACATAGTCATGTGAGTGTGATTGTGGTTCCTCTCCTCCCTCTTTTACATTTGTGCAGATTAGGTGGTGTCTGTCTGAGATGTTTTTGTAATCCTCCTTCATCATTTGTACTTAAGCAATGTTTCCCTTTTTGTTCCTATCTTTCCTCTCTTCCCCTCTCCTCTTGGGGTCATCTTCTGTATTCTCTACATCTGTCATACAACAGATTTGCATTATAGTTCAGAATAATGTCCAAGTGCAGACTTTGATTTCTGTTGAAGATCTGGGATCCACCTAATACTACGCCACAATTTTTCTGCTTCTTTCTCTTACTCAGATTTGTGTGGCATCATAATTATCAGATGATACATGAAGATTGGATGGTTATTGATTCTGTTTGGCCAGAACTTCCAAACTTCCAGTTTGATGCAGCTTATTATTCCCCAGAGAAGGACCTTCTCTTCCTATTTCGAGGTGAATGTTGCTTTGCCTTCATCCACCCTAACTTTCCTTCATCTATGTTTTTACTGAGAAGGACCAACACATGTCAATGTTATTCTTACTCTTTTGTTAAAATAATAACTTTCCCAAAATGTAGAATAGTTACTGATTAATGTTCATATTGTGAAGCCTTGGTGCTCTCTGCTTTTGTTTGTTTCCTTTCAGATGTTTTATTGCCCAACTAAGTAACATCTTCAGTGCTAAAGATATTACCTACTTACTGTTAAGTAGTGAAAAGTCTGCAAGAAAACAAACAAGTGCAAAGAGCATTGAAAACTCCATAGTTTGACCCTGAGCTACAAATATTTTCTTTTATTAATATACACACTAACACACAATTAATATACATACTAACTTCAGGAGAAAAAAGATAATTATTTGTAATGTCTTACAAAAGATTTCAGCTAAGAACCTCATGGTACAAGATAATTGCTACTGTGCACACATATTATTGAAGTGCAAGATTGAGGGAGATGATTCATCTACCGTAGGTTTTCTACCCCTCCTATGTAGAGTGTCAATTGTAAGAGTGTCAATTGAATGAATGAATGTATTGTTAATTTACCGGTATGTTCCAATTTTCTTTTCTGGCAAGTGCTCAAGTCAAAATTTAAAAAAGCAAAAACAGATTTGGTATACTAATTTTAAACAAATCAAAATTAACTAAAAACAAAAGTACTAAATCATTTACCAGTTGGGAGCTTAGCACAAAGATGCATTTTTCCTATAAAAGAGTGGGAACCGAATTCAATTGTGAAGTCCATAGTCTAGACATATTTGCAGAGATCTTCTCTCATGTGCTTGGAAGATGCACTCTGACAGTGTAGAGCACAGTGTCAAACTCAAGGCCCATGGGCCACATCCAGCCCATGATGTGGTTGGATCCAACCCATGGGGCCGTCCTGGAAAATATAAGGGGCCATCCCACATTGCTTCACCCTGGTCTACCCAATGCAAAGAGGAAACATCGGGACACCATGGCTTTGGCCCAGTCTACCCAATGTGAAGAGGAAAGATCGGGCCCACGTCGCTTCGGCCCAGTCTACCCAGTGCGAAGAGGAAACATACCAGCAGTTTGGGAAGTGGCATCAAGCTGGCCATGCCCATCCAGTTGGCCACACCCATCCAGTCAGCCCCACCCACCCAGCCCCCGAGGTCAACCACAGCCCTGATGCGGCCCTCAATGAAATTGAGTTTGACACCCCTGGTGTAGAGAGATGGTCCCTTGAATCACCAAACCCCAAGACACTTAAAACATTAAATGGAAGAACCAACTTTTCTTAGTAATTTTATTACTTATTTTTATACCATGAAGCAGATCCCTGTCTATCTTGGCTTTAGCATTAATGTTGTCAATTTATCATTTGCTTCCACAAACTGTACAGGGAAGAGGTATTGGGCTCTGAGGGACTACAAGCTACTCCGTGGTTATCCTCAGAAACTATACAATCTTGGATTCCCAAGCTATGTGCAGAGGATAGATGCTGCTTTCTATGATGTAAAATCCAGGAAGACAAAATTTTTCACTAGGGACCAGTTGTGGAGGTAGGTAATAAGTGGTTGAGGAAGTGGCTCATCTGAACCACTCTTACGTCCGCACTATAATAAAACTACATAAACATTTTCCAGAAACACTTTGAAAAACAGTTTTGAAACCCACAAAATACAGTTTCCCTATCCTGATGGCATATCGTATTTATACTGTTACATATTACTCATGATGCTGTGGTTTTACATGGAGCTCAGTTCTCTCCCTGGACCTTTTGCAATGCAAAATATCTATTCTGTTGGCTAAGTTTTTTCCTCCTTTCTGCATTTTACATCAATTTTCAAATCCTCATCCAGGTTTCTTTTTCTATCAAGAAGACATGTCATCTGAGATTGTCAAGGCAAGCTATAAGGTTGCTATTCTATGATGTAGTTAGGGGACAGGTAAGCCATGGGAGGCTAAATCTTGTTGAATGATTCTAATACCACCCATCATTGCATATACTGGCAGAAGTTGTGGGAAATGTGAGTTATCAAGACCTGTTGCTGATTGCTCTGTCCTTCTCTAACCATATTAAAACATTTTCTCCCATGTTTTCACCAACTACATCATAAGACCCCGTAATTCCCTTGTGGGGTGGAGTCTGGGCAACCGAATGGAGCAAGCAGAGAGTTTTAAGGGCCGGATGCCCTTCCTCTTGCCAATGCAGAGTTTTGTTCAGTTCAAATATAATCTCAGTGTGCCCAGAGAGAGAAATATCTGCGTCTACCTAGGATTGAACTCACACCTTCCTGATTGCAAGAACTCCACCTCTAGGCCACCACACCACTCCTTTCACCAACTACAAATCAGCTCCTCATATGAGTGCCCCACTCAGGGGCAACAGATGTAGGATTTCTCAGTTTCCACCCGCTCCTGTGAACTGTATTCGTTCCTCCCAACATTTTAACAGTCTCTTGATTTCTGGCCTTCAATAAATTAATAAAAGCATGGGTTAGGGTTTCACCAAGTCATGAGGATTAATTAACTCTATTCTTCTGTGTATCTCTCACAGTTTGATGTTATATATGATTTGGATTTTAAATTTGATTTGCATTGTTTTCACTCCCAGTTACACTTGAGAGAGTTGTACACCATAGTCGGTCAGCTAATTGGAGCAGCCCATAAGCCATGTAAATAAAGAAATAAATCAGCACCCTTAAATAGCTTGAGAATCAACCACAGAGCCTTCTAACATCAATGAAAAGGACTTTTCTATATTCCTGGAAATTTCATGAGGGAGTCTGCGAACAAATGTAAACAACATTAGTTTTGGGCCAGACTGAACAATGAGTGAGAAGTGAGGTTATAAGATTTGTGCACTAAGCACAAGAGAGTTTGACAAAGTAAAATGTGGTTTATTGATTCAACTGCATAGTTAGAACATACACAATTATTCTGCATAAAGAAGATTTTTATTTGGGAAATTTATATGGCTGCCCATTTCTGATACATAAGTTGGGGGGGGGGCTAACAATTAAAAACAAAATCAGGATGAAATATTTAAAAAAGCAGCATCAATAATAGTTACTGTATTTCTCCTCCCTCAATACCGAAGGCAAGGCTTTGATCCCACTAAAGTGAAGGCTGTTTGTATATCATACAGAGATAATTGGAAAATGTTGGAAGGACTATGAAAGAAGACAGAGTAAGATGGTTTCTGATCAGATACCCTAAATCTTTTGGCTTCAGTTCTCTCCCATTCTGAGTTTTCCCAATTTCTTTCTAAGGCTCATGCTGGTTTCTTATTATTATTCGTTTTGGGTTGCAGCTATGATGAGAGATTTCATTCTATCGAGCACGGCTATCCAAAACAAATAAAGGAGGAATTTCATGGAATTATACATAAAGTGGATGCAGCATATCAGCAGAATGGTAAATATGTCCGTTGTCATCTTGTTGCATGAAAGGGAAGTTTTATTAGATATGGATGCCATATTGTTACCAAGGATACCTAAAAAGTCACAAAAATGTTTTCAACACAGAATTTCTCATCCATATACATTAAATATGATCCCTTCTTCCTTCCTTCCTTCCTTCCCTCCTTCCTTCCTTCCTTCTTTCCTCCCTCTCTCCTTCCCTTTCACTGATATAGTTGTACTGAAATTTGTCCTAGAGCGGAAAAAATGCATCCTTTGGATTCTCTCAAAACTCTCTCAGAGAGAAAGCCCTTCTTCTTTTGTTGCTATTACCAATCATTTTTGTTTTTCTAGAATTCATCCAATTATGTGGGTTATTCCTTGGCAAAATGTCATCAGTGTTTTTGTATTGGGCAGCACATATGTCATTTTGAGGTAAATCTGGGCAACCAGATTTGGCAAATAGTATTCCTGATGACCATTAGATATAAAGATATAGGAAACACACCTGCTACCATAAAGTAGCTGAATAGTTATTTTGCAGAATACTGGTAATCTTATTGCCAATGAATTACAGTAGAATTTCGGGAGGATAGTATGGAGAGCATCTTGATTTATAAAATGTCTACTATGAGGATATAACCAGTTTCAATACACTGATTTTCAACAATGCTACCACGTGCCAGTTTCACTACTAGTGCTGATTGCTGTTGTTGTTTTGAACAAGGGGATAACTCACCCCAATTGTCCTCAGTTTCTAAGAGAATTAATTAACATCCATTTCTGAGGCATTTTTAGAGATAAAAAATTATATCAGAGGCCTGTGCCTTGCTTTGTGGATGTCAATTATGCTGAAGGCCTATGGCTTTGCTTTGTGGCTTGCTAACTTTCCAATATTATACTGACATATTTTTCAAATTTGAAAATTAAGATGTGTGAGGAAACCTATGGTTAACAGATGTGTTGGCAGCCCTCGTGATAAAGGTAAACCTTGAGTTATGACCTTAATTGAGCCCTGCAATTACAATAATAAGCTGTGACAGTTGTAAAGCAGGTTACCTTGTGACTAGACTCAATTTTATGTCCTTTTTTTGTGGTAGTTATTAAGTGAATGCCTCAGTCATTAACCCATTGTTTGCTACAGAGTAGTTTTTGGAGGAAACTGAAAGTAAATGCTGGTTTCCAAAAAAGCGGGAATAAAATATGGGATTGCAGATGGCCATAACTATGGGTCGGTTGCCACACATGCAAAATAGCAATAGCACTTAGCTTTACTGTGCTTTATAGCCCTCTCTAAGCAGTTTACAGAGTCAGCATATTGCCCCCAACAATCTGGGTCTGCATTTTACCAATCTCAGAAGGATGGAAGGCTGAGTCAAAGTTGAGCCTCGTGAGATTTGAACTGTCAAATTGCAGGAAGCTGGTAGGCAGCAGAAGTAGCCTGCAGTACTGCACTCTAACCACTGCACCACTGCGGCTCAGTCCCATGGGCAGGACGAGATGAATTTAGAAACCAGGACATAAGTATCTTTTGGGGAGTCCATTGCTAAGGGACTGTTTATAAGTCAAGGACTAACTGTAGTCATTTCTGTCTTAGTTCATTCTCTTCCTTTCAGACCCTCTCAGATTTGATGGACCCAACACTTTCAAATTCTAAAAACCTCCATGAACAAGATGCCAATCATTTTTAGAACTATAACCTCTAATTCATTTCTTTTCTTGCAGATTCCATTTATTTCTTCTGTGGCTCATTCCAATTTGAGTATAGCATTTCACACAGAGAAGTCATCTGCACTACACCAGCAAACTCTGTATTAGGCTGTTAAACAACAAGGAATTTGATCAACTTGGAAGCAGAATTGAGTGAAATATTGCAGATGTCATGGGAAACTGACAAACATTTGCATTAATTATGTCTGTTCTGTATAAATCAATCAATCCACTAAGTTGTTTTTGCTTCCCCTACCTGTGGAAGCCAGAAATAAATGTTCTTTTATTTTCTTCTTCAGTTGGAGAAATAGAACTGTGTTCAATATATATGTAAAATCCTTTGTAAATTCTAACAGAGAAAACAGATATCCGGAGAGTTTTTCTTAGCATCTTACTGAAGCACAAATATGGATTAATCACACAGAACTAGCACTTTGAATTGCATCCAGAATTCTTATTGGCAGTCAATAATGACCTTTAAAGCAGATGTAAAGTATTTGTAGTGATTAATAATGAGCTATAATTATAGGGATTTAAAGCAGGATTAAGTAACCCAAGAGAGAAAGCTGTATTATGATTGCTGTAGATGCAAATGTCGCCAAGCATTTTAAGTTTCTGTTAATGTATCTTCTTCCCTGCAAAATAAACTTTTTTTGTTTTTGTTTCTTATGTTAAGTAGGCTTGAACGTTTATTTTGATTGTCTCTCTGTGGGTTTTTTGAGCATCTTTTATTATTTGAGATAAAGGAAAGTGCTCCTTCTGACAGTGATGTTTTCTTTTGCCTTGTTGCCACTGCTCTATATTACCTGCAGGTTCAGCCCCACTAGGCAGACCAAGAAATCGACTCCACAGGAAGGCTGAAACTACTTTGATAGATATTGGCTATAATGGCAAAATCTTTTAAGCCTGTTTGTGCTACACCTCCCATCCACTCCCATCTCTTATACTCCGGTGAATCAAGCATCTGTATCTGATGCTTCTAAATATTACCTCATGAGTCGTGGTGGCGCAGTGGTTAGAATGCAATATTGCAGGCTACTTCTGCTGACTGCCGGCTGACTGCAGTTTGGCAGTTCGAGTCTCACCAGGCTCAAGGTTGACTCAGCCTTCCATCATTCCAAGGTCGGAAAAATGAGGACCCAAATTGTTGGGGGCAATATTATGCTGACTCTGTAAACCACTTAGAGAGGGCTGTAAAGCCCTGTGAAGCGGTATATAAGTCTAAGTGCCATTGCTGTTGCTATTTCTCAGGATTTAAAATATGTTTCAGACCCCTTTGATTAGTTAGCAGTCTTCTATACTTCCATCAAAGCCATCTTTTTTCCTACTTTCTACACACACCCCAAACGGGGCCTACAACGCTGTGATCAAAGATGTCCCCATTTTTATCTGGGTCACACATGAAGGAGACATGCATGTGATGGACTTACAACATAGCCAAAGCTTCTATCATATTGCCACCTTGTTTTTTCTGAGTATCATTGATGCTAAAATGTGAGGAAGGAAGGAAGGAAGGAAGGAAGGAAGGAAGGAAGGAAGGAAGGAAGGAAGGAAGGAAGGAAGGAAGGAAGGAAGATTTCTGATGTTCCTTGTCAGCTTCCCACAAGGAAACTCAATGGGAAAACTGATAGGTAGTTGGAAGCAAGAGTGGGCTGCAGGGGGTTTGCAGGGCTTCGGGAGAGCTAGCTAAGATTCTGTGCAGTTCAGAGAACCACCAAATCCACTCCTGGCTGGCCCTGCCCACGCCACCCCTCCCCACCCAGGAATCCCCACACGGCCCATTTTGGATGCAGGTAAGTGCAGGGTGAGCGCAGAGGCTCGGGGACAGTGAAAAATGGGCCTCCCAGAAGTTCAGGAAGGCCGGAAATGGGCCCATTTCTGGCTTTCAGAGAGCCTCTGGAACCCAGGGAGGCCGTTTTCGCCCTCCTGGAGGCTCAAGGAAAGCCTCCAGAGCCTGGGGAGAGCAAACCCACCGCCCGCCATGGTGCAGGAGGCTGACTAGGCCATGCCCACCATGGCCATGCCCACCCAGCAACTGGGCAGAGAACCCTTTGCTAAAAAAATTTAAGCCCACTCCTGGTTGGAAGTTACCTTTGTTCTCAAAACTGTTTTGTCCACTTATGGTTATTTTGTTTACTCTGTTTAGATAAGGAAATAACTCTGAAACACTGAAGCAGGACACGGGTTGTCTAGTCTTTTATAAAAGTCTTCTAATGCTACCCCACCTCTGTGTACACAGGGAGGGGAAATGTAGATACTGGCTACCTGTTGTACAGGTAATTTCCATGCTGCTCCTTTCTAGTGGTGAAACTGAAAAATGAATGCAATGAGTAATTCTTTCTACCCACCTTCCAACTGTTTATGCTCTTTGGTGGAATTTATTGTAATGCTTCTATTATCCTAGTAACTGATTGAACTTTAATCAGTGGGATTTCCTGTCAGACGATTATTGTTGTCTACAATCTAGAGTATTTTGGGAGCATGGCAGGAAGCAAAACACATACTGAAAAGTCACCTAGTGAGTAATGTTTAGGAATAATTAGTTCATGATGCAACAGAAGAATTGTGATAGATAGGCAACAAAGGTGAAAATTAAAGCTTTGTTTGAGTCATCTCGCCTCCTGGCACCTTCCTTAGACAAGTTGGTAACATTTTCTTGGCTAGAGAATACAAGTGGTTTGCTACTGGTCTATGGAGATTTTATGGTTTGCTACTGTTTTCTTCCAAGACATTTTACAGGCTAGCCAAGAGTTGCCAGATTTCTTGAACTTCTTCTGTCAAAATGCTAACTAGGCCTGATCCATCCAATCAAAATGTCAGCCCTGCATGGTAGGCCAGACAAAGAAACCAAACAAACCTTTCTTAGGTCAGGACGATTTTTATTATACAGTGGTACATTGATACCCATTATTAATTGGTTCTGGGAAGAATGATGAGTACCAAAAACGATGAGTACCAAACAATCTTTCTCCCATAAAGAATAATGTAGTGAGCCACAAGGCAGCCAAGATTGTTCTGACCCACGCCCTTTCCCAACAAATCAAACACAATCCAAAAGTGTTTTGTAATGCTTTTTTGTAATGCTTTTACAAAATAATTAGCTGTGATAAGCACAAGCCTTGACAAACTGTGCGAGACTTGCCAAAAGATAACAGACAAGAAATAATATACAAGAAACTTCAAATACAAACTCAGGATACTGCAATGTCCATGAGGCTGGAGTTTCAAAATGTCTTTGCCTTCTGCAAAGTATGTTCGTTTCACAGCTGGCTTTTATCTTCTTGAAGGAAGGACCATTACCTTGCAGCCTTACTCCTGAGTCACCCGTGCTGCTGTAGCTGCTCTTTCCAACAAGCAATCCTGCGCGCACGTGCACTGCCAGCCCCACAATCTCTGAAGGCAGCAGTCCACTCCCTAATGGTCCTGGCCCCTCATCTGAGTCCTCGCTCTCCTCAGCAGTCCGCACCTGCTGCCGGCTAACCACAACAAAGATCAACAGGTTCTAGCTTGTACATTGTGTACCAAACAAATGATGAGTACCAGTACAAATCTTTTGTGTCAAAATGCATTGACTACCAAATTCAAAGCAGTTGAGTACCAAGGTACCACTGTAATAGCTATAGTGTTAGAGTCTTCCTGTTGGAATATGCTTCACACTCCCTCATTTGTATTTGTGTGAATAGGGAGGAGCTTCTCTGAGGCATTTAGTCAAGTTAGTTTCTTGGCCCGGGCTTAAACCCTGCTTATATGACCATTGCTTGGTAACTGCTCTTCCTCCAGCGCTTCAAGGCCTTCCCTATGCCCTGTACACCAGACAAGGTTATCCATGGATGACCATTTGCTGAAGCATGCAAGGAAACCATACTAGTGAATAAGGCTGTACCGTGTTGAGCTTGTTTGCAAATTGTAATGTTAGTGAGCTGTGGTGGCACAGTGGTTAGAATGCAGTATTGCAGGCTAATTCTGCTGATTGCCGACTGCCAACAGTTTGGCTATTAAATTCTCATGAGCTCCAGGTTGACTCAGCCTTCCATCCTTCCAAGGGTGATAAAATGAGGACCCAGATTGTTGGGGGCAATATGCTGACTCTGTAAACCACTTAAGAGAGCACTTTAAAGCACTGTGAAGTGGTATGTAAGTCTATTGCTATTGTAGTATTATTTATAGAAATATCACCCAGATTTTAAGTCCCATACATTTTTATTTGGGAATTAATTCAACTGAACTAGCTAGAAATTATTTCTGAATAAATAGGCACAGAACTGGAATAAAATTGGTTGGATCTTCTCCCATATAGAAAGACTGGTCAGTCTGATGATCACGTGATACATATTAAACCCAATCTTATTGTTGTGATTCCAAGAGTTCTGTGATGACCCGGAGTGTACACAAACGTAACAAAATCCAAAACGTAAATAAATGTCCTTTAATGCCTCCAACTTGGCCCCACTGTTCAATAATTCTCAGTTGGAGATAAAAAGTACTCAAAAATAGTCTTCAAAAGAAAGCAATACAGTCCAAACTTAATGAGCAGATAGAGGTGAAATAAAAAACCAAACAAACTACAATGATGAAATTTCCACAACTGACCAGGATAAGTAATTACCAAATTCAAGGAGATAACAAGGCAGCATCTGTTGGAAGGATGCCAACCAAGATAACTTCAGCCCAAAATAAAACACGCGTTGCTTCTGGCAATGCTGTGTTGTAATCTTCTCTCTTATATACTAGTCTCCCAGCTGCAAGAAGTGAGGAGGATCATGGCTGCTTCCTCTCTCGTAAGCCAAGCTGTTTCCTTCTCCGTTCCTCCCTGCATGTCCTAGGATGAAGAGGGGATGGGCCTAGTTCTTCCTCTGACTGCCCAGCTGGCTTCTGCCCTTCCCCAGCCTTCTCCACAACCTATGGAACCACACCTCCACTCCCTGTCAGCTGTTCCTCCTTTCCCTCAGAGTCTGACTCTACCAAGGGCATGACAAGTTCCTTATGATCACAGCTGCCTAAAGTTGGAGGGAAGGTTTCTTGTTGACATGATGTGAAAAAACATACACAAAACTAAGTATTCAATATACCTTCTTCCTCTTCTCCTGCTTGCCTCAAACTTGTCAAGCATAATTATTTCTCCTAGTCCATCATCTATTTGTACCGTATACTCCAAATCAATGCATATCTATTTGCAGACCACTGCTTTAAGCATTGTTTCCTGCTTGAGCGCTTGGACTAGAACAGAGGTCTCCAACCTTGGCAAACTTTAAGACTTGTGGACTTCAACTCCCAGAATTCAGCAAAGCTGACTGGGGAATTCTGGGAGTTGAAGTCCACAAGTCCTAAAGTTGCCAAGGTTGGAGACCCCTGGAGTAGAAGTCCTGTCAGGTCCCTTCCAACTCGGTTATTCTGTTTTTCAGTACAATATGAAAACGATGCACAGCTTTTCGGGCTTATTTTGTCAGAACAAAACAATTTCTTCCCCCCCCCCCCCACTCCACAAAAGACAATAAAGGGGCAATAAAAGGCCCATGGCATTATTGCAAAATCATCAGAACTGAAAACCTCAACTTTTTCCACAATACCTGGAAATATGCTGAGACCATGCTTATTGAAAGCCACAATTCCAAGCCATCCTTGGGACAACAGAAGATTTTTTCCCCAAACCAAGCCAAGTCTTTTTGAGGGGGGGAAAGGGGTGGGGGGAGAGAGCAGAGTAAGAATGTTTACTCTCTAGCTCTCGGAAATTGGTATTTCTCAGTGAAACATGATGAATCATCAGAGTAACTCTATAAAAGGCATGCCAGGTTATTTTGCTAAACCATCAGAGTTCCAGCCTTTCGCATCCATTGAATCTGCAAGATGCATCCAAATTCTGCAGTCGCATTTTTTCTGCTGCTGGGCATGTCCTGGTGTTTTAGGTTACAGGTTTCCGATGAGGATGATAGCGACGAGTTCACAAAACAGGAGCTGCAGTTTGCAGAGGTAAAGTGATTGATTCGTTAAACGACACATTCCTGCCTCTTCTTCTCTGTGTTGCTTTCTTCTCTATCAATATCTTATTCTCTTATCACTAACACCATCAATATGGATGGAACCTAATCAAGGACAGAAGCAACCTAGAATTAAGGAGACATTTCCTGACAATTAGAACAATTAATCAGTGGAATGACTTGCCTCCAGAAGTTGTGGGTGCTTCAACATTGGAAATTTTTAGGAGATTGGACAATTTTTGCCTGAAATGTTATGGGGTTTCTTGCTTGAACAGTTGGACTGTTATTATTCTGATAACATGAACGGTATGCTACAATAAAAAAAGACCTGAACTTTTGTTTTGGTGAATCTGTATGGAATATTATTACTTCTATTTCTAACTCTGCTAGTGGTTTTCTTTTATGTTACTATTGCCATCAGGATTAAAGTACCCTATTGATAAACTGTTTCCCCCTCTTCTTTCTTCTCTCCAGCACTATTTAAAGACTCATTATAATCTCTGGTCAAGTCCCGCTGGCATCTTGAAGTCAGGGGATACATTTACCACCAAACTCCGAGAAATGCAATCGTTTTTGGGGCTAGAAGTCACCGGAAAGCTGAATGAGAAACCTATGAGTTAATGAAGCAGCCCCGATGTGGAGTCCCTGATGTGGGAGAGTACAACTTTTTCCCTCGAAAGCCAAAGTGGTCCCATACTAATTTAACATACAGGTGAGAAGCAGCTTGTCTCTAGCTCCAGGTCTAAACAATTTGTGCTGATGGATTTCCCATGCCAGTGGCACCCATCACCTATGCTATAAGGGAGCGGGAAAAATCAAAGCTGGTGCGTAAGCACACCAACGTGCCTACCATCCCTGTCCAAATATACCCTTTGTATTCGCATCCATTTCTTGTATTAATAATCCTGTTTATTTTTATATCTGTTATCTAGTACATATTTGACAAATTAAATAAATAAATAAAATAAAATAAAGACTGGACTAAAATTTGGAGGAGATTTGATGGCCATGGTGGGTGAGGGAATGAGGCAAAGGAATAGGATGTTTTTAATAAAAATGACAATGTGATTTTGAATATCTTCCATACCCTCAGAGGGATTGTCTATTTTTGTTTATGATAGCATCATACACAGCTTATTTGAGATGAATGTTATGTATTACATATACAACTTTAAGATGAATGCTACGAAGCTGTTTTATGGTCGAACAGCGTTTAAACAGCTTTAAACAGGTTAAAGCAGCTTTCAGTAAACAAACCACAAGTCTCACAGACCCAAACAACCTAAATTATTTCCATTATGTATGAAATGCTGAGCACACTGGGTTGCATCCCAAAAATTGTAAGCCGCCCTGAGTCTCCGGAGAAGGGCGGCATATAAATGTAATTTTAAAAATGTATCTTTTTACAGCCACTTCTAAAAATAAGGCAAATTTATTATTACTCTGCCAAAGCAAAAAACAAAAACCACCACACTTTTGGTGGCTGGAAAACCTACTTCAGCAAATATAGGAAAACTGCTTCCATTTGCAAAATCAAAAGCATAGGAAAGAATTCCACGTTATTGTTAGTGAATGTTTTGCAATCTTTTTCTGAGTCTTAAAAAAAAATCATTTGTTTGATTTTGGTAGGATTTTAAATTACACCCCAGATCTGAAAAAGTCTGAAGTGGAGCGAGCCTTCAGAAAGGCATTCAAAGTCTGGTCTGATGTGACACCACTCAACTTCACCAGAATTCGCAGTGGTGTAGCAGATATCATGATCTCTTTTGGACGAAGAGGTAAATAGATTGGACTGCCATCTGTCAGAAAAGGTGCAGGGTCTCCTGCTTGGGCGGGGGGGGGTTGGACTAGATGACCTACAAGGTCCCTTCCAACTCTGTTAATCTGTTTAAAAAAATAGTGAGGAAATGGCTGCCATTGGTCTTTTATTGGTGAAGCCATGGAGGACAGGATTAACTACTAGTTTTGATGGGTGTTGGAATCACAAGCAACTTATCCAAAATGCTGGAGAGCAATGGTGAGAGAAGACTAGCATTGTCTTGTTTGTATTTGAGAACTTTTTGTATGCATTTGATCGATAACATGAAATGGTGGACTTCATTTGTAGCTGGCCTGAATCCAGCTTCGGGATTTTTCTGTACTTTACTTGTTTTTGTGAGTTAACAGAAGGATTGTCGTTTGATTCGATTGTCAATTAAAAATATTAATTAATGGTATTTATTACTGTTCCATATGTTTGTAGAACATGGTGACTTCTATCCTTTTGATGGACCTTCTGGTCTCCTGGCTCATGCTTTCGCTCCTGGACCAGGTTCTGGAGGAGATGCTCATTTTGATGAGGATGAATTGTGGTCAACCGATTCCAAAGGTAACTAAAATGGCTTTTAAAAAGCATTTCCACTCCCTTCAGGTTATTTGGTTCCGTTTGATGCCAATGCTTAACCAGTAACTTTTTTTCATAAGCAGACTTTCCCTTTGGGGGAAATACATGAATGTAATTCATCATTGTTCAGCTTCACAATTTCAAAGTCAATACTAGCAGAGATGTTTGTTTGGATTAATACTACCTTATCAATACCAATTGCATCCATTAATGCACTTCCTACTTGCACAAAGGTGAACGTATATTCCACTGAATTCAGATCAGATAAATGTGGATAACTTTAGTGTTAGCAGCACTTACCTAGCCTTGAAAACTAAGCAGAGTCAATACTTGGCTGAAGTTCAGAAAAGAAATCCAGAGCTGTTGGAAAAAGTTCCTGAAAGCCAGTTCTATTCTACTGCCAAGAAAACAGTGGAGACTTTTAAAAGACTGGACAGCCACTTGTCCGGAATGGTACAGGGACCTGTTTAAGGACGTTGCTGAGAATCAACACTAACTCAAAGGCAGCAGGGGAAGAAGAAGAAAAAACATCTACAGGTAGTGCTCAACT
Organism: Naja naja; assembly: GCA_009733165.1. Taxonomy (NCBI): domain Eukaryota; kingdom Metazoa; phylum Chordata; class Lepidosauria; order Squamata; family Elapidae; genus Naja; species Naja naja. The sequence goes on from CM019152.1 coordinate 46,250,435, forward strand.
TATGACCACAAATGAGCCCAAATTTTTTTGTGGCTAAGTGAAACATTTGTGAGTTTTGCCCCATTTTATGACCTTTCTTGCCCCATTTGTTAAGTGAATCACTGCAGGTGTTAACTTAGTTACACTTAGTTGTTAAGTGAATCTGGCTTCCCCATTGACGTTGCTTGTCAGAGGGTCACAAAACGGGGTCATATGAAATCGGGACACTGCAACCGACATAAGTATGAATCAGTTGCCAAGCATGTGAATTTTGATCGTGTGATCATGAGGATGCTGCAATGGTCATAAGTGTGAAAAATGATAATAAGTCACTTCTTACTATGCCATTGTAACTGTCACTAAACATACTGTTGTAAGTTGAGGCTACCTGTATGAACTTCTCCAAAAATGGAAGGGGGGGGGGAATAATCAGAATATATTTCTAGAGACATAACAGCAGCCATCTTCATAACCCCAAAAGTCCTTGGAGGCTGAAAACCCTAGTAAAAATAAGAAAGTTAGCCTCCAGATGCAAACAGACAGCCTAACCCCCAACTTTCCTATCTATGTTGGTAAGTAATTTAGCTAACAGATACAATTTCAATTCATGGAAAGTGAAAATATTGGGAGAGCCTGTAAGATTAATTAAACAAACACTTAAATGATGGTGGTTGTTATTTTGAATGCCAACAGAAAGAAACAAAAGGTAGAAACCAGGTTTTTTAACCTGACAAAATTAGGATGCAAGCTTGGTTGCTTTCTTGACACAAAGGCATACTGTTTCCTAGGATATAATTTGTTTCTTGTGGCTGCCCACGAATTTGGTCATGCTCTGGGACTCGAGCATTCCAGAGATCCAGGAGCTCTGATGTATCCAATCTACACATACACAGGGAACACTGGTTTCTTGTTGCCAGATGATGATGTACAAGGGATCCAGAGTCTTTATGGTAAGCTGGTGTTTTGAGGTTTCTTCTGTTTATTGAGATGTTGTGCCAAAATCTGTCTTGCAATTTCTTACATTTTTTTTCTTCTGCTTCTCCAAAAGAGGTGTTTGCTTTTCTCTCTTATTCTCAGAATGCTTGAATGTTTATTTGAATTTCTCTTGGTGGTGTAATCAGGGGTGGGATTCAAAAATCCCAGCAACTGGTTTGCTGCCCAGTTGCTGGGTGGACGTGGTCATGGTGGGTGTGGCCTACTGGAACTTCCGGGAAGACTGTTTTTCAGCTTCCCAAGGGTCCAGAGTCTTGCCTCAGGCCTCTGGGAGGGCAAAAATGGCCTCATCAAGCTCTGGAGACTCTCCGGAAACCAGAAACAGGCCAGTTTCGCTACTTCCGAGCCTTTCCCCCCTCCCAGAGCCTTCACACGGACCCTGCACTTAACCTGCATTGAAAATGGGCTGCATGGAGACTCCTGGGAGGGGAGGGGAGGGGAGGGGTGGGTGGGGCCAGCTGGTTGGTTCAAATACCAGTTCGGTGAACCAGATGCAAATTTAACATCTGGTTCACTTGAACCGATCCGAACCGGTAGAATCCCACCCCTGGGTGTAATCGACTTTACTTTCTTTTGAAGCAACACCAAAGTGCTGGTCTTGTGGTTTATCGTTCCTGATCTTTTCATGGCTTTGAAAGTTTCCTAACTGTCCATATCCAATTTTTTTTAAAGAAAGAAAAACAAACAAACAAACAAACAAAAACTAATGAGAACAGTTCCTGGTTAGAGATTTAATGAAAGTATGGGAAAATTGGAAGCAGCACAACATTTGTATAAGTTTCTTTCATCAATGTAAATGTGAAGAGATAGGGGGAAATGCAAAAAAATGGCATGCATTGTACAAATGTTTAATCACCCAATTCTTAGAATGACATGCAATGATAGACTAATAGAATCACAATATGTAATCTATATTTAATATATAAACAATGTACTGATCCAGGTGCAGGAGATCATGATCCCGATCCTGATCATCCAAAAACCCCTGAGAAATGCAGTGAAAACTTAACACTTGATGCTATCACAGAATTTCGGGGAGAAATGATGATCTTCAAAGACAGGTAAATCATAAATGAACTATGAAGGATTTTTCTGCCATTTATGACTTCATGAGATATTTTACTGATTAAGGGAGGCAATGACTAATTATAGGATTAAATTGCTCCAAGAGAGCCTGCAGATCTTGAGATCTGTATGTATGTATCTTCCAAACCTTAGAGATGAATACATTGCAACAATCTCTTCCTCTAACCAATGATTAACCACTGCATGATGTTAAAGACCAATTGACCGCATTGTATGCTGACTTTATTTATCCATGAATGGCTTGTTCTGTATTGTGTAAAAATAATCTAGTCAAAAGCAAGCAAAATCAGCAAATATCCATTGTATTATCTTCTGCAAAACAGATTGTGCATTATGTAGATATCATCAGATATCAGATTCAAGGTGCTGGTATTAACCTATAAAGCCCTGCATGGCTCGGGTGCAGGGTACTTGCAGGAGCGCCTCCTACCAGCATCGAGGTCCGATCGCTCGGCACACTCCCATAGGCAGGCCCTCCTGGGGGTGCCATCGGCCATACAATGTTGGTTGGTGGTCCCCCGGGGGAGGGCCTTCTCTGGGGCCCCCACCCTTTGGAATCAGCTACCTCTAGAACTGCATTTGGCCCTGGACCTGCACTCCTTCTGCCGTGATCTCAAGACTTGGCTGTTTGCACAGGCTGGCCTAGACTAAGCAGGGTTGGGAATTTTAATTCAGGATATTTTAATTGATTTTATAATTGGATTAGATAATTTGATAAAGGTATATTTATTGTTTATACATTTTTGTGTAAGCCACCCCGAGTCCCCTCGGAGATGGGGCGGCATATAAATCCAATAAAATAAAATAAATAAATAAAATAAATCCTCATCTTTATCACCACTATTTAGAATTAGAATAACAGAATTGGAAGGGACCTTGGAGGTATTCTAGTCCAAACCCACTCCTTAGGCAGGAAACCATTTCAGTCAGATGGTTATCCAATCTCTTCTTAAAAACTTCCCGTGTTGGAGCATTCACAATTTCTGGAGGCAAGTTATTCCACTGATTAATTAAATTTTAAATTCGATTTTAATTCGGTTTTATACTTGTATTTTGGCTTGTTTAGTTTAATTTCTTTTTAACTAATTTATTGTTCTGTGTTTTTATCTGTGAGCCGCCCCGAGTCCTTTCTGGAGAGTGGCGGCATACAAGTCAAAACAAACAAACAAATAAATAAATAAATTGTTCCAACCGTCAGGAACTTTCTCCTTAGTTCTAGATTGCTTCTCTCCTTGATTAGTTTCTACCCATTCCTTCTTGTCCTGCCCTCAGGCGCTTTGGAGAATTTTATTCAACACTTTTATATTTGTGTGCTTTTAGGAATTAGCAGCCTGTAAGTTTGGGTTGCTTGACCATTAGGGTCTGCTTAGAATTATACTTGCAATCAAAATATCTTGAGATCAATCAAATTCAAATTGGGCATCACTAAAGTGACTCCAGATGAGCATTTCCAAATGTACTTCTTGAGTCTGAGACTTAATGAAATTGACCTATAAAGTATCTCAGAAGGTTTGATGACAGGTTGTTGAAAACTGTGCTCATATTTTAGGCCTATTCTCTGCTTGCATTTATCCATGACATGCTAGAACCTGCAATATCCCTTTTAGCTCCCTCCCCATTCCATTGCATTTATTTCATCCCCAGCCCTTAATAGATACAAGCTTAAACTGCCATTAACTGTCCTGGTGTTAATGTTTTCTCTCTGATTCCAAGAATATCTCCCACACGGATAAAATCTGCTAGGCCTGGAAGGAGCTTGAAGGGAAGAGATTGGCAGTGATTGGAAACAGACAACAAATGGAGGACAGGCATCACTGGTGTCTGTGTGTGCATGTGGGGGAGTTTAATTTTAAAAATCCAGTATTGTTTTCTGCCAACACAAGAATGTATGCATTCCGCAATTTAATTTAAAAATTCAAACTGAAGTTCAACAAAGGGGAAAACCTTGGTGACTCCAAAAATACATGGTCTTTGTTATCTCTGATTATCTCCATCTCTTTTTATCTCTGATTCCTAGAATAAGAAAACTGACATAGTGTAAGGTGCTATTGACTATATACATGATAATAAATGTGCTTTATAATTTGAGTATTTATATTCAAATTTTTAATTGCTTCTTTACATTGTCAGCTAGTGATGCTCCATGATGGTTATTATAAAAAGAACAATAAACATTAGCAATTACATTAAAAGCAAAGTGTTTTAAGTCCTTGCGAAATGCAAGCCCAGAGTTCAATTCCCTCAATTCAGTGGTGCAGTTTAATGGTTGTTGTATTTATTGGTAGGTACCCAATATTGTCTCGATTCCAGAGAATCAAGTTCTAGAACCAGTCAGTACATTTAATAAAATTTTGGCACTTTATAACAAAACTTTCCTCTTCCAATTAGGTTTTTTTGGCGCTTACATCCTCAGATGGTTGAAGCAGATTTGGTGCAGATTAGATCATTTTGGCCAGAAATTCCGACCAAAATTGATGCAGCATATGAACACTCGGACAAGGATCGTGTGCTGCTTTTTCGGGGTAAGTTAATGAAGACTTTTTTTAAAGTTTGAATTATGTCATCTTTTTCATCAAAAGTGATATTCCAATTTCAGAATCTTAATGAAAATTAAAAAGCAATTATGAATCTGCAGTTACAAATATAATTCTAACCTTCTAAAGTTACAATTAAAACAAAATGTAACATCATTTAAATATAAATATCTGTTAAATAACATTAAGGTTCAGACTTCCTTGTCTTGAATGGGGAGATATAGAATTCCCAGTGTTCTTTTGGATACGTTTCCAGAAATTATAGGACTGAAGTTTAAATTAGTCCTTCATAGAAGAACTATAGAAGAAGACTTCATAGAAGTCTTCACTATTATTATATTCCAGTATCAAAATGAACACTAAGGAACTGTGTGGCATCACAAGACTCTCCCATGGTTTTGCTACACTTATTAATGTAATTTCCCCTAATAGAAACTACGGTATATTAGAATGGGTAAGGTTTCAATAAAATCAAGTCTTTCAAATCTCACTACTTTTTCCAGGGTAGACTCAAAGAAGTTTTGCTTTTAGAAATCAAATTCAAACTCCGACAGGATGCTACCTCTGATTTATAAAATAAAAGTGAAAGTATTTTATACCCTCTATTCACCACCACTTTCTCCTTGTGAAGTAATTCTTGCTTGGTCTCACTTGAGATATATAATGATTATTATGTAAAATATGACAATGTGTTTTCTACTTCTTTTACAGGCAGAAAAGTTTGGGCTTTGAATGGTTATGATATAGTAGAGGGCTACCCTAAAAAAATTTATGAATTGGGTTTGCCAAAATCCATAAAGACAATAGACGCAGCTGTCCATATCAGTGAGACTGGGAAAACTCTCTTTTTTACAAGAGAAAAATACTGGAGGTAGGTTGAATATTTTTCTCACCATCTTTTGATGAGAGGCATATGTCTTTGAATCAAATTTGATTCAGGGTGACCTCATGGTTATGTCCATGCAACTTTCATGACAATACAGGAATGGTTTGTCATTTCCTTCTTTTTACTTTTTTCTCAATCCTGGACTTTCCGATTTTCTCCCATTCAAGCAGGTATCTGATCTGACACTATTTGTTTGCACTAGGCATGTGCGGCCAGGTGCTTTCATTTCCTGTGAGATTGTAGTCAAATCATTCAGTCATTCTCACCTGTTCACTTGTTATAGTTCATAAACTTCATGGTGTACTAAAACACTTTTAATTAATGGGACATTCAATAATTCAGAGTTACAGCTGTCCTAGAATAAATCCAGAGAAACAATAGGAATCACCATTATGATTAAGATATAGGCCAATAAAATGTTACAATTAAACAAGTAAATTATTGTATGATGGTCACAGAGTCAGGCAGATGTTTAGACTGGATTGGGATTTTTGTCCACCAATCAAGTCCTTCCCAAGAACTTGGGATAGGCAGATGATGTTTGATAGTGATAGTGTTATTATTAAAGTAAATGTCATGGAAAATTCTCATTAGGAAAATATATTCCCTGAGTTTTAAGCCATCAGTATAATTCTGGTGATCTGTTGATGTTTAAGCTTACTCTGTCTTTTCTGTTGCAGAGTATGAAACCATTAGAATTGATTGTGTAACAACCCCCTCTTTATAAGACTAATAAAAAACCATATGTGTGTGTGTGGGGTGTCTCCTGACATAGGAAATATACTTTTTATATAAGTTCTAACACACAGTGGTGCACTGCTGCTGGTAACTGTGATGAAATGTAGTGAGGAGGTGGGTTGCCAATAGGAGGAGATGTGTACCAGTGGAGTAAGAGACCTTGAATGTTATGTGTAAGAGAAAGAAGGTGAAGACAGACTCTCCCTAATAGTTCTCAGAGTATATGGTAGATAGAGACAGTAGAGTCCTCAGTTTGGTAAGATTCTGTCTAAAGGAGAGAGATCAGCTTGGAAGAATTACTAATTCTTGACTCTTGATTTTAGGTGCCATTCAAGTGCTTTTTTTAGCACTTTATGTTATTGACAAACCATTATTTAATATGGGATATTATGCTTTCCCTGTTGTAACTTGTGTTTCAAAGAAATCCTTGATAAAGAACTGCAATACATAGGATGCCGTAAATAAACCACAGATAACAGTAGTAATGGCTTTTCATTTGGTTTCCTCTTCAATGTAGTTTTGATGAACAGAATCAGATCATGGACAAAGGCTACCCTAGATTTATACAAGATGACTTCCCAGGAATCGGTCGCCGGGTAGATGCAGTCTATCAGAAAAATGGTATGTATGTTTGATTTTTGACAGGGATATTTGGGGGGCTTCCAGCCTTCTTAAGTAATTCCTCTTTCTTTTGGTCCATCATTGCCACAGCCCTGGACAGATTGGTTGAGTTTCCATCTTAGTTTCTACAAAATCATAAAGTAGTATTTTCCTGGGACATTGACTCCTGTTTTAAACTGTCATAACATATCCAACCTACCTGAAAGACACCAAAGTAAGGGAGGGTCCTTTGAGAAATTATGGGAGATTAAAGTAAAAGATAGTTTCAGCCTCCTTCTTGGAGGGACCTAACCAAACCATTAGGCCCCTCCTCCAAATTTCATACCACTCTTTGCAGTGGTCTGGACAAAGAAGTCTATGTAGAGCTTGGATTTCAAATCTCCAAATAAAAAGAGCACTGTTTAATACATGGACTTCTTTGTCCAGACATCTCTGCATACTATACTTGATCTAAGCTAAAAGACTGAGAAGTCATTGGATAGGACCAATACTGGATGTTGAAATAGCAGAATGGGTAGAATGTTGACCAATTTCATTTTTGCTATTTCAGACAAGATCAAATATTCAGAGGGTACAAGGGTCTAGAAGGGAGGTTACTGAAAATTTCAGACAAATCAGCCATCAATAGACCCATAGAGATAAACTACATTTACACACCATTCAAAAGACGTAATAAAAATCTAAGAATTAGGCAATAAACATCCCTTCCACCAGTCAGCCTCAGATGTATCATCACCAGGCAAATGATCAGGCAGAAAAGAAGATACTAATCAAGGAACCATCAACAAGAAAATCACATCCCTATCAAAAGTGGTAGTACGTGCTACAATATATTGACAGAGAGAGAGAATCTCACATTCGCTTGCATTGATGATGTAACCTAGCTAAAGTATCTGCAGCAAACAATCAAACTCAGGGAGCACCAAGAATTCCACATGGTTCAACCGTAAACTATCAATACTCTTTGACTAAAAATTTCGTCCTTCCCTAATCTGGGTGGGAATATCCTATGCATAGAATTAACTTCCTGGAGTATCCTGCTGATGGAAGCAAACTCAGAATCTAATCCTCATGTTTTTTTTTAAAAATGTGTTCAATACTAGCAGCAATATGGTAGCAATACCAAGCGGTATACTTAAAAAATCAATTTTCATCTTTTACAGGCTATTTGTATTTCTTCAACGGACCACTGCAGTTTGAATACAGCATCTGGGATGAAAGAATTAGTCGTGTCTTGAGAACTAACTCAATCTTTTGGTGCTGAATATATTAAGCTAGGTTCTGAACTGTGGAATAATTTGCTACTCATGAAAAATAATACTGTACTTGTATTTTTTTTTAACCTAAAAGCTTGATTCTGTGAACAAGCTTAGATAATGTTATCACTGTTTTTATACTGTATATATGAGACGTATAGCTATCAGTCTGGAACTGAGTTAAATTGAAAGGGTTTAGCTTTTCGTAACATATCAAAATTTTGTATGGATTAACACTATTTAATAGTTGAATAAATAAAAAGACCGTCTTCCTCTCAAGGGCTGACTGGAGAAAAGAAACCCCTTGGGGACGAAAAGAGCATCCTAGTTGGCAGTAGGCAGCATCATGCTATTGTTCAATAATAACATTAAAAATGGGGGAGGGAAGTGGGGGAGGGACATTTCTGAATTTCAGAATCTCGTGAAGTTGATTGTTCACATCAAGAATCAGTCAGTGCCCTTAAAAGGCATAGCATGATAAAGTTTGGCAGTGTCCTGAGAATTTAAATAGTTTTATTTATTTATTTTTTTAAAAAGAGTTTTAATTTAAATTGAGTTTCTAGTGGGTGCTATGGAGGAGTAGCTCAGGTGATGCTTGATGACCTGAAGGTAAATTAATAAATCTACAGGTAGTCCTTGACTTATGACCACAATTGAGTCCAATATTACTGTTGCTAAGTGTGACAGTTATTAAATGAGTGTCGCCCCACTCAACGACCTTTCTTGCCATAGTTGTTTAAGTGAATCACTGCAGTTGTTAAATTAATAACAAGGTTCTTACGTGAATCTGGCTTCCCCATTGACTTTGCTTGTCAGAAGGTCACAAAAGATGATGATCACCTGACCTTGGGACACTGCAACCGTCAGAAATATGAGTCAGTTGCCAAGCCTCTAAATTTGGATCACGTGACCATGGGGATGCAGGGCTGTCAAACTCCAGCCTGCAGGCTGGATGCGTCATGCGCTGGCCACGCACCCCTGGTTTAGCAAAGGGGAGGGAAAATCCCAATACATCAGGTGTCGCCGCCATGATGACATCAGTTTGTCACCCCTGCTGCAATGTAAGTGTGAAAATGTCCATTACCTGTAATTTGGGGAAAGAAACACTTTTTAGGATGATGCCTCAAATCTTAAGGATGAAAGTAAGTGGGGGAAGGGGGTGTTATGAGCCTGTGCACTACATTTAAGTATAAATTAAGACCTCAAACAATAGGGTTTTTTTCCCCTAAGATCATAAAGAAATCTTAAAGGAGAACCATGAAAAATGTACAATTGAAGATCATTTCCAGAGTCCTAGATTCTTAGAGGAATGTGAATCTTATCTTTTTTTTTTAATAAGAGCATTTTAGCAACAAAAAAATTGAAAAGCATATTTCCTCATTTCACAAGGAAAGAGACCTTTATTTTAGTTATTTTTTTCATTCATTTTGTATTTAGTGTAACACTGTCTACAAATTCCAAGCATTTAGAAATATGTGAAGTTATATTTATGTTCTTCCTTATGTTATGTTATGTTATGTGTGTGCGTGTGTGTTTAAAAAGTCACAAATAAAGCACATAAATACATACACCTTAAAAATGTGCATTTTTTTTCTGTCCAGCATTTATGTTGTTTAAATTAAGAGAAAACATGGGGATGATTTTGTAAACAGAAGACAAAATTGCCTAGGTAAAATAACATGTAAAATAAGATGTTGTCCAAATGAGATTATTATCCAACTGTATTCTTCTTGGGTCATTCTATGTGGGCATTGTTATTTTGCAGTGATAATCCAGTACATGAAGTTTTGGAAGCAAAGGTAAAATTAAGACATCTAACAGCGTTGTTCTCCATATCCCTTTCCTAACCAGATGAAACATTACAGGATAGCTTCAGTTATCTGTCTACATTTCTGTTCCTTAGATTAGATGTTGGTAGCATTCAGTGAACATGCAGAAGCCTAAATGCAAACTAATAAAACACAATTGCTATTTTCAGCGATGCTCCCCCAATAAACTATAATGTGCCTTAATGGGATGGCCTGGTTCACACGATATGTTGATGCAATGAGTGGTTTTCCCATGACACATTGAATCTCAAATGACTCAACTGCATTTAAACCCAATCTAGCAAGTTTTGTAACAAAATCTGTGCAGTGTTATTGGATCAAGAAATTCTTGGAACTATGAAAGGTACAGTTATCTCACTTTGAAAAGACAAATTAGGAGAGTGGTAGAATAAATGTTGCATCTATGTTTTTTTTCATTAAACAGTGGTACCTTGTATAAGTTAATTGTTTTTTTGGAGGCGTGATGAGTTGTAAAAATGATGAGTACCAAACAAACCACCTGATTTACCATCCGTAGAGATTCTCAGTCATCCAGGTCATGGTTGTCCCAAAGGTGCTTTTTCAGGAGGTAACTGGGCTCTCTTGGTTTTTTTTTTCTTTGAAGACCTGGATGGCTGAGAATCTCTACAGATTTTTAGCTATACAATTTTGGTATGGATGCCCTTTGAATGGTGTGGGAGTAGGAATGGATTTCCAGAGAAAAAAACTTGCAGACTACAAGAACCAGGAGCACTACTCAGGTGATCCTGATGACACACATACACCTCCAAGTGCTTCAATGACCCTCTAAAAGGATGCAAATGACCAGCCAACTGCAAGGAATATAAATCTTTCCATTCCCCACTATCCTTTAGAGTTGAAGAAGCTTCTTGGATAAGAAGTGAAAGATGTTGAAACTCTAGAAAAAGTACAGAGAAGAGCAACCAGGATGATTAGGGGACTGAAGGCTAAAACATATGAAGAACGGTTACAGGAACTGGGCATGGCTACTCTAGTGAAGAGAAGGACCAGGGGAGACATGATAGCAATGTTTCAATATTTGAGGGGCTGCCACAGAGAGGAAGGGGTCAAGCTATTTTCTAAAGCACCTGTAGGCCAGACAAGGAATAATGGATGGAAACTGAACAAGGAGAGATTTAACCTGGAAATAAGGAGAAACTTTCTGACAGTGAGAACAATCAACCAATGAAACAGCTTGCCCTCGGAAGTTGTGGAACGTCATCACTTGAGGCTTTCAAGAAGAGATTGGACTGCCATTTGTCAGAAATGGTGTAGGGTCTCCCGCTTGGGTGGGGGGTTGGACTAGATGACCTATAAGGTCCCTTCCAACTCTGATTATCTGTTATCTGTCTTCAAAGAGAAAACAAGGAAGTTCAGTTGCCTTCTGAAAATGCACCTTTGGAATACCTGACTTACACATGTTTTGGCTGGGAAGGACTTCTTCTGTGTTCCTTTTCCCATATCAGTGACGTTCTCAGCATGACCAAGTTCCTGTCCACCCTCTATGGCTGTCTCCCTCTTCCTTTTGCAGCAACCTTCCTGGCATGGCCAACTTCCTTTCCATTCTCCGCAGCTGTCCCCCTATTCCTATTGCAGTGTGTCAAGTACCAAAGAAACAATGAGTGCCGGGACAACATTTTTGCATCAAAATGCATTGAGTACTAAAGTCAATGACTTTTGAAGCCGTCAAGTACCGAGGTACCACTGTATGTAAAATAAAACTATTTCATTTATTTTACACAAACACATTTTTTACTTACAAAAAAATTGCACAAGCTAAACTTACCAATGAGCTATGCTTACAAGGTTTTTGTTTTCTGCCAGAACTGCATCTATATGTGGGCAATTTTCAGTGTTATTGTAGAAGCATAGTGTGGGACATCCCTCCCCCCTCCTTTTCTAATCTCTCACAGATAAAACAATGCTAAACAAAAATTTGAATTGTGATTTTTTTTATAACAAAATCCAGATGAATTCAAGGACACTTTCTTTATGGGTTTCTAATTGTTTCAAGCCTGCTAATTAGCTGAATAATGTGTTCATGAAACAATTGAGAGGATTTTGATTGCTTCAGTGTTCTCCCTTGGGGTGGCCATGGAGAAAATGGTCTTTATAGAGCAACATAGCTCATAACATACAGGTAAATCAAAAAACCCAGTGCTGTCCTCTTGCATATTTATTTCCCCTGGGTCATTTTCTCTACTCTCCCTGGCTATTTATAAGAGATTAATCAAAGCAGAACTTTACAGGTAGTAATAGAATAACAGACTTCGAAGTTCCTTGGAAGTCTTCTACTCAAGCCCGCTGCTGAACCAAGAAACCCTATACCATTTCAGACAAATGGTTGTCCAATCTCTTCTTAAAAATCTCCAGTGATGGAGCATCCATAATCTCTGGAAGCAAGCCATTCCATTGATTCATTGTTATAACTGTCAGGAAATTTCTCTTTATTTATTATCTATATTATCTCCTTATTATCTATTATTTTTCTTATTTCTAGGTTTATGTCATGGTGATTCTCAGTCATCATTATTTCTAGGTTGTTTCTCTCCTTCATTAGTTTCCATCCATTGCCTTCAGATGCTTTGGAGAGTAGGTTGACCATCTCTTCTTCATGGCAGCCCCTTAGATACTGGAGCACTGCTAATATGTCACCCCAGTCCTTTTCATTAAACTGGACATTCTGCAACCATTCTTCATATGTTTTAGCTTCCAGTCCCTAATAATCTTTGTCACTCTTCTTTTCTCCTTGCTTAAAGACAGTAATTGGGACCAGACTTGCCATCACTAAGCGATGTAGCCACACAGCACAATTTGGTGATATGTAAATTTCCTGGTTATCATATAGAAAGGATGTTTATTTTAAAGAAGCTACTAATTTCTGAATTGCAAAGAGCTGGTAGCTGGTAAAATTCTCTGAACCCAACACTAGATGTCACCTTTTTCTTGTTGTTTAATTTGCATTGAAAGAGAGAAACATTTTGTGAAAGAAAAGACATGCAAGAACCCCAGCTACACTTCAGGTGGGATAATTTTTAGGAAAGAAGGAAAGAAAGAAAAAGAATAGAAATATTTCATTCATTCATTCATTCATTCATTCATTCATTCATTCATTCCCCAAAGTCCCACACATAGCAAGCTACAAATGTGATCTACAATTTGGCATTAGCTAAAGTACTTTATTTATTTATTCAATTTCTATAGCTGCCCATCTCAACGACCACAATTGAGCCTCAAATTTCCATTGCTAAGCAAGACAGTTGTTCAATGAGTTTTATCCCATTTTATGACCTTTCTTGCCACAGTTGTTAAGTGAATTACTGCAACTGTTTAGTTAGGAACATGGTTGTTAAGTGAATCTGGCTTCTCCATAGACTTTGATTGCCAGAATGTCACAAAAGGTGATCATATGGCCCCTGGAAACTGTCATGAATGCATGTGGTTTGCCAAGTGCTTGAATTTTGTTCATGTGACCAGAAGAATGTGTCAACTCTAAAGCGAACCTGGCTGAAGCAGTTTTGATCACCACATTATAAAAAAGATATTGAGACTCTAGAAAAAGTGCAGAGAAGAGCAACCAGGATGATTAGGGGACTGGACACTAAGGCATATGAAGAACGATTGCAGGAACTGGGCATGGCTAGTCTAGTGAAGAAAAGGACCAGGGGAGACATGATAGCAGTCTTCCAATATTTGAGGGGCTGCCACAGAGAGGAAAGGGTCAAGCTATTTTCCAAGGCATCTGTAGGCCAGGCAAGGAATAATGGATGGAAACTGCACAAGGAGAAATTCAACCTGGAAATAGGGAAAAACTTTCTGACAGTGAGAACAATCAACCAATGGAACAGCTTGCCCTCAGAAGTTGTGGGAGCGCCATCACTTGAGACCTTCAAGAAGAGATTGGACTGCTATTTGTCAGAAATGGTGTAGGGTCTCCTGCTTGGGTGGGGGGTTGGACTAGATGACGTATAAGGTCCCTTCCAACTCTGATTATCTGTTATCTGAAGCCATCTTGTGCTTCCCCATAGTTGCCATAATGCCTGAGAGAGGGAAGGGAGCGGGGAAGTAGATAGCCCAGCTAACTGTCAAAATAAAAGCCATCGTAATAGGTGGCTGATGAAGGAGCAGAGGAGCCTGCCAGCTGTATTCATTGGACAATGCAACTGATGACACCTGGGAGGGAGGAAGTTTTACTCTTTTAATTAGGTGAAAACCGCGGGAACTTTCAAAGCTGGTTTTCACCAACTGTCCTGATATAATATATTCAATAAACATGTTCTTTGAGGAATCTACCTGCCTCAGAGTTCTGCTTTCAATGGGTGCATTAGTCAGAATGCTGACAAAATGCTGCAATGATCGTGTGAAAAGGGGTCATAAGTCAAAGTTGTAACTTTGAATGGTCACTAAATGAATGGTTGTAAGTTGAAAACTACCTGTACTTTCTTAATCAGGTGACTTTTCAGGGAGTGGAGAAGTGTTATCTTCCACTACAGATTTATCTTTGCAAAGCTAAAATTTCCCAGTCTCTTCAACTTCTCTTGTTTTATTGTAAATAGTCCAGAAAGCTTTGACAATTGGTTGGTTTTAAATTTTTTAATGCAAACTAAAGTTGAAAAATATATAGCTGGGCCTTTCAACTCTGCTCAACATAGATTATTGCAACAGTTAGCAAGACTATTATTAGTTGTGAATGCATTTCTTTCACTTGATCTTGAATACTGGAAAGTCCCGGTGAAACTTTACCTCATGGATCAGTGGTGAAAAAAAAATGACTCACATTCCTTTCAAGTTTTGAGGATATTTTATTTGGTTTCAAGCACTGGAACAGTTTCACAAAGTGAAATCCTTCTCTGTCTATTTTCTTATGTTCAGAAATGAGTTCCAGATTTTAGTAAAAGAGAATATATGTAACTCTGTATTGAACTGTGAAGTCCTTAGTGCAAGTCAGACATGCTAACACTAATTTTATTATAAGAATATAATAACAGACTTGAATGCACTTCCCTCTCCCTTGTTTTATCTTCATGTGAACCACACTTCATGTGAAAGTGTCTGAGATACTTTCTCTGGTTACAGTTCTGGCACAGACTCAGATGGGATTCAAAAATTTTTACTACCGATTCTGTGGGCCTGGCTTGGTGGGCCTGGCGTGGCTTGGTGCGTGTGGCAGGGGAAGGATACTGTAAAATCTCCATTCTCTCCCCACTCCTGGGAGAAAGTTACCACCAGTTCTCCGAACTACTCAAAATTTCCGCTTCCGGTTCTCCAGAACTGGTCAGAACCTGCTGAATTCCACCTCTGGACTAGGTGGGTTATCTGATTTTTTGATCAGATACATACTTTAGATTAGACCACCCAAAGTTTCAGAATGCTTCAGAATGTGGTGAGATGTACAATTTTGCCTCATGCTTTGTTTATGTTACTCTACTGGACACACTGCACTGACTTCCATTTCTTTTCATAGGCCGCTGATAATTTTTAAAGCCCTGAAAAGCAGAGGGCCAAATCATGTGCAAAACTGCCAAAGGCAACACACGAGGCTCCCAAAATTGTGTGTGCTACTGCATTCTTAACTACTTGAAATCCTTGATTGGTCTTCAAGGGAAGCCCCATGTAGAGCACGGAGCTGCCCAAATGTACACAGTAGCTCATATTGTAGTAATCATCACCAAAAAAGTCTAGTTTCTGACTCTTCCATGGCTTCCGTTTATAAAATTGCTTTTAATGTGGTGGTTGCACAAGCTCAAATTCTATCTTAGAATATTGTAAGGGCATATTTTGTTAAGGCCTCACCATCTAAAATAAATTTATCTGATCCAAAAATAAAGAAAGGCCAGTCTGGCATGCTGACTTCTGGTGATGACCACATTTTGTTTCCAAGGTTCTTTTGCAATCAACTTTTAAAAATCTGTTCCCAGATAAGTGATGTGAGACTGTCTGGCTATGCTCCTTAGGTTCCCCTTCTTTTTTTTTCCGATGTTGAAGATAACATTTGTTCTTCCTGTCATTGTGTCATCTGTCACATTGCCTATTCTCCAAAGGATGTTATGTAACAATTTGGCAATGATACTTTAGGATGTAACCATTTGGCTCTGGACATTTCAACTAAATAGCTGACCAAGTTTCTATCCATCCTAAATTTCCATCCTGCTCCTTCAACTTTCTTTCCAATATATTCTCTTGTTTCTTCCTTGCCATAGCCTCTTGTTGGAAAAAACTGGACCAAATTGGGATTTCCATAGCTTTGCCCTTTCCTTGGCCACTTGATATATTCATTTATTTCTCTTCTTCTATTTTTGAAGGTATCTAAAAGGGCCTAGGACAACTTGCTGCAGCCAACCCACCATGGGACAACTCATCATGGCCAACTTGCCACAGCACAACTCACCACAGGACAAGACTTACATTAATATCAAAGTAATCTATCTATATGTGTATATATAAAGGCGAAATGCAACTCATTCATCATCACAAAATCTCCAGAACCGTAAAGCCTACAAACTTGAAATTTGGCACCTATGTTCCTCTTGGCTTCTAGGTGCTCACTAAGAAAGGGTTTTTCAAAATGACCATCAGAGCATTAGCATTTTGTATATTATTATTAACATGCTCTGATGCTAAGGAGGTCTACTCTTCCTCTCCACCTAAAAAAAAATCTGTTCCAAATGCAAAACACAAGCAGAGAAGGAGTTTCAGTTTCAGTTTTAGTTTCACAGCAGCAACCAGCTTTAGTATAGAACAGTTGACTTAAGCCACGCTCAGGCTCCTTGCTGTCTCTTTCTTGCTCACACAGCAAATACTGCTTCAGTTTCCAAACAGCCCACAGCTCTCTCACACACTGACAGGACGCTAGCCAGATGAATACCAATGGATGCTGGTGGGCAGAGGTATATTTTTTTCCTTATTTTCCTTCCAAAAAACTAAGCCCAATGGGATAGTTTCATAGCAAAGCATGGGTATAGAGCTAGTAGTGGAATAGAATTGTTAAAGAAAGGATGCAAAAGGACAGACAAAATGAAATGTGAATGACAAAAATTAAAATAATTGTTTAATTATTTTAAATAATTAAATTAAATTGTTAAAATGTCCAGGATGAGTTCTTCTGCAGCAAGTTGTCCACCGTTAATTGTCTGTGATGAGTTGACCACAGTGAGTTGACTGAGGTGAATTGTCCCATTCTGTATCTAAAAGGCCATTTGTGTTGTTAGCATGCCTTACCAAGCTCATTCCAAACTTCTCCTTTCCTGATGTTAGGTTATCTCTACTGCATTTGTTCCTTTCTCTTTCCACCATGTAATCTGTTTTCAAAATTTCACCAGCTTTCTGCAATAATCATAGTTTTGCTCTTCTCCCATCTATCTTAAGCTTCTTTGCTTTTCCTATCTTATAGGAATAGCATATAGTGAAACAAATCATATATGATGTTCCTATAAATGCAAAAGAGTATATAGCTCAATGAATGCCAACTGAAATCAGAGTTAACTAACTTGGATTGAGTTTTACATACATAAATATAATAAACTACAATAAACTGGACTTACAAGATCAATAGTTCATCTACTAAAAAGAAAAAAAAGATATGATATTGAACACCAGAGAGGACATATTATGCTGCCATATGTTTACATCTAGGGCCTTAAAATTCCCACAAAACATGGAAGTATGTCATTGACGTTGCTATAATAATCACAGCCAGTAAAGATTACACTTTTTGGTGATAAGAAGCAATCCGTTTCTGAGATTATGGAGGAAAGTATTAAGTCCCTTCAAAATCTTTCCCTCAAAACAAATTGTTTAGCAAACTCTTCTGCTATGACCACAGATTTCCTCTTTCACTCATGAGCAAACAAAGAGATGACATTACACAATCAGTTTCTGGGACTTTGAGGAAATAGTTTTGCCATCAAATGTTAAATACTCCTGAAATCATCTCAATATACATGTAACATTCTAGAGCCACAATTTCCGTTTTCACTCAAGTCTGTTGATAATTTGTGTGAATATTGTGTGATATAATGACATATTTTCCATATATAATAGACAGGAAGCACAGTGTGACCTTAACAATGTCCCTTCTCATAATAAAATGAGAAGCATTTAATTCTTTGTCTACAAATATACAAAATATAAATACACCATCACCCCAATTTTTTGAATATAAGTATGTTTACATTTATATATCTATTATGTGGTTTTATATAAATATATTTCTTGGTAATCTTTTGCAAAGTTTGGAATGGTTGTTTCAGTTTTATGAAAATTTGATTGGGTTATGAATTGGAACAAACTTCATCTATGCCTATTATAACATTTCTCCAATTACACTATTAGCATATTTTTTCAAATTTCCACAGCATTTTTCATTAGTTTTTCTTGAATATTAATTTTTTAGCATTTAACTTAACTGACACATTATAATTTTTTCCACATAAATTTGAAATAGTCCTTATAGCATCCCCTCACTTCAGTTTTATCCCAAATAATTTCATTTCTTTTATTCCTGTGATGGAATGTAGCGATTCCAGAGAAGAATCAACTCAGTTCAGATAGTTTGTGTGAGAGAAAGAGGATGAAGATAGTTCTTCGCTAATAGTTTCCAAAGTATAAGATTTATGGGGATTGTTAACATGCTTTAGTTTGGCAAGATTCTGTCTCTGAGTGAAGAACAATAAAGAAATCTGCTTAAAAGAATCAAATGTAATTCTTGTTTTTTGGAGCATGACAGTTCCTAATTATATTCCCTCTACTGGGGCTTCTTGTTTAGTCTTTAACTTCCTCCCCAAACAATTTTTCATAGGCATCAATATTGTTTTGTGTTTTTATTTTCTCTTTTCCTCTTAAGTGTTCTTCAAATCAAATCCATATCATGGTTATAAACAAACACACAGAAGGTGATGCACAGTCATTAAAAATGCATAAAGAATATTTTGTACTCTTAATGCATACATTAAAAGTACAAAATAAACACTTAAACCTAAGAATGAATTATAAAAAACTAGAAGATATCGGAATTAAAAACTAAAAGTATATATAAAAACCAAAAATCTAAAAGAAGGTATAGCAGCATTATCTGGATATAAGGGATCATATAAGGTTAATATGTGAAAGGCTACATTTCTTAAACTACAAAGCACTCTAGAATGGCAAATTAGGTATAGGAGATAACCAGGCTAAGCCTGAGGACAAGATCTAATGCATCATCAGCCTGGAGATGGTAAGAGACCTAAATCCAGCCCCTCACCCTAGTTCCTTGACTCTTATCTGGAGACAATTTACCTTGACCATTAGTAGATCAGATTCTTGTCTATAGGTAATAAGGAGTAAACTTGTAGTACTTTTGAACCCTGTCCTGCTCCTGGTTTCCCATGCCTGATATTAGGCAGTCATTAAATCTAATTTATAATATTGGTCATCATATAGTGAATTTTGAGCATACAAAACCTAGTAATGTAATATATTAGTGGTAGTAGGGTTGGTATCAGAAACCAACAGCTGATATAGAGTTAGCTTATGTACCGTGGGTATTTATGCAATAGTGATGAGATAAAATTCCTCTGTTCTACAGGTACAGGAGAAGCACATGCTTCATTGTCTAGAGTCACAGGGGTCTTATAGCTTTTCTGTTTTCTAGCTTCTTCATCCCACCAATCTGTTTGCTTCATGCAACTTTCCCCCCTCAACCCATCAGTTTAAAACATGGTGCAATTTGTCCCAAAATTCATCTTTGAATCTTCATGGTCACTAATTCACTGCAGTGTGATGCACAACATCAACCTATGAATTCCTATTTCATACCAACCTATAGTAATAGCTGACATTGCTTCATACTTTCTGTGATGCCTTTTAGCTTTTTTATTTATAATGAAACCTTCAACTTCACTTCCATGCAAGCATTCGTCAAATCCACTCCATAAGATTCGGCTATGTTCATTCAGATTTATTACATTCTTCCTTTTTTACTTCAGTGTCATAAACAACATACATATTTTAATTCCAATTCTTAATTCATACTCTTAAAATTTACTGATCTTCTAAATGCTTTGGCCAACACATAGAAGTACATGTGAATATAAAGATGGTTTCATGGCACATGTTTCTATAATTTTATGATTAATTTTGATTTATATTTACAGTGTTTCGGAGTTGGGAAGATATTTTATCTAGTTATATTGTTAGTCATCTAGAACCTATGAGAATGACGGTATATATCTATGCAAGAAAAGTTATATATCCCTCCCCCCAATACATAAGTAAAATAACGTATTCTCCATTATATCTCTTTTGCAAAACTGATGCACACATGTTTATTTTGAGAAAATCCAGACTTCAAGATTGCCTGGAAGTTGCACTTTTCACTTATCACAGTCCTCTCCCTTGGGTACCCCTACCATGGACTCTTTAAGAATTTATGGCTTAATGTTTCAGGATTAAATCTCAGCCTGAAGGCTTAGTTCCTGTTCTGAAAAGCAGTGAAAATATTTCCCAATGCATGATCACTGAGACCCATCTGAATCATATCAAAAATATATACACCCAGATTTCTGTGGGAAATGAATTTTTTATATACATCAAACATATAGCTATGTGTGTGCAATGACATCTTGCCTGCAAAATATACCTTAGTAGAATTGGCTATATTTCAGCAGCATCTATGCCAGCATTGCAACTAATGTCTTTTAAGTACACCAGAATCTCATTTTCAAGAAATCTTACCTCAGGAAAATATTTCAAGTACAGGTAGTCCTCAGCTTATGACCACAATTGAGGCCAAAAATTTTTTTTGCCAAGTGAAACATTTGTTAAGTGACTTTTGGCTTATTTTATGACTTTTCTTGCTACAGTTAAGAGAATCATTGCAGTTGTTGAGTTAGTAACATGGTTGTTAAATGAATCCTGGGACACTGCAACCATCATAAATATGAGTCAGTTGCCAAGCATCCAAATCACATGCCCATAGGGATGTTACAATAGTTGTAAGTGTGAAAATGATCATAAGTCATTTTTTTCAATGCATTCTAACTTTGAACTGTCACTACAGTTATACAGTTGGAGCTAGAGTTAGGCCTTCTAATTGCTTCTAATTGCAGATCATGAGGTCTGGCCCCAAAATGGAATTAATCACAGATTCTCTGTTCAAGATACTATTGACCACTTTCTCAGAGGAGAACGTTATCTTCTATTAGATAGCAAAACATTCCTTCCTTCTAGCAGGTTCTTGTCTTCAGTTGACAATAAATAACTCAGTGGGAAGAAAAATGCAATCTCAAAATGATAACAGAAGCAAAAGACAAAAAGCCGACCCCAAATTTGGTGTGGTATATGGATAAGGTCTTCAAATACAGAATAGTATTTCTTTCCTAACTTTATTACTCCAACACAGCATTAATGTACTTCATTAACATTGTTTACACTGTTCTAAAATTTTCACCATAACTTTTAGAGTCATCAGTTGCCAAAGGGTAATCAATTCAGAAAGATTATTGAATTAATGGACTTGATTGTATTCTTCAGATAGTCTATAAAACCCAGCATAATCATCAAAATATAAATTGCAACAGCAGGAAGTCCATAATTCAAGGGAGAAGAGATTCAAGAATCAAGTAGAAATATATCTGGGCAAAAGATCCACAAATCAGATGTCATTTATTTACTTATTTGTTTTTTTGCCAAATGAGTTTCCCAATTTTGGGAGAAATCCTTGTTAAATGAGAACCTTATTTCCAGCTCATGGAATTTCCAGTGCTCCTTCCTTTCATTAATTTCCATCACATGTGTCATTCATTCACTATAAACAGTAGACTCAATTGTACTGCTTTGTTTTGAGTGAGTAGTAGCGTAGTATCACCATCAACTTAATTCTACTTTTCTTGCCAAGTTCATACGTGGGGCTAAGAGGCTTCCTTTAAATAAACAGAATAGAAAGTTTCTAGAATGCTTTTAAACAAATCTGAATACGTTTTCAAAGTTGCTATACCTTAAGATGTAGCAACAAAAGTTCTACATTGCTTGTACATTGCTTGCTATGGATTAATATCACTAATTTATCGACAGGACAAGACACAAAGTCTTTCCTTCTGCCCTTGCATTGTTTAATGAAGTTTAAATGGTTTGTCCAGTCCGCCTTCAAAATACAAGTATGCCAGAAAGAGAAGTGATAGGTTTTTAGCTCACAAGGATTTCAGCACCAAGACATCAGAAAAGGGATTTTGTGAATCAGTTCCTGAACAGACAAGCCTGTGTTTACACACTTCTATGCATGAAATATGGTATAAAACCACAGTTATGCTCAAAATAAACAATGAGACATACATGTGAACATTTTTGTATGGTTTTTTTTTCATTCGTTTGTATCTGACTGTATGTCTGTGTAGAAGTAGCTGAAAGGTTGTGATACATTGCCTGGAGGGCATCACTGAATCACTTATTAAATGTGTTGATTAGTTGCTGAACAAATTGGATTGAAATTTTATTTTGTATACATATACAGAGATACTCACATAATAGTTTCCTGTTGGATCAAGGATTATGGCAAGATAAGGGGGAAACCAAGTCAACAAGAGCCTTTGACTAGTTTAACAGGTCAATCGGTTATATTCCTTCATGAACTGGAGATGCTGTGACATCATGTTCTTGCCATCATTCATTTAAAGTCTGTAATCTGCTTTACATGGGGCTACTATTAAAGATAACTCAGAATGCCTCTAGCAAAAAATAAAGCTATCCTCTTGCTGATCAGTAACTCTGTTTTTGTAATGGTATGTGGAAGTGAGGAAGACATGCTGCCTAGATAGCAGTCAGATAAGAGAAAGCATAGCCAATACTGCACAGGAGCCTCCCTAAATTTTTGGGGTGTAAAGGACATGGTTGGGGGAATTGTACTTTCAGATTTGCAAGATTCTGTTAATGTGTTAGAGTCGGACTCTGAGAGAGAGGAGGAACAGCTGACAGGGAGTGGAGGTGTGGTTCCATAGGTTGTGGAGGAGGCTGGGGAAGGGCAGAGGCCGGCTGAGCAGTCAGAGGAAGAACCAGGCCCATCCCCTCTTCATCCTAGGACACACAGGGAGGAACGGAGGGGGAAACAACCTGGCTTACGAGAGAGGAAGCGGCCATGATCCCCCTCATTGGTTGCAGCTAAGGAGAACAGTATATAAGAGAGCTGGTTAAAACACAGCGTTGCCAGAAGCAAAGCATGTTTTACTTTGGGTTTAAGTTATCTTGGTTGGCATCCTTCCAACAGACTGTGCCATGTAATCTCCTTGAAGTTGGTAATTACTTATCCTGGTCCGTTGTGGAATTTCCTTCATTGTAGTTCGTTTTGGGTTTTTAATTTCACTTCTATCTGCTCATTAAGTTTGGACTGTATTGCTTTCTTTTTAAGACTATTTTTGAGTACTTTTATCTCCAGCTGAGAATTATTGAACAGTGGGGCCAAGTTGGAGGCATTAAAGGACATTTATTTACATTTTGGATTTTGTTACGTTTGTGTTACACTCCGGGTCATCACATAATGTAAAAAGGCAACAGTTTCCCTTTTCAATCATGTCTGACTCTAGGACAGAGGTGTCAAACTGGCGGCCCACAGGCCAGAGGTGTCATGCACAGGCCATGCCCACCCCAACTCTGTGAAGGGGAAAACCATCGTGAAATGTCATGTGACAGCAACGTGACACCTGTGTTTGACACCTGTGCTCTAGGGCATGGTGCTCACCTCCATTTCTTGGCCAAGGTAGCCAGCTTTGTCCAAACACAATTTCTGTGGTCATGTGGCTAGCATGCTGTTATCTTCCCACTGATGTGGTACCTATTTATCTACTTGCATTTGCATGCTTTCGAACTGCTAGGTGGGGAGGAGTTGGAGCAAGGAATGGGAGCTCACCCCATTGTGCAGAGCTTGGGTCTCAAACCTGGGCTGTCAGCTCTCCAGCTGACAAGCTCAGCATCTTCAACCACTGAGCCATTGTGCTCCCCCCATCAATGTATCATTGCAATAAAGTAGAGTTAGCTTATGTAGTTGTATTTCCTATTTGGTCTACCTGGTAAGGTTAATAGGCATCTCAGAATAATATAATCATTGTGGGAGCTGCAGTGATTGCCAGTAGGCTTCCAGGCCCAGCTCAAGCTACTGGGTCATGATGTTATTTCTGCTACTTGAGATAGCATCTGCTTACCCTATATAATCTATCAGGGATCGCATGCAGAAGATGCCCACTCCATGATAGATCATGGGGTGGGATCCAGAGGATGAAATTCTCATTAGCATCCCCCTCACTTTGGAACAGGATTACCTTTGAATTCACATTGCCCCCATCTTTTTGTCCTTCAGCAAATCCCAAAGACAGTCCTTTCCTGTAAGGCATTCCAACACAACAGTTCAAATTTAGGATAGCATCTGATTTTATTTTTAGTGTCGCACTATTTTTCACTTGGTATATTTTGCATACAAATTTTATTTATGTTATGTATGTATGTATGTATGTATGTATGTATGTATTCCTCCCTTTATTATTTTTATAAATTATCCAACTCTATCCAACTCCAAATTATCCAACTCTATCCAACTATCTATCCAACTTACCTTCCTTCTCCTATATTGCTAACAAATATACCAATACATAAAACAATGGTTCAGTTTCTCCATATCTGTACATATCGTGCATTTTGAAGAAGAGGCCCTCAGGCAGAGAAGCTGTCCTCCCTAGTTGCTTCAAATGTGATGGAGAAAGTGGCTTTGGGAGAAGTGAAAGGGAAAAAGTACCAAATGTAGGAGTTTTCAATCTTGATGAGGATCACTGAAGAAAGAAAGTCTAATGCTGATCAAAGTTCATGTTCCTTTTAGGACTTTACTCTCATTACTCAGTAGCAGGGAAATGATGATAACCTAAGTCATAAATAGGTAGGGACAGCAGATAGGTCTCTAGAGTTCCATTAACCATCAATCATCCCCATCATCATCATCATCAATACATTTTTCATGCAAATGCAAGGTCTGCTTTTTGGGTCAACAAGCATCATCTTACACAATCAAGCACAACATTGGGGCCCAACTAGGCATTTTTCATGTCTGCATTTATTGTATCTTGCCATCTTTGCTTTGGCTTTTCACATGGACCACTTTATTTTAAAGTGGAAGGCAATGCAAGCAACGATGTGGGGTGCTGTTTGTAGAACATGGCCGTAAGTACTCCTCAGAGGTGGTATCCTGACCAGTTCTGGAGAACCGGTAGCGGAAATTTTGAGTAGTTCGGAGAACCAGCAAATACCACCTCTGACTGGCCCTGCCCCCATCTATTCTCCACCTCCCGAGTCCCACCTGATTGGCTGGGTCTTCTTTTGTTGCCCTGCATAGGAGAACGGAGCTGAAAAGCAGATTAGTGGGGTGGGGAGGGAATGGAAATTTTGCAGTATCCTTCCCCTGCCACACCCACCAAGCTATGCCCACCAAGCCACGCCCACAGAACCACTAGTAAAAAAAATTGAACCTCACCACTGGTACCACTGTAGGCATTTCTCCTTCATTTTCTCTGATGTTGGCGTGGTGCCCATTGGCTTCTCAACTGTGTCATTGCTGACATGGTCAAGGGGAGAAATGCCTAAGAACCAAAGAAGCACGCACCTTTCCATGGTGTGTAAAGTGCGCTCAATTCATTTGGTGACTGGCCAGCACTCAGCTCATATAGTTCTGCTGGGCATAACATTGTTTTATACACTCTCAGTTTTAGATAGATTGGCATGGATCAATCGCAGGGCAAACCTGTGATCTCCTTCCATTGTAACCATGCATTTCTACTAATGAGTTTCAGGAATCATGGACTTTTTATTAGCTTTATTTATCAGCCTTTCAGATTTATTGGTCATTAAGGACAGAATAATCCAACAGTTTCTACTGGGCTTCTAATAAAACGGTCTAACATAGGGCAGTGGTGGGATTCAAATTTTTTTTACTACTGGTTCTGTGGGTGTAGCTTGGTGGGGGTGGTGTGTTTGGTGGGTGTGCCTTGGTGGACGTGGCAGGAGAAGGATACTGCAAAATCCACATTCTCTCCCCACCCCACTAACCTGCTTTCCAGCTCCGTTCTCCTGTGCAGGGCAACCAAAGAAGACCCAGCCAATCAGCTGGGACTCGGGAGGCAGAGAATAGATGGGGCAGGCCAGTCAGAGGTGGTATTCTAAACTCCTCAAAATTTCCGCTACCGGTTCTCCAGAACTGGTCAGAACCTGCTGAATACCACCTCTAACACCGGGGTATCAAACTCAAGGCCCATAGGCCAGATCCGGTTGTGGGGTGCTTAGATCTGGCCTGCAGGGCCACCCTGGAAACAGTGAAGGACCAGCCTTCAGTGCCTCTGCCAGTGAAAATGGAGCCTGGGAGGGCCATGCAAGTGCTTGGGCCACCACAGGCACCCCCAACATGAGTGACATTGAGCTGGCCACACCCACATTGGCCATGCCCCCCCTGGTCAAACACAACCCTGATGTGGCCCTCAATGAAAATGAGTTTGACATCCCTGGACTAACACTTCACTTCTAAAAGTTGCCTGCATTGGTTGCCGGTTGCCTTCCGGGTGAGATTCAAGGTATTGGTAACAACATACAAAGTCCTACATGGCTTGGGTCCGGGGTACTTGCAGGAGCGTCTCCTGCCGGCATCACGCTCGATGCACAGGCAGGGCCTCTTGGGGTATAGACATTGTCGTTGGCGTGCCCATGGGAGTGGAACCAGGCTGAGACCTGAAGACCTGGCTCTTTCAATAGGCTGGTCTGGACTGACCTTGTTTTAGAGTTATTTTAATTAATTTTAATCTTAATTATTTTATCACTATTAGGCTTGTAATTGTTTAATTGTTTTTAATGTAAATTTTTTGTATTGAGTTTTATATTGTTAGCTGCCGTGAGTCCTTAGGGAGAGAGGGCGGCATACAAGTCTAAATAAATAAATAAATAAAAGTGAAAATATTGCTGAGCAGCATTCTTATTTTTTAATTTATTTTAAAATGTTTACATGCCAATGTTTCTTTCGGGTATTGCTGCAAACAAGTCTATAAATCCATTTAAACAAAATAAACCAAAATCATCAGCAAAAGTTTCATCAGAAGGTAAAAGTCCATCATGGAATAAAATACAAGTAGTTTAAAGTTATTTAATTAGAAGGAATGGTTTTTACTCATCTTTTTAATGAAGGGCACAGCCTCAGCCCCTGGGTGAGAAAAAAAATCCCGCTTGATGAATCCCAGCTACCTTGTTGGTAATTGCACAATCTAATGTGGAGTCAATATAATGTGTCATTCTGAAGCATCATTTTCTGCCTTTGACAAATCAACAAGGCTCTAACTCTATGAGTCATGTTACTGTTGATTTTATGGAGTAGGCGTGAAGTATATATAGAGGAAAACTTATGCTACATACACAGAGCCACTTCTAGCAGCTGAAAAGTTTTGTGACTTCACATTTGGAACACAGGCATGAAGCTGGCAATGAATTTGCTGCTGACAGTCGCACTGTTTGGAACGCTTGCTTGGGCTTTGCCCATAGGGCAAGAAACTGAGAGAATTTCAAAAAAGGACAAGGAACTTGCTGAGGTAATGGTTGATAGTAGTTCATAAACAAGGTTGGAGAACCTCTGGTCCTTCAGCTGTTGCTTAGTTATACCTCTTAGTAATTCAAATCTCTGTGACTAAGGGTGAGAGTATTGGGAACCGTAATTCAGCAACATCTGGGAGATCTCATATTCTATACCCGTGTATGATTATAAGCTTAGAACATCTGTATTCTGACTAGCTTCTCTTTAGCTTGAGGTCTATATTGGATAGACTGATATTTCTTGCTTGATGGCTATGGTATCTAGGCATTATGAATTGTCCTAGATATCTGAAGGTAACAGATTGGGGAATTTTACAGTTTGTAATTATTGTTATTGTTTACTACAAAGGCTAAGAGGGGAGATTCATTCTGAAATAGAAAAACTGCATATAAGGGGGAAAAAAATAATCTAATCAATTTAATTCTATTTCAGAAATACATACAACATTATTATCCTGAATCCGATTCAACACCTGTGATAAAAAGCAAAGCCAAGAATGGCATTGCTCCAGAAAAAATACGGCAGATGCAGGATTTCTTGGGATTGAAAGTGACTGGCAAATTGGATGCTAGCACTTTGGATGCTATTAAAAAACCTAGGTGTGGCATTGCTGACATAGGAGAATACAACACTTTTCCTGGTTCACCTACATGGGCAAAGAAAGAACTGACATACAGGTAAGAACTGAAAGTTTTCTTGAATTTAAAATGCCACTTGAAGATAATTAAGACCACAGAGAGTTTTATAGTATCTTAGACAAATATGTTAACACAGAAGCTTTTGTATATTACAGCTCCTGGCTTTTAGCAAGAATAGAATTCTATTGAAGAATACAAATAGGGTGTAAAGTATTATTGGTGAATAAGTCCAATACTTGACAGCAAATGAAGATGGCATAAAATCCCACCACTGTTTATCTTTTTCACTCTATTGCCAAGTTCAGATAAAATTATTGATGAAACAAAAAATAAAGGAAGAGAAATAAAATTAAAAACCATGGAAGGTCCATTGGTGGCAAGTTGCAACCCCAAGCAAGGACACTTCCCACTTCATCCTATTGCTTGAAGTCTTATTTGCAAACCCTTCATACCACGATCATATGGTCCTTCAGGATTTGTTGGTCATATTAATAATGGTTTCTTCTGCAGGATGGCTAGTTCACCATATTTGATCTTCCTCTGTAATGCCAAACTAGTGATACTTGAATATGCTTGATAGCTCATTGTCTATTTGTACTATGCTCCACTGGAATCCATTTAGAAGCATCACTTCCAGTGGTGGGATTCAAAATTTTTTACTACCTGTTCTGTAGGCATGGCTTGGTGGGCCTGGCTTGGTGAACATGGCAGGGAAAGGTTACTGTAAAATCTCCATTCCCACCCCACTCCAGGGGAAGGTTACTGCAAAATCCCATTCCCTCCCCTCTAACCTGCTTTCCAGCTCCATTCTCCTGTGCAGGGCAACAAAAGAAAACCCAGCCAATCAGCTGGAACTCGGGAGGCAGAGAATAGATGAGGGCTGGGCCAGTCAGAAGTGGTATTTGCTGGTTCTCCGAACTACTCAAAATTTCCGCTACCGGTTCTCCAGAACTGGTCAGAACCTGTTGAATGCCACCTCTGATCACTTCTGTACCAGACTAAAACATGTTAAAAAGTTGTCTCCCTGTGCTTCGTGTAGAACCTTCTTTTCATTCATGTATTAACTTCTCACAGGATTCTGAACTATACCCCTGACATGGAATCCCGTTACGTAGACTATGCAATTGAGAAAGCTTGGAAACTGTGGAGTGATGTGACTCCTTTGATCTTCACCAGGGTTTATGGGAAAACCGCTGACATTGAAATCTCTTTTGTTAATAGAGGTAAGTAAATGACCATACAGTAGGTAAAGTAGCCTGATGGTCACACTCAGAGGCTTTAAAGTATGTCTTTATTTTCTCAGCACACGGAGATGGTTTTCCTTTTGATGGACCAGGTGGAAATTTGGCCCATGCCTTTTCACCTGCTTTTGGTGGAAATGCCCATTTTGACGAAGATGAATTCTGGGCAAAGGATTTAAAAGGTATCTTTCCTTTTCAACTTTTAAATGTTTGCATGTGTTTGAAAAATTGAAACACAGAATGGCTTTTGGTGAGATGGGTGGCTATATAAATTGAATAGACATATGAAGAAATGGATAGATAGCTAGATAAATAAAAAGATAAAGATGAACAAAGCTCACTAGCATTATATTATATAGAGCCATGGTGGCACAGTGGTTAGAATGCAGTACTGCAGGCTACTTTTGCTGACTGCTGATTGCCAGCAGTTCAAGTCCTACTGGCTCAAAGTTGACTCAGCCTTCCATCCTTCCGAGGTTGGTAAAATGAGGACCCAGATTGTTGGGGGTAATATGCTGACTCTGTAAACCACTTAGAGAGGGCTGTAAAACAGTATGAAGTGGTATATAAGCCTACATGCTATTGCTATATTGTAGCATGGCAATTCCCTTCCTACTTTTATAACTCACTGAAGAAAAACAAATCTTAAAGCCAAAGTGATGGCCTTTTTAAAGGTCCTAGAATTCTAGGATTGGAAAGCTCTATGTGGACCATGAAGTCCACCTGGCTACTTTGCTCAGGAATCCAATTTAAAACAATTACACTTGAGTACTTCACTCGAAAAAGCACCCACATATATATACTGGATTAATCAATGTTTGTCTGTTATGGTAAATATCCATTTCATAAGAGATCCTCCTTTTCCATTCTAGGAACCAACCTTTTTCTGGTAGCAGCCCATGAGTTTGGCCACTCATTAGGGCTTCAACATTCCAGTGATTTGGGGGCTCTGATGTTTCCAATCTACCAGCCAATGGATCCCAAAGCTCTAACACTTCACCCTGATGACATTGCAGGCATCCAGAGCCTTTATGGTGAGTATAGATCCCAGGTGAAGACAGTGGTGGGATTCAAAAAAATTTACTACCAGTTCTGTGGGCATGGCAGGGGAAGGATACTGCAAAATCTCCCTTCCCTTCCCACCCCACTAACCTGCTTTCCAACTCCATTCTCCTGTGCAGGGCAACAAAAGAAGATCCAGCCAATCAGCTGGGACTCAGGAGGCAGAGAATAGATGGGGGCAGCGCCAGTCAGGGATGGTATTTGCCGGTTCTCCAAACTACTCAAAATTTCCACTACTGGTTCTCCAGAACTGGTCAGAACCTGCAGAATACCACTTTTGGGTGAAGAAATTGATTAATAGTCCAGAGTGGGTTTGAAACACTATGAAAAAGACATGTGCAATTTTTGAAATGTAATGTTATTGCTCATATTACATTTTAAGGAACCATCCTGATCAAAAACAGTATGCTATTTGACATGGCCACAGAGAGAGCGACCAGCTTCTAAAAAACACAAAAGCTCTCCTTTTTTCTTAAGTAAATTAGAAATCACATTTTCCAGATTCATTTTCCAATTTAGGATAAACATGTGAGAATATTGTATCACTAAAATCTAAGCATAATCATTCCACACCACCTGCATATAGACCAAATGTTTATTAACCTCATGAAAGTGATTGAAAAGATATAAAATATGATGTCTACATCCCTCTTCATGTCAACTGGTCAAATCTTTCTTGAAAAAGTTTGTAAATCCCACTTTTTTTTATTTCTTCTCATTTTCTCTTTTTCAAGGAGCCCCTGGAGATGATGATTATAATGACAGTTCATCGGGAAGCCCTACAACTGCCCCAACAGAAGTACCATCAACAGGACCATGCCACCCTGACCAAGCTTTTGATGCTGTGACTTCTCTTAGAGGAGAAACCATGTTCTTTAAAGACAGGTAAACATAGTGCAATATTCTGAAGCCATCTGTCTATCCCAGATGCCAGGGATTACATGAAGAATCTTTCATATTTTTTACATATGCGTTAATGACATCAAACCATGACATGTTAAATGACAATACATTCCTGATGTCATCATACAAATGCCATAAATAATGTACTTGCTTCATGAAGTCTTACATGGCACATTATTAATTACATCATGTATAATAATAATTACATCATGTAGTTATTCCATCCTCACCCACCCATCTAGCTTTCCCTGCAAATGTCAATGCAGGTTCTGCCCCTGAATTCCATTCCTTCTCAAGTTGTTTCTCCTCTATTAATGTAGTTTCTTCTGGAGAAAGAATCCCCTCAGAAGTGCAATTGAGAAAGATCCTATTTCTGCTTTCTGGCCAGCTTTGAGCACCGGCATAGATGCTGCGTACGAAAACAGAGACAAGGACGTCGTCTTTCTTTTTAAAGGTAAACAATTCCTCTGGATTCCTCTTGACAATGCAAACACAATTAATATTCCAAATTTAAGTATGTGGAGGAAGGGATGATACTTGATAAGCTGGATTATGCAAGTAACTACAGGTAGGATCTAGATGTTTCCTATGCAGACATAGCTAGAAAGGAATCATAGCCTCATAAGAATCCACTGTACATTGAATCACAGAACTGATCTCTTTAATCTGGAATTGGCAGCAGATCTCCAAGGGTATCTATGAGAAATCTACTGGGACTTCCTGAAGATTGAATTAAGACCTTGACTGTGAACTGGAACTCTTCCTAAAAAGAGTGTCCTAACTCAGAAAGTTCTTTAAAGGAGTACATTTCTTGACCATCCTTAGTGATAAGACACTAAGATACATGTCAAGCAACAGTTCCAGGGGAAATGTGAGACATACTTCTATGGATCATTTCATAGTAAAAAATGGGCTAAATATGGGCTCAATATTGCCCCTATGGATTGTTTCCAAGTGTGTATTCTATCTTTCTTCAATCATGGAACCTAAAGTAGCATCTGTTGGGCTCCCAGTCAACGATCAAGGGTAGACAATCTTAGTGTAGTAATGCAGTAGCATTACTAAAGTGGACTGCGATAAGATTTCTGTTTGATTTTTCTTATTGCTATCTCCAAAACTAGGGGATTGAATTGATCAGTAAACTTAATGCTATTTCCACATTCCTATCTCTACTAGCTGAAGGAATGTTTGCAAAGTCTCATGGATATCTATATAATCCACTCTCTGAATTTGGAATATGGAATGCCTCATCTCCCCAACCAATTTTTTATTCCTTCTGGCAGACATATACATTTTGTTATCTTTTGTTTAACAGGAAAAAAGTATTGGTCTTCCAGGGGAAATATTATAGAGCATGGTTTCCCAAGGAACATCCAGAGTCTGGGCTTCCCGCACACTATTAAAAAAGTTGATGCAGCAGCTTATGACAGTAATTCAAAGAAAACATACTTCTTTTCTGGTGATCGTTATTGGAGGTAAAGGCCTATGTTACATTTATGATATTGTTTTACCCTAAAATGCTCAAATTGCACTGAATTTGCCTTGCTTTGTTTTACCGAATTGGATATAATTTTAATTATCCATCACTGGAACTTTATTCTTACAGAATCTCTTCTAGCAAAGTGGAACATGCTATGATACACCTCTTTAGACAAAACATTATATTGCTTTCTGCTTACCTTTCAAAGACCAGCATAAGGAGTGTGGGATATAAAAAAATTAAAACATAAAAAATACAAAAAATACATAAAAATCTAAAAAATCTAAAATGGGGGTAAAAACAACATATGGACATTAAAAACATAATAAACTAAATCTATCTAATATAAACAATGATGTCACAAATCACATATGATGACATATTAAAAACATTAATAAACTTTGGAAATGTCTATGAGCACCGTGCTGTAGAATCAGATACGATTGGACAAGGAAATTTTTATCTTTACTATAGACTAAGGAAAGGGACAGAGGAAATTCATCTGACTTTCAAATATAAGAGCTTTTGAGTAGGCTAAAACCCAGACTGATCCATATTGACCATTTGGTTCATATGACAATGATCTAAATGCCTCAAAAAAGCCACATGGCAATGAAAATTTATGTAGATCATTATTTTTACAGTCATTAGATATGTATTTTACCTATCCACCAGAAGCTCAAGACAGCATAAACAACACTCTTTTCCATTTTTCTTCTGCAGCAACTATTCTGTGGGATAGGTCAGGATGAGAAACAGAATAATTCAAAATCACTGTAGTTAAAAATAGATTTGACCACCAAACCAAATGTTATGTAACCTTTGGTTCTAGAAGTAATACAGAGCTAACAAGTATGCTAACTGGTGATACCAATAGAGAAAGTTACATGGATTCCTGAAACAATTTGAATTTCTAAATAATCCTCCTCTCCCCCCCTCCTTCTTCTTCCTTTTAGGTATGATGATAAGAACTCCATGGAGCAAGGATATCCAAGAAAAATAATAGCTGACTTCCATAATATTCGCTCCAAGGTGGATGCTGCTTTTATAGATAATGGTAAGATCATTTGTGTTAACTTAAGCAAAATCCTTTGTCCATTCAGGATTCAGAATGGACCAATCAAAATCAACTAAATTTCAGATGGGAAAATCACAGGATTGCTGTTGTGGGGAAAATAGGAAGAGGAAGATATGTTGAATATTTGCTGCCTTGAGCTTTTTGTAAAAATAATAAAGGCAGGATACAAATAAATAATAATAATAATTAAAGGTGAGCATGCCAAATTTCAAGAAAGTAGGTTCCAAAAAACATTCTGTAGCTGTCAGTTATGAGATAGGAAACTGCTATGTGTTCAATAGTGATATAATATGAAAGTCTTTGGGAATAGTCTTAGGCTATTAAGTCTTTGGGAATAGCCTTAGGCTAATCAACCTTACTAGTTTGATGAGGGAAAATCAGGAAACTTTAATTCTCATAACTGGATTCAATGTTTCTTCATCTCAAGAAAAGCATCTTCAGTAGATTTCTGGATAAATACTCTGTGACTTACTAAATCTCTTAGTTTTCAAAAAGTACAAAATATTTGTACTGAAAACCCAGCAACTGAATTCTTTAAAACCATTGCAATGCTGAATGCTGCTTATTGGTTTATCATATTTAAATGTTCTTAGACAACTGATAGAATTAGCAATGCTGGTTACATTCATTCACCATAACCATAAGCAGTCCCAAGAACGAACATTGCCATAGATATATAACTTTAATGTGACAGAAAGGAAACATGATTAAATATAACCATGTAAACTTTAATCAGAGTTGACTTCTAAATGAAAGAAAATCAAACTGAATGTTTATCTTGGCCCGCTAAATTAATGTGTCCAGGCCCAAACTGCTTTGCAAAGAGCACACACATTTCCAAGTGCAACACTCATTCTGAAAAAGGGATACTGTATGCTAGAAAAATGCATCACTGTGCATCACCAGTTCCTCATTCTAATTATTTATACTGCATATATTTTAGAGATGCTAGTAAAATTCCATCAAAAGTGAAAGAAACAAGACAGGTGAAAAGATCATAAACAGTTTGGAATTAACTGCACTTGTTTAATTACCTATCTTGTTTACTTCTTTAGGACACTTCTATTTATTCAGTGGTCCAAAGCAGTATGAATTTGACTCTGCAACCAAGAGATTTCTGGGCATAGCGAAGAGTAATAGCTGGCTGGATTGCCAGTGATATGGCAGGAAGAAGAGACAGGAGCCAAGAACTGTGGAATCCATTCATCCTAGCTCTCAAGAACTAGCTGATGTTGTCAATTAATGGTGATTACTTGGTGTATTCTCTGCTTGTGAGCCATGGAAACACCATAACAATGTTTTCATAAGGGAGAATTTCAAGACTGAATTTAATTTAATGTAATTTATTCTAATGTATTGTTTTTTAAAGTTTATGTTATTAAAATGTTTTTCTCAATAAAATCATTGTGGTTGATTTATTTCTTGGCATTGTCCTACCACATGGTGCCTTGGGAAGAAATTCTTCTCATTTGAACTCTATGTACCTGCCTGCTAAGAATAATGCTTCATTCAAACAGAGAATAGGGTTCTGATTTTGATATCATGCTGCTCCCTCCAAAAACCTGGTTATTCATTTTGGGTGCCCCCAAATTCTATATGTTTTTTCACAATCAAAATCATGGTTGGGTAGTTGATAAGCCAATCAAGGGAAAGATCATTTCTAGCAGGCATTTCTGATATCTCAATCTTTTTTTTCCTATTATCTGCCTTTTAGTCAGTGTTAACTCCTGGCAAATGCCTGAATTAGTCCCTGCAGTTTTCCTGGGAAGATGTTTAGAAGTGATTGGCCTTTGCCCCCTTCCTAGGGCTGAGAAACAATGACAAGCCCAAGACACCCAGCTGGTTTTGGGCCCAAGGTGAGACTAGAATTTATGGTCTCCCAGTTTTCAGCCTGATGTCTTAACCAGTACAGTTAACTTAACCTAATATTTTATTAGTATTAGCAAATCCATTACAGAATGATTGAAGAATTTAAGCAAAGTCAGAATCACATTTAAATAATGTCAGATGCCAACAGGAATATTAGGAACAACTAATATATACCCACTTTGTTACATATGAATTGTTGCATTTAGATCTTGGACAAAAAACACTCATACAACCCACCC
Source organism: Naja naja (assembly GCA_009733165.1). Classification (NCBI taxonomy): domain Eukaryota; kingdom Metazoa; phylum Chordata; class Lepidosauria; order Squamata; family Elapidae; genus Naja; species Naja naja. The sequence goes on from CM019152.1 coordinate 46,286,445, forward strand.
TACAAAAATATCCCAACCAATTCATGTTTTGAGTATATCTATATATAAAAAAGCCAAGTACCACTCACTCATCACAAAATCTCCAGAACCGTAAAGCCTACAAACTTGAAATTTGGCACATATGTTCCTCTTGGCTTCTAGGTGCTTGCTAAGAAAGGATTTCTCAAAATGACCATCAGATCATTAGTATTTTTATACAGTAATTAACATGCTCTGATGCTAAAGAGTTCTACTCCCCTCCCCACCTGAAAAGAATTCTGCTCCAGCTGCCAGTTGCCTTATAGTAACACCAGGGGTGGGATTCTACTGGTTCAGACCAGTTCTATAGAACCAGTTCTTATGATCCTGCGCAGTTCAGAGAACCGCCCAATTGTGCCCCTGGTTGGCTCTGTCTCTCTCCACCCAGCCAGTCCTTATTGCGCATGTGCAACATCACATGCATGCCTGACATTGCTGAATGCATTCTTCCCCACCCAGTCACTCCTTAAGGTATTTCTTTTTTCCCCTCCCGATAATCAGCTGTTCTGATGATCAGCTGTGCCAGGATCCCCCTCATTGTCTTACTGCTTTGCCCAGGAGGCTTCCCTGAGTCCCAGGAGGCCAAAAAATGGAGCACGGGGTGGGTGGCTGCTGTGCGGCCCTTCCACAGCATGTTTTTTGCCTTCCTGGGCCTTAGGGAACCTTCCTGGGAGCAACAATGCCCCCCTCAGGAGGCTTCCCTGAGGCCCAGGAGGCAAAAAAAAAACAGGGGGTTGCTGCAAAAAAGAAGAAGCCACGCCCACCCAGTCACATGGCCACACCCACCTAGCCACAGAACTGGTTGTTAAAAAATTTGAATCCCATCCCTGATTAACACGCTCTGATGCTAAGGAGTTAGGCTTACTATTCCCCCTCTCCAACTGAAAAGAACTCTATTCCATCTGCCAGCTGCTTCACATTCAGTTACCTCAATTCAAACAGGCAGATATTCCATTCCTTCACTCAGGAGCAGCCTGGGGCTCCTTACAGTACTAAATGTCAGTACCTCACAAAAATGTCTATGCCTATGGAACTACTTCTGGACTCAAGGCAGTGAGAGCGATATTCCCTTATGTGTTTCAATCATCGAGCACCACTGAGCCAACAGATTGTGAATCGAATTTCTCCTTCATAGTCTGATCACAAAGTTTCATTGCGAACCATGCATATCCAGCTAGTAGAATTATAAAAGAGAAGGAAATCCTTCTTGTAAAAGTACCAGGATACCGATAAGTTCTAAAATGTTTTCATATAAAAGAGGCATTATGAAGCAATTTTATACATGTGTTAATGGATAAAATTCTGCCACAATTTCCCTTTTACATCTAGAATAATAGACTTAGTTCAGAAAGCAGGAAACTCAGAGAGTACCGAAGACTCTACAGTACAACCATGAACAATGTATCCTATCTTCTATTGAAATAACAATTAAAATTTAAATGGATAAATGTATTAGGATCTATCCCAATCAGAAACCCTGGATGACCAAGGAAGCCCAGCACCTCTTGCGTGACAGGACCAAGGCCTTTAGGTCCGGTGATGGGGCAAGATACAGTGTTGCCAGAGCTAAACTGAAGAAAGGTATTTGGAAGGCCAAGATTGATTATAAGAGGAAGATTGAGGATAATTGTTATAGCAATAACATAAGGCAGGTGTGGCGAGGGAGTCAATAAATTACAAACCATCAACCGACCAGTGTCATCCCTGCTGAGGGGGATGCTTTCTTGGCAGAGGAACTGAATTGTTTCTTTACTCGTTTTGAAGTGGAGACATCAGAGGCAGATAAAATACAACCACCAGCCAATTGTAGCCCGCACCTCTTTGTGGAGGAACAGGAGGTGAGGGGCATTCTGAGGGTTGTGGACCCTAGAAAGGTTGCCGATCCTGACAATATCTCTGGCCAAGTGCTTAAGGACTGTGCTGATCAGTTGGCTGGAGTCTTTACCAGGATCTTCAATTGGTCTTTATCCCAGTCCACTATTCCATCTTGTTTGAAGGCTTCCACCATCGTTCCGCTGCCAAAGAAGGTCCCTATCAATAACCTCAATGATTACAGACCAATGGCACTCACTCTTATAATCATGAAGTGCTTTGAGAAATTGGTCTGCCAGCACATCATTTCTGATCTTCTGCATACATTTGGTAAACACCAGTTTGCATTCAGAAGAAATAGATCTACAGAGGACGCTATAGCCATCACTCTTCACACTGCTCTGACTCATCTAGAACAGTGGGGGGGGTATGTGAGGATGCTTTTTGTGGATTTTAGTTCTGCATTTAACACAATTCTTCCACGTAGACTAGTGTCTAAACTTCTGGACCTTGGACTTTCTTATTCAATATGCTTTTGGATTATGGATTTCCTGTCTGGCCACTCACAGAGGGTCAGATTAGGTAATCATACCTCTTTAGCCCTTATTCTTACACTAGTACACCACAGGGTTGTGTGTTGAGTCCCTTACTCTATACTCTTTATGTGCATGACTGCATTCCCACTCACGCTAGTAATACTATTGCTAAATTTGCAGATGATACAATAGTGGTGGGACTCATCTCCGGGGGGGGATGAGTCTGCTTACTAAGATGAGGTGGACCTGTTGCTTTTGTGGTGTGGAGACAATACTTGGTCCTCAACACCGATAAGACCAAGGAGCTTATAGTGGACTATAGAAGGAACAGATCAGACATCCAGCCCTTGCTTATCAATGAAGACCGAGTGGAGCAAGTGGCCAGTTTTAAGTTTCTGGGTGTTACCATAAAAAGGACTTGGCCTGGGGTGCTCACATTGCAGCACTGGTCAAAAGGGCCCAGCAGAGATTATACTACCTGAGACTTCTCAGAAAACAATAACTGAATGAAAAACTGCTGGTGACCTTCTGCTGCTGCACCACAGAGAGTATTTTAACTTACTGCACCTCTGTATAGTTTGCCAATTGCACAGTGGCAGATAGGACAGCACTCCAGAGGGTTAACGTCATTGCCCAGAAGATCATTGGTTGCCCTCTTCCCTCTTTGGAAGAGCTTTATAGCTCCCGCTGCCTTAAGAAAGTTCAAAATATTCTCAAAGATCCATCTCATCCTGGGCACCCTTTTTTTGAACTATTATCATCTGGCAGACGGTACAGAATAATAAAACAAGGACAAATAGGCTGAAAACAGCTTCTATCCCAGGGCAGTAGCTCTTTTGAATTCTGCTCTATAATGCAGCATTGGTGCGGTGTCAGGGGTTTTCGGTTCAACATGTGGTGGGTCAAGGATGTGTGTTTGTGTTTATTTTCATGGTCATGGTCATGATGTGCACTGAATATGGGGTTTGTTTTCATTGTATGAAGTGCAATGACAATAAAGTAAACTAAACTGAATCATTTTCCTTGGAAAGTAATGACTTCACAGCTGGGACTTCACAATACTGTGAGTAGACAGTGATCTTGTGAAATCTGCAGCATAACCATTTTCTGCCACTTCCAGTTACCTCATCTGTAGCAGCTATGCCATTGCTACCTTATATAGCTGATAATGCTGTTCATAAACTCCATGGGACAAGTTGTTATAATATGATACATGTAACAGTCTGGTGGGATAGAGTTGGTCATAAGTATATTCTCTAAATCCAAGGTTCTTTCCATCTTTAAGACACTGTGATTGGATAATGAATGGTGATCTAATTGTAGGGCTACTCAGATTTAAGGACAGACTCATTCAAAATCCAGAATTTCCCTCCTCCTAGTGTAAACCCTTGACACTTCATATGACATAAAAGTCCCTTTTTTCTTCTTAGGGAAGCTATCATGGCACAACCATTTGTTGGATAGTTTAGCAATGGAAAATCACATTGGCACAAGAGATTTGTTGAAGTATGAAATAAAATGCATTGAGTTCCATTTATTCATTTTGATCATAAGTAAATGAAATTCTGTCCCAGATCATCCTGCTTTGCCATATAGAATACTCTTTGAATAAATGCAGGGAATACTCCCGTGATTAAAACATTTTCCAGAAAAGCATCCAAAAAGCACTAAATTTAGTGATGAAAGTAAGTGTGACTCGGGTTTAGAATAAAATAATTCAAGACCTATACAGCTTCATTTCTCACAAATATAGTAGATAAAATATGACAAAACTCCAGCTTAATGGGAATGAAGTGTCCTCACTCTTTTGTCACTGTTTTCATGAATTTTACAAAATAATGTAAATAATAAAAGGATGCATATGAAGGTTGACACCAGCTAAAGAACTGGCAGCTGTGATTTCAAACTGATGTGTACAATTACTTTTTAAAAATAATTCCAGATACTTTGTGTCAAGGAATGGAGGAAACTTCCTCCAAAAGAAATTTTTTGTTTAGAAGAATAGGATAGGATGGGATGGGATAGAACTGGCTATTTAGGCTTCAAAGTTTATCTTTTTTGCTTAATGCCAGAATACAAAAGGATTTAATTAGGACTTCATAATCCATTGCCAATTACAACCATTAGCATTAGCATTATAAATCTTGATAAACACCAATGAATAAAACGTCTTTCATGATAAGAAACAATAGTTAGGTTCTTCTTGCTAAGAAACATGTTTAGCTAGTAAGTCAACATTGGCAGAGTTTGGATAGTAACTTTAGTACTTTAGTTACTTGAAATCAATTACTCTAACAATTATTATAAGGATTTTCAACAATTACAGAGAAAATTATCTTTGCCTAATGTACATCAAAGCAAAACATATTTTCGTTGCTCAATATGGACCAGATGTCTTAGCCACCTCAAGGAAGTCTGAAATGCTATCATTTATCATGGAGTCTCTTTCTTAAATCAAACCAGCTTTGAAACTACATCTGAAATTCAAAATATATTTAAAGTTGTAATTTTAAAGAAAGAAAAATTGGAAAAATGAGAACACCCCATCAGATGAAAACATAATTTGGAAAATATTGGATTGTGCTGAGATGGATGGAGTGACACTGGAAATAAAAGATAAGGGATATATAGAGTAATACTCAACATGGGATAGATTTTATCAGTGGTCAGATATAAGAGGTAGAAGTTAGATGAAAAAAGACTATTGTTATGTGCATGTGAAAGATGGACGTTGTCTATGACTGTAAGTATGCTAGTACAAGGAACATGATTATAAATAAGATAATAACTATTAATATTGCTATAATTACTATGTATATTGTTATGTATGTAGGTTTAAAGTCATTGGTTTAGTTTGAACTGTTGTTGTAAAATGTTAGAAATGATTGGTTTAAAAGTGCGGGAAAACCCTGCACTCTGATTGGCTGTCAACTGCGGCTGCTGGCTATAAGTAGCAGCCGCAGCCCAGCCAAATTGGGTCCGTTCTGAGCTGTAGTCACTAATAAACTAAAGAGCTTGAAGCACTTCGCGTCTGTCTCTTCATGCAAACATAACAATGGTGATGAGGATGGGATTCCCCTGAAGAAGAAGGCAATGCGGAACAGAAGGAGAGCGAGATGGCTGCGCTGAACACCACCCCCCCAGCCCCATTCGATCCGATGGCAGAAGACTGGGAGTCATATGTAGATCATTTCCAAATGTATTTGGAGGGAAACGATCTTGCCGACATTTCCGAGAAGCGGAAGAGGGCAGTCTTTCTCACGCACTGCGGTCCGGCAGTTTTCAAGATGGCGAAGGCATTGGCGGGAGCTGCAGATGTGAAGGTAATGGACTGGCCTGACTTAGAAAAGCTGCTAAGAGCCCATTACGCGCCACAAGTATCGTGCCTCATTAAGAGACATGAGTTTTACCGTCGGGATCAAGGGGAAAGCGAAAACGTAAACGACTTCATGGCAAGTTTAAGAGACATTGGGGGTGCATTTGAATTTAACAGTTTACAAGAGGCCATGTGCGATTGATTTGTTCTGGGCCTTAAAGACAAGGTGTTACAGAGCAAGTTATTAATGAAACCTAAGATCACGCTGAAGGAAGCAATAGAAGAGGCCTCTTCAGCAGAAGCTACCAAGTCCTCAGCAGCAGCCATGAAGAAAATCAACAAGGCCACAAGCCATCCTGATGTGGAAAAGTCCACAACAACTCATTGTGAGCAAATAGATTCTGAGTCAGACTGTAGTGAGGTGGAGGAAGGAATTTACAGACTCAGAATGGAGCGGAAAAAGAAAGACCTGGGAAGAAAGAGGCAAGATTTCTACTGCAAAGGGTGTGGGGGAAGCCATCCCCGCACTGAATGCAAGTTTTTAGACAACATTTGCCTCCGTTGTGATAAAAGAGGACACCTAGCAAGAGTCTGCAAATCATCCAGAACTCCACCCATCAGAAGAAAGTTTGCTACTAGCAAAGACAAAGAATTCAAGCCTAACAATTTCTGTGAGAAAATGGGGCACAGCACAGAAGCAAATGGGAAGAATGAAACTCATCAAACAGTCACCATTGGTCATTTATCACCCTTAAGAAGTAGAAAAGTGCATGTCAAGGTATTTATTGAAGGAAGGCCTTGCCAAATGGAAGTGGACTCAGGCTCATACCTATCTATGGTGTCATGGGACACTATTCACAGTCTTCTTCCCAACATCCAGAAGAAGCACTTCAAGAAGCAAGCATTGACTCTTAAAGACTACCAAGGGAACAAGATTCCAGTAGTTGGAACAAGAGAATTCAACGTGAAATTCAAGGGCCACACCAAACACCTACCACTGACCATCGTGGACAAGGACCGCCCAAGTCTGCTGGGTCTTGAGTGGTTCAACCCGTTGGGCATCGAGGTGACTGGCATCAATCACGTGGGCAACACTGAGTGGGAAGAGGCCTTGAAGTCTGAGTTTCCAGAGGTCTTCAGCAATGGATTAGGCAAGTACTTGGGGACCCCTATCTCCTTTAACCTAGATCCCTAGGTACAACCAATCCATTTAAAACCCAGAAGGGTCCCATTTGCCTTAAAGGAAAAAATTGATGCACAATTAGATAAACTAATAGCCCAAGGGGTTTTAGAGCCCACTGATCACTCCAGGTGGGAGACACCCATAGTCACACCAGTCAAGGCTGATGGGTCTGTGAGAATCTGCGGAGACTACAAGGGAACATTGAACCATGCGCTACAACAGAGCACATATCCAGTTCCAGTAGTGCATCATTTATTACATTCTCTTGGAGGGGGCACAGTTTTTGCCAAGTTGGACCTGGCACAGGCATATCAACAATTAACAGTTGATGATGCCACTGCTGAAGCCCAAACCATTGTAACCCATAGAGGTGCTTTCAAATGCAAAAGGTTGCAATTTGGAGTAAGTGTGGCACCTGGCATCTTCCAAAGCCTTATGGAAAGAATATTACAAGGGTTGCCAGGGGTGGTGCCCTATTTTGATGACGTTTTAATTTCTGCTGAAAATGACACTCAGTTACACGAGAGACTTAGGGAAGTCTTAACTAGATTCAAAAAAGCGGGGTTAAAAGTCAAAGAAGAAAAATGCACACTTAGAATGGATAAAGTGGAATTCTTGGGTTACATGATTGATAAACATGGCATCCACCCCACAGAGGCAAAGGTTCAGGCAATCAAAGAAGCCTCCAGGCCAAAATGCAAAACAGATTTGCAAGCATTCTTGGGACTCATTCACTTCTATCATATGTTTCTACCTCAGAAGGCAACCTATTGCAGAACCTCTACATAGGTTGCTGGACAAAAAATCTACTTGGGTCTGGGGGAGGAAGGAACAAGCTGCATTTAACAATATCAAGAGACTAATCACATCTGATGCTGTGCTGATACAGTTCTCTGAGAACTTTCCTGTTCTGACTTGTGATGCCTCCCCTTTTGGAGTGGGGGGGTATTGAGCCACATGCTTCCCAGCAGGAGGGAAGCTCCTATTGCATTTTACTCTCTCACCTTGACTAAAGCAGAGAGGAACTACAGCCAACTGGACAAGGAAGCCTTGGCAATTGTAGCAGCTGTCAAGAAATTCCATGAGTATTTATATGGGAGAACATTTACTGTTGTCACAGATCACAAACCTCTTTTAGGCATTGTGGCAGGGGACAAACCAACGCCCACGATCCTGTCACCAAGAATGCTGAGATGGACTGAATTTCTTGCTGCTTATTCATACAAACTCATCCACAGACCTGGTAAAGACATTGGGCATACAGATGCTTTGAGTCGCTGCCCACTTCCTTCACACATTGAGGTCCCTGTTCCTGAGACTCACACCTTTTTTCTGGAAACTGTTGCCAAGCTTCCAGTACATGCTGCTCAAATTGCCAGAGAGGCTGCCAAAGACACTTTATTGGCTCCTATTATAGGCTGGATTAAGAAAGGTTGGCCACTTCAAGATCTACCTCACCATGCCCAACCTTTTAAATCCAGACAAACTGAATTATCTGTATTAAAAGGATGTATTTTGTGGGGTAACAGGGTGGTTATTCCTGCAAAACTATAAAAAGAGGTTTTGGAAATGTTACATGAGGGTCATCCGGGAATTGTCAGAATGAAGGGATTGGCCAGGAGTTATGTATGGTGGCCAGGTATTGGCAAAATGGTTGAAAACTGGGTTGCATCTTGTCCCAACTGTCAGGTAGTCAGGCCTGCACCACCTCACGCCCTCACACAGGAATGGGAATGTCCTAGGCGGCCACATTGATTTCGCAGGCCCTACGAGAGGGCACACTTTTCTAGTTATAGTAGATGCATATTCCAAATGGCTAGAGGTAATTCCCATGACATCCACTACAACTGAGGCTGTCATCAAGCAGCTCAGAAAATTGTTTGTAACCCATGGGTTACCAGATGTCCTTGTGTCTGACAATGGCCCTCAATTCACATCTAACATTTTTTAATCCTTTCTAGCTCAACAGGGTATCAGACATGCCCTCACTGCCCTGGGCACCCTTCGCCAATGGCCAGGCTGAACGCATGGTACGCTTTACCAAAGAGAAGCTTCAGCAGCTGGGTCCTGGGGATATCACTGAGAAGCTTGAAAAGCTTCTTAGTGTTCAGCACATCACTCCTAGCCCATCAAATAACTTGTCCCTAGCAGAGTTGTTGATGGGTAGGAAACTTAGGTCTTCCCTTGACCACCTTCATCCCACTTACGCACCCAACGCACCACTGGATTCTACTTCCAAAGTTCGTTCTTTCAGTGTGGGAGATTCTGTATATGCTAAGAACCTTATAGTTGAACCATTATGGATTCCTGCTGAGATAACCCAAATCACAGGCCCCAGGTCTTACAGGGTACAAACGGAGGATGGTGTCCTCTGGAGCAGGCACATTGATCAATTAAGATCCCGATTACCACAGGAGCATCGCCCTTGCTCCTCTCTGGTTCCCATACCTACTGCCTCTTCTAGGGGGGAAGGGGAGGATTATGAAAGTAATCAGCAAGCAAGAAAACCCCATGTGTAACGTGCTAACACAACAGGAACCATCCCAAAACCTGTCACAGTACCAACAACCATTTTCACAAATGGAAGATTGCACATCACTACCTGACTTAGATGCGGACATTGGGTTGGAGATGGATTGGGAGGAGAGACCAGGTTGTAGTAACCAAACAGGTTCTACCATTACCAGAAGTCCAAGTAAGGAAATGGCAGCAGACACATTTCCTCCCTCACAAGGTGAGAACTTTAAAACATCTGAACCACGTAGGTCTCAAGCACGTAAGAGCCCCACCTATTTAAAAGAATACATTAGATAGGTTGGGGTTTGAGTATGGACTGAACCTAGTGGGGAGGGGTGTTATGTGTGCAGGTTTAAAGTCATTGGTTTAGTTTGAACTGTTCTTGTAAAATGTTAGAAATGATTGGTTTAAAAGTGCGGGAAAAACCCTGCACTCTGATTGGCTGTCAACTGCGGCTGCTGGCTATAAGTAGCAGCCGCAGCAAAGCCAGTCGGGTCCATTCTGAGCTGTAGTCACTAATAAACTAAAGAGCTTGAAGCACTTCGCGTCTGTCTCTTCATGCAAACATAACATATATCATTATCATTATCATTATCAATATATCTGTTGCTTTTTTGGTAAAATGAAATGCCTGGACAATACTTTGTTTTCAAAATATTTATATATAAATAAAAAATCCTAAAAAAGAGCTGTTGGAAGGTTTTCAGAAATAGTTTGGCAATCTTGAATTGCTAAGAAATGGCAGATGCCATCATAAGGCACTCAATGTTCCCTTTTGATGACTAAGTAGATCCCATTTCATGAACTTCAATTCCAGGAATAGTAATAAATTAATTGCAAAAAGGGAAAGAAAGGAAACTGCTATAGTCCCCATCTTCATTTGATGTTGAATTAATGTTGGATCAATTGCCAGGTTAACAGATTAATAATATTTATTTGTAAATCAATCAATCAATCAGAATAGAGCTGGAAGGGACCTTGGAGGTTGTCTAGTCTAGACCCTATATCATTTTAGATAGATGGCTGTCCACTCTTTTCTTAAAAACCTTCAGCAATGAAGCACCTACAACTTCTGAAGGGAAGCTGTTCCACTGGTTCATTGTTCTCACAGTTACGAAGTTTCTCTTTAATTCCAGGTTGGAATTCTCTCCTTGATTAGTTTCCATCCATTGTTTTTTCTCTTGCCTTGCTTTGGAAAATAAGCTGACTCCTTCCTCTTAGTGGCAGCCGCTCAAATGCTGGAATACTGTATTTATTTAATACATATTATTTAATATATACTATATAATGTATATTTTATAATATATATTCTGAGCCTATCTAGTTGCAAAAATCTTATTTTTTTCCTGCTCCTATTTCAAAACTGTAAATCCCATATTTTTAATAACTTTTGTAGCTTTCATGGGTGTTATCAGAATTGTTAATGGCAGAAGTGACAAAAATGACCAGCACAACCAAGAATTATCTTACTGAGTTGCACAACTTTGCAGGATTTTATAGCCATGCAGTAGCTCATGGGAGAAGAACAGGGCTGAAATCAAGAAATCTTCATTCTCTTTTTCTTAGCAGAAAATGGACTTTGGGTTTCTGCGCATAATTGTGTAGGTAGAGATGTGTGTGTGTGTCTGTGTGTGCATATTTAAGTCAGTACTTCCTCCAAAACAGACATATGCATTCAAGTGGTAAGGGTGGGGTGGGTTAGTGGTTTCAAGAAGGAACACATAACAAAACATGCACTGCACCATTGTCATGCATGCTCTTCCCTTTTTGTACATGTTATGACATGTATGAAAGAACTTTGAACTGCAAGAGCATGATACTCAATTAGTCTTTTTGATAAAAATTTCAGATCCTGCAGATACTTCTACCCAAGAATTATTACATGAAAGGATTATGGAGAGAGGCAAAGTTTCCATACAATGGTTTCTTTGAGTTCAGTAGTTGAAAGACAAGTTGAGCATTTCAGAATATTGGAACAAAAAATATTAGCTTTGCTGTGGTTTCAAATACACTACAGTTCAGCCAGAAACAGTTCTCCAAATGTGCTGATGCCATAGAATCCAGAACTGTTTTCAAACTTGTACTGTTTCTGGGACTATAGGTACTTTACATATCTCATTGAGTCATTGTCAATCCCATTAATGGAAGAACAATTATACCTTTGTGCAATAATACTGCACTAATTAATAATACAGTACAGCCTCAATATTAATAATCATGATAACATTCTGAAAAATGAAGTATAAACAAGACCTGGAAAACTTTTGTATAAAAACTATAAACAATATTTATCATATTATTTAAGTAATTTTCTTCACCCCTTTGCAAAGATAGATAGATGATTGACAGACAGACAGATAGATAGCAATATAGATGATAGATGATGGAAGATAGATAGATAGATAGATGATAGATGATAGACAAATAGACAGACAGACAGACATTCAGACAGACAGAGAGACAGACAGAGAGACATATTGACAGACAAATAACAATTGATTGCTGTAAGTTAAGTGTAGAATTTTCTTTTCAGAATTGTATATTAATTCTTGTCACCAGCCCCATTCAAAAAAGCCCACAAAAATTATTGAACTCCTGATAGCTCAAACCAAGAAAAATCTATGCATCCATAATAGACATTAATCAGTCCACATTCATGTAAATGAACCTGGTACTTTGAGCCCCAAAGCAAGCAATAATATGAAAAAACCTGACTTCAAGAATAATTTTTTTCTGAGCCTTTGAGTGATGGGTTTATTCAACTGTGTTTTCAGTTGGAGAGTAAATATGGTTGATTCATTATAGCATGTGAACCATCCATTGTGATTTGTCAATGGTGGTTGATGTCTTGAACTATGCCAACACAACCGTTGTGGATTATTCAATCTAGCATGATGAAATAAACTATGCACAGAACAATTTGTGAACCAGGTTTAGATACCTAGCATTGATATTTCTGGAAAAGTGAGTTTTAGTTTATATAAATATTTCAAATGCTATCTGACAGGGCTTCGATGCTATACTGAGGCTCAGATTCTCTGAGTATCATCAATATTCTGAATCGTTCCTCAAAGTGGTATTTTTGTAAATTTGTTTTAAGACATTTCCTGTGCTCTGTCTTTTTCTTATGAACACATGTTTATGAACAAATATCATTTACAAGTAACATACACAGTTTAGTATTCATTATTTTACCCTCTCTTTCTGTCAGATGTGAAATCTTGTCATTACTTATAAAGTTTACATGTTTTGTTTCTTTTAAAAATGCCCTTAATTTCTCTGCATCATGGGGAAAAAAGATTATCTATTTATTGTATGACACATTCCGATCACATTTCAATAAATAAAACACAAGATATATAAAATATAAAATATAAATATATGTCTAGATCACAGATATAATTTTTGCTTCATTTGCCACAGCCAGAAAACCAACAAAGCCTCCATTATAAACTCTATTTTGGCACTCTGTCATTATATGTTGGATAGTTAGTTTATTTTTTGACCCTGCACTTACAAATCAGTGATGATATTTTGCTCCATTTATAGAAGGTATCAGCACATCCACCATGGCTAGTGCAAATTTGATTAAGTATTGTCCATATTGAACAGAGCTGATCAAATCCAGGTGGGTTTTTTTTCAAGCAGACTTTGACATTGTGGGGGGCGATTTTCTATCCAATGTTGTTTCTACATATTGTGTAAATCAAACTAATCTTCTACAAGTACTTCAGCAGTAGAAATAGCTGGGTATCCGGATCTCAACCTGTTTTGCTCCAGGCAGAAGATTACTTCAATAATCTTCAGGTTTTCTTGGAGATGGGCACTTTTTTTTCATCTTACTTCTGAGGCAGGTACGTGGCTCAAAAAAGCCAGCCAATATGTGGGAGTAGCTCAGATCGTCCCACAAACAATGCACATTGTCTCATGCAATTATACATCAATCCTATTTGTGTATGGGCTGTTAAGCCATACTGGGGCATAACACTCTGCTGCTGAATAAAGCAAGCTGAGTGCAGATATCCTCAGCTTGTCCATTGCTGAACCCCAACGAGTGCCACACAATTTGTGCAGGATGCGGGACAATGATTGTTTCACATCCGTGACATTCCTTAAGTCACACATATCCCCTGGGTGGTCCTAAACAACAGTTATTTCAAAGTGTGAAGTGTAAAACGAAGCTTCAAAGATATGGCAGCCAATTATTTTATTTATTCATTCATTCATTTATTTAGCATATGGCAAAATAAAGTGTCAATATAGATATAGATATAGATGTAGATAGATATAGCTACAGATATAAATATAGATATATAAATATGGATATAGATATATAGTAGACAATACAATATAGGAGATAATGCATTAAAATAAAACCATAATAAAATCACCATAATATGGAGCCATTATTCCAAACTGGTTTCCTAGATTTAACCCTGGTTAATCCTAGTGATCTCCTGGCTATATCACATCACATCGTATTAAATTATCCCCCAAGGTATGGAAAAAGGGTAACTTTCAATGACGCAAATCTTTAAACAGCCTTTATCTGGAGGAAATCTTTATTTTACGGGAAAAATATTATGTATTTTGAAGCCTGCATTCAATCCTAAGATCTATAAATGAGTCAAAGAAGAAATTCTAAGGTGATATAAGAGTAGTTGCAAAATACAAGGAAGCAGTGTGAAAAATTGGAATCAGTAGCTGCAAGGGAAATTTGACAAGTTAATTAAATAAGAATTCCTTGGGGGCATTTTTTAAAACTGTTGGATCATATCCCTATGTTTTAGTTTGCACTAATGGTGCATTTGGCACGCAATTGGATCCATACATCATTTTTAAAAGATTGTTTCGGCTCATGACTAACTACTGATTACTAACATAAAGAAGGGGGCTTTATCACTCATTGAAAATATGTTTATTCATATTTTCAGAATGCTGACTTGGTCTTTTTTTTTTAAAGATGTTAATCACACATCACAGCAGCTGAATTAAAAAAACCCCATCTAACATCTTTAGATATAATATTGTAAGCATCCAACAGGTTTAAACATTAATAATTTCAGTAGGGATTTAGGAGATCTGTGGCCCAGTTAGATCATACGAAAAAGTGATGCATAAGCAGTATATATTTACAATGAATCAAGGAGTGTTCAGAATAAACATTATTCTCTAGGCATCTGCAAACTAGACCAGTGGTGGGATTCAATTTTTTTTTTACTACTGGTTCTGTGGGCATGGCTTGGTGGGCATGGCTTGGTGGGCATGGCAGGGGAAAGATACTGTAAAATCTCCAGTCAGAAGTGGTATTTGCCGGTTCTCTGAACTAGTCAAAATTTCTCCAGAACTGGTCAGAACCTGCTGAATACCACCTCTGAACTAGACTGAATAAAAATGGCCTGGTATCAGTAGTATGAAATGGATTGAGATACAATAACTAACTCCAAAGTCACTCATTCTGGGATAAAGTGGGATTTCTAAAGCCCCCCTTAGTTATATTTGCCTTATAACTGGTATATCAGGGGTGTCAAACTCAAGGCCCAGGGGCTGGTTCTGACCCATGGGGTGCTTAGATCTGGCCCATGGGGCTGCCCTGAAAACAACAAAGGACTGGCCCACGGTGCCTCTTCCAGTGAAAACGGAGCTTGGGAGGGCTACGTGTGACCCTTCTGAGCTCTGTTTTCTCTGGCAGAGGGTTGTAGGAGATCATTGAAGCCAAAAATGGAACTCAGAAGCCCATTTTCTCTGGCAGAGTGTTTGGGCCACCACAGGCACCCCTGACACAAGTGATGTCCAGCCCCCCGAGGTCAAACACAACCCTGATACAACTCTCAATGAAATTGATTTTGACACCCCTGTGGTATATTGTTCTCTCAGGCTCTACATTAAAAAAAAAACCTTATACTTATATGAGCCATGATGGTGCAGTGGTTAGCATGCAGTACTGAAGGCTACTTCTGCTGATTGCCAGTTCAGCAGTTCGATTCTCACCGACCCAAGGTTAACTCAGCCTTCCACCATCCAGTCAGAGCTGGGATGAGAAGTGAAACATCTTCAAAGAAAAACCAGAAAGTCCAATTGCCTCTTCAAAAAAAAGCATCTTTGGGTCAACCTTCCATCCCTCTGAGCTCAGTAAAATGAGGACTCAGATTGTTGGGGGCAATAAGCTGTAAACCGCTTAGAGAGGGCTGTAAAGCACTGTGAAGCGGTAAATAAGACTAAGTGCTTTTGCTTTATATATTATTTGTTTTTCTTATCTGTAAGCATCCCAGACTCATCAAAGAGTCAGGCAGCCTCAAAATTGGATAAATAAATACATATTTACTAAACCTTGTCCAAGTCATTTACATGTATCTTGACCAGCACAGGGCATAGAAGGAAGGCTTGAGGGATACCACAATGCCTTCTTCCAATTTGATGCATATACACTAGATAAATTTGTTGAGTCCAACTGTTTACCCAACTTTGTAACCATCTAATAGTAGCATTACTCAATCCATATTTTGTTGTCTTCTTTATTAGAATCTCATGGAAGTCACTGTTCAAGTCAAGATGTACTATGTCTACTGCATTCCAGTGGTCAACTGAATTTTTATTTATTTATTTATTTATTTGATTAGTCAATTGTTTACAAGATAATAGGTATAAGTATAAACATAGTTATAAGTACATGGATACATATAAGAAAATAAAAGAAACAATAGGACAGAGACAGTAGGCACTTTGGTGCGCTTATGCACACCCCCTACAGACCTCTTAGGAAAGGGGTGAGGTCAATAGTAGACAGTCTAAGGTTAAAGTTTTTGGGGTTTGGGGAAGAAACCACAGAGTCAGGTAGAGTATTCCAGACATTGACCACTCTGTTGCTGAAGTCATATTTCCTGCAATCAAGTTTGGTGCGGTTAACCATGAGTTTGTATCTATTGTGTGCTCTTGTATTGTTATGGTTGAAGCTGAAGTATTCATTGACAGGTAGGACATTGCAGTGTATGATTTTATATACTATACTTAGATCGAAGTATACGAAGACGGTGTAGTTCTAGGTTTTCTAGGTCTAGAACCTCAAGTCTGGTGGCATAAGGTATTCTGCAATGAGTAGAGGAGTGGAGAACTCTTCTTGTGAAATATTTCTGGATTTTCTCTACTGTGTTAATATCAGATACGTAATGTGGGTTCCAGACTGGTGAGCTGTATTCAAGTATTGGTCTAGCAAATGTTTTGTATGCTCTAGTTAGTAGTGTGATATTACCAGAGAAAAAGCGATGTAGGATTAGGTTAATAACTCTTAATGCCTTTTGGCTATGTAGTTACAGTGGGCTCTGGCACTTAGATCATTTGAGATGAGTACTCCAAGGTCCTTGACAGAGTTTGGATCATCAACAAGGTCTTGACTATTAGCTTGTATTGTATTTTCTGTTTTTTTTGTCAATATGTAAGACAGAGCATTTATTTGTCGAGATTTGAAGTTGCCATTTCTTTGACCATTCTGATGTATAGTCAAGGTCTTTCTGAAGGGTAGCAGAATTATCTGTGGTGCTGAATAGCTTTACATCATCAGTGAAGAGAATGCAATTGCTCTTAATATGATCACAGAGGTCATTTATGTAGAGTCTGAAGAGAGTTGGTCCTAGAACACTGCCTTGGGGGACACCACTGTTGACAGGTACAGAATTTGATAGGACATTTCCAATTTTGACCATTTGTTGTCTGTTTGATAGGAATGCTTCTTTTCACCGGGAAAGGAAGTCATTCTAGACTTCTAACCATTATATCACACTGTGCTGAACATATTACAAGCAGACCTTTGAGCAACAAAGCAAAGTCATGCGATGTGTACAAGATACTAGTTAAGTCCATGCATAAACAAGCAATATCCTGTCTCTTGTGGAATTATTTGCAAATTAGGTGCAGCCCAGAAAGTAGAACATACCAATCCCTCCACTCCCATCCTAAATGTGATTGCAAATAATGTATTTACATAGATTGGCCTGAGGCTTTGATAGAAGTAGGTAACATCAGTAGAAGATAGTATCTTTTCTGAATAAAGCAGTAATGATCATTATTAAGAGATAATGATGGCACTCAAGATGGCAAACTTGACAGCACCCAAGGAGCTGTGGTGGCACAGTAGTTAGAATGCAGTATTGCAGACCAACTCTGCCCATTGCCAGGAGTTCAATCCTGGTCATCTCAAGGTTGACTTTCCATCCTTCTGAGATTAGTAAAATGAGGGCTCAGATTGTTGGGGGTGATATGCTGACATTGTAAACCATTCAGAAAGTGCTGTAAAGCAGTGGTTCTTAACCTTTTTGAAAGAATTGCCCCCTTGAGCCATTGAGGAAGTTGTCATCGCCCCCCTCCCCCAACATAACCGCCCCCTGCCACCTCTTAGCATCCCAAGGGGGCCAGCAGAGGGGCGCTAAGAGGTGGCAGGGGGGCGGCACGTCGAACGTGGCTGCAGCAGCACATAACGTGCCACTGCTTCCGCATTGGAGGCGCCAGCTCCGGAGCAGTGCTAGTCAATGGGTGAACCTGCAGGGCCGGCCGGCACCTCAAATGCCCCCCTGTCACCTCTTAGCACCCCTCTGCCGACCCCCTTGGGGACGCTAAGAGGCGGCAGGGGGGCGTTCGAGACGCTGGCCCTGCAGGCTCATCCCATTGACTGTTGCACCGCACCTGAACCGGTGCCTGTCCATTCATCCATCCAAAAGGTCTGTCGGTTTGCCTACCTGCCTTCCTGCCTATCTATCTACCTACCTGCCTGTCTTTTTGTCTACCTACCTACCTACCTACCTACCAATATAGATCTCTCTCTCTCCCAATATATCTCGCTCCATCGCCCCCATATTGCCCCCCTTCCATTCCTTCGCCCCCACGTCACCCCTTTTTATTCCATCGCCCCCCTGAAAAACAAAATCGCCCCTTGGGGGGCAATATCGCCCAGGTTAAGAACCACTGCTGTAAAGCACGATGGAATGGTATGTAAGTCTAAATGCTACTACTAGTTCTCTTCATTGTAAACTTGAATTTTTCCCCCAGCTTTCCTAAGAGTTTTTCAGTGATGAAGCCAAAGCCAGGTTTTAAAAAGCAGTAATATTTACCAAACACCTGTAGCTGTATTTCCTGACTTTGGCACCTTGCAGGTGTATCTGTAGCTTCTGCAATTCCCGAGACACTATGGCAATTGCAGAAAAGTTCTGCTCTAACTGCTGCAGCAGATATTTTAGGTTCCACACCCTAAAATAAAATCTTAGGTGCTGAGACTGTGCTAGCTCTAAAACTGTAATGGGGTTTAAACCAGAGGTAGTATTCAGCAGGTTCTGACCAGTCTGGAGAACCAGTAGCAGAAATTTTGAGTAGTTTAGAGAACCAGTGGTAATTTTCCCCCAGGAGTGGGGAGGGAAAGGAGATTTTATAGTATCCTTGCCCTGCCATGCCCATCAAGCCATGCCCACAGAACCTGTAGTAAAAAAAAATCAATCCCACCATTGGTGTAAACCCTAAACCTCAGCTCCGGTAATGAAGATGATGAAGATTTATTTATTTTTTATTTTATTTTAATTACATTTATATGCCGCCATTCTCCGAAGACTCAGGGCGGCTTACAATTTTTGGGATACAACCCAGTGTGCTCAGCAATAGCCTTCATTCCATTGTATATGCCTGCTTATTACTAAGCGGCATTTTTACAAAGTCAGCTAATTGCCCCCAACAATCTTGGGTCCTCAATTTACCTACCCCGAGAGGATGGAAGGCTGAGTCAACCTTGAGCCTGGTGGGATTCGAGCCTACAATAATTGTAGGCAGCTGGATCTTAAGAGCAGGCATTTAACAGCCTGAGCTACCAAGGCTCTTTTTAAGATGATGATGAAGATGATGATGATGAAGAAGAAGAAGATTATGATGATGATGATGATGATGATGATAATGACCATGGTGATCAGAAACACCTAGAATTTGATTTTTGTAAAGACCTTTACACCCAGTATTGCAATGCCCACTTTCCTTTAAAATATATGTATCTTTACATTGCATTGCAGACCTATTGGAACAAGGCCTTCAGTTCAGTAATGTTTGTCTGTGGACCCTCCGTGGAATGGAAGAACAAAGAACATCATGTTCACATTGTATTACTGTACCATTGAAGAAAAAAAGATACAGTAAAGGAAAGGCAGACTGCATTTAGTAGCAAAAGAGAGAATATAGGAAAGAAGTCTGAAGGAATCAGTGTATGCAAACGTCTAGGAAAACAAAGGAAAAAGCATGGATCCTGAGTATGGAGCACTTCCAAAAAGGAAAAGGCTAGTATTGGTACAATAACCATTCAGAAGAAAGAATCTCTCCTGCAGGCGTCACATAAAACATAAAAAGTGAGTGATGTTTGATAGCATCTGCCATCATAACCTTTTGACTTTCTAGGGATGTCCATGGTTGTCCACTTAAATTCATGAGCAATAGGAGATGAAATAACAGTCTCTTTAGCATGAGTCATGGCCCAGATGAAGTACTTGCACGTAAAGAATTAAGTTCCTGAGATTTTGCAGAAGGAATCCTCTTGTCAACGATGTTCTCAGAATAAGTGTCTTAGTAAACTATGTTTGCTAAATCACACATTTCCTTTTCCTCTCATGAATACATCTGCACAAAAAAATAGACATTGGGGTGGGGAAAATCCTAACAAAATCTGTTTCTTTTACTGTGATGAAAAAAAACCCTTCCAGTTAACTTGCTAACTGCAATCACATCTAAGCAAATTCCTTCCTTAATCTAAATACTTAAAGCACTGATACTGTGCCAAAAACTGAAGTCTGCTACTCCTTCAAAAATAGCTTATTCTCAAAGTGCTTGAAGGCATATTTCACAGGTATATAGTATAATGGTTATGTGATGAGGTCTGAGAAGACCCAAATTTAAGCCTACTCTCAGCCTTGAAGATTCACTTGGTGACTTATTCTTTCATCTCAATCCACTTTACATAGTTGCTTTTATGGGGGTAAAATAAGAGGAGATTCCTTCCCTACACATCAATATGACTTCAACTGTTGGAGATGACCTAGCTGAGTCCAAGGATGGGGTCAAATGCATCCTCTCTATGTCCCCATAAGAGACGTAAGTCCAGTCCCCCCACTCTTTGAAGTTCATTGACTCTTATCTGGTGTCAATTTGCCTTAACCCTTCGTAGATCAGATTCTTGTGTATAGTTTGCATGGAATAAACTCATAGTGCTTTTTAACTCTATCCTGGTTCCTGATTGCCTCTGCTGGAAATTAATCTAGAGAATAAACAAAAATATGAATAAATGCAATTTGAATTGTATTGGTGTAGACAAATTCAATAGGCTTGCAAAGATATTCACATACCCAAGTCACTGATGATCCATGAACACTCCTTTTTCTGTTTAGCTTATGGCCAATATATCTAACCACAATACACAACCACATTTGCTAACAATCTTTCTCATATAAATACATGCCTTTTCCCTTATGATTTATATTCTCCTGGAATTGTAACCTTTGTTGTATCAATAAAAGGCATTTGATTCACAAACAGGATATCCCAAGGATGCTCATAATGGTTGTGTTTACAACTCTCCAATTTGAAATGGGGTGTGGAGTCACTCACTTAAAACAGCAACCAACAAACACTTATTCATATTTTTCAAAGATTTAGCATCTCTCTATAAAGCGTTCTCTTTCTGGATACAAAAGAAGACAATCCTTGATATGTAATCACGTTCATCCTTAACTTAGTTGAGCAGTCTCCATTGCTCTTAATAGCAGGAGATCATTACAACATGCTAATTTTAATAAAATGATCAGCTGCCCAGAACCCAGCAGCACATACAATTCTGAGCATACTACTATTTGTCCATGTATTGCTACAGGAATTATGCTGATTTCAAATAGGCATCTAGATGGAATTTGTTGTGCTAGTTGTCTAACTTTAAAGCCATACATGGCACGGGTCTAAGTGACATATGGAATTTCTTGTCTCCAGTAGTTTTTGCCTATCCCACCAGTGTCAGATCTGTCCAGCTTGGACAATTAGGAAAGAAAGACCCTTGACTCCATTTATAGCTAAAGGTAAACTTTTACTAAATGTCAAGTGGTTATGGCATTAAAAAGCCAGATCTGAACATCCCACATAAGCCCAGGTCACTAATTCTCTTTCAGGATCATCTCCCAGTGCCCTGGGAGAAGAGACCCTCTTCTCATTTGAGATAAGTTTCAAATAAGAACTTGTAAAAAAAAAAGATTCCAAAGGAAAAACAGAAATAAAATTTAACCATAGTATTAACGCCATTTCAAATATCCTTCAGAAAGAAAACAATCTTTTAAGATGCAAAGCTGTTAAGGTGGAAAGCTATTAATAAAAATGAAGAGATTGAGCTGGACTTCAATTACTATAACATCTTAGTCATTTGTAATGGTAGGAGTTGATGTCTACAGAAAGACCTAACCTTATGGAAAGGAGAGGGGGGGGAGGGAGAGGGAGGGAGGGAGGGAGGGAGGGAGAGAGAGAGAGAGAGAGAGAGAGAGAGAGAGAGAGAGAGAGAAACACTTCATTAGAAGTGTTTTTCAGCCATTGAAAGCATCCTATTCCTGGAATACTCTACCTGATTCTGTGGTTTCTTCCCCAAACCCCAAAAACTTTAACCTTAGACTGTCTACTATTGACCTCACCCCTTTCCTAAGAGGTCTGTAGGGGACATGCATAAGTGCACCAACGTGCCTACCGTCCCTGTCCTATTGGTTTTTTTTCTTATATGTATCCATTGCATGTATTCATAACTATGTTTATACTTATACCCATTATCTTATAATGGTTTGACAAAGTAAAATAAATAAAAAATAAATAAAAAACATCTGGGATTAGATATAAAATAACAACTGCTAAATGCCTCAGGTTTAGAAGGCAGGTTTGTGCAAGAAAAGGTGGGTGTTCATAACCCCGAAGGCAAAAGATAAAAATCACAGAAACTTTATACAATAATCTGAGGAAAGTTCAGAAATAGAGTGGGTTGAAAAGGCAGGGAAATTCCCGAAACAAAAGGCGTATCTGAGACTGGGCTACCTCAAGCGTCATATAAGATAATGTCTCCACTCACAACAGGAATTTCCCCCACCTAAACTCTACATCTGCTTACGAAATTTTCTGTCAGGATCAGAATTTGGAAGGACAAGGATTCCAGGAGGAAGGGGAGAATTATTCAGCCAACATTATCTGCTCTCTTACCAATAAATGTCGGTGAATACAATCCATATTTCCTGGCTTCCCTATTCAATATGCAAGCACATAATTCAAAAAGGTGCTTCAAGATGTCCGTCTAAAAGCCTTGAATCCTCCATGGCTTCTCAACAGGATCAGGGTAGCTTCCTGGAGGCACATCTGAGGTCTTCACAACAGAGCAGTTTGAAGAAGACAATCCAGAGGGCTGTTTTGCTCATTGAACACTATGCATTCAATGAGCAAAGCCTAATGTTGGCACTATACCAAAAAAACTAGTTTGTGTAGAAGTTAAGGCATCAAACTAGAAACTGGGAGATTGAGAATTCTAATCTTGCCTTGGGCACAAAGCCACATGTGTGCCCTTGGGCCAGCTACTCTCTCAACCCTAGGAAGGAGGCAGTAGAAAACCATTTCTGAAAAATTTTGCCAAGAAAACTACAGGGTCTTGACCAGACCTCGTTCAATGGGACACAATTGAATGGAAGAAAAAATGTCTGCCATAGACAGCCACAAGGTAGCAGAGGGACATTACTGTGGAAAAAAAATCAGATTTATTATGGGAAAGAGAACTTGAAATGTGTATGTTCAAAATATACAACGAATGTATGAAATATGCACATTTATATACATATGTCTATACTGAGTTTTATAATTACCCCTTGGATGGGGTCTCAGGAATGTGTTCTCACCTGAAATGTGTCTCAAAGTGACAGTGACAATCTTCTGCGTGGTGTAGGCTGCCCTTGCTGTTACTAACTTACAAGTCAGATAAGATGTGTGGATGTGTGGATGCTATTTTTCATGGATATCTCCTTCTTCAGAAGCCTGACCTGTTCTGTCTCACCTTCACCTCCCCAGAAGTTAAGGAACATTAACACAGAAGAGTCACGCTGGCCTGTCTCCAAAATCCCAGTTATCTCTCCCGACAAGAGTGTTGGCAGTCACCCAGGCTCTCACTGCCAAATTCAAAGTCAACAAGGAATGTAGTACTCACAGAAGGCTGATTTATTTTCAGAGTCCAAAAACTAAATCAAGCACACAGACGGAATTCTTGGATTCATATTACACTTTGTCACAAACAGAGTCTGCAGCGTAGGCACACCCACTTTTATACCTGGTGGGGTGTGGTCCAGCTCAATCTCTGGCCCTCCCACGCCCCCTACGTTGCTGCTGATGTTTCTCCCTCCGACGTTGCCTGGGATCAAGCCAGGAACCCTCATCCTCCCTCTCTCGCCGTGGCCTTACTGATACACGTCTCTCAGGCAGTTCCTCTTGGCTTTCCGAGGAAACCTGAGGCATTGCCAGGGAGGAAGGTCCTGGGGAGGGGGCCTTGCCAGGGAGGAAGGTCCTGGGGAGGGGGGCCTTGCCAGGGAGGAAGGTCCTGGGGAGGAAGGCCCTGGTGAGGGAGGCATTGCCCGTTCCTCCTCTTCTTCTTCTTCATCATCCAGGTCCTCTTCCTCTGTCAGCACAGGCTCACGAGGCGGGGCCACAACACTGACCCTGTGACAAAAATTCCTTACAGGATAGACAAAATGAAAGGAAAGACATTATGAAATGTCATGAAAGAACATCTGATTAAATGAAGATGTCATGAAAGGACAAGATGTAATAAAAGGACATCTAAAAAAAACACATCCTGGAAAAAATACCTTACAGACTTTTTCGGAACAGGAAATGGGGTAATCTATACCATTATAATAATAAAAGTGAGAACTAAAGTGTAGCAGAACAAGCTCCAAGATTTAAACTGGACCTGTCATATTTGATAGACTGGACCTTCTTTTAACATTAGTTGTTGTTGTTAGTTGCGAAGCCGTGTCCTGTTTGCTCCCACAGGAGGGGCCTCCTGGCGATACCGTCGGTCAGACATTGTCGGCTGGCGGTTCCCAGGGCTAGGGCCTTCTCCGTGGGAGCCCCCGCCCACTGGAACCAAAGACCTAAAGACTTGGTTATTTCAACAGGCCAGCCTGGAATGACCTGGGTGGGATTTTTTACTGTTTTAATTATTTTAATTAATGTTTTAATGTTTTATTGTTATTTATTCTGACTTGTTATATTTAATGCTTGTTTTATGTAAATTTGGTCCTGTTTTATTGTTAGCCGCCCTGAGTCCTTAGGGAGAAGGGCGCATACAAGTTGAATAAATTATTATTATTATTAATTATCACGACCCCATGGACAATGTTTCTCCAGGCCTTCCTGTCCTCTACCAACTTCCGGAGGCCATTCAAGCTCACACCTACTGCTTCAGTGACTCCATCCAGCCACCTCATTCTCTGCCATCCCATTCTTCTATTACCCTCAATCTTTCCCAGCACTAAGCTCTTCTCCAGTGAGTCCGTCCTTCTCATTAGGTGGCTAAAGTATTTGAGTTTCATCTTCAGGATCTGGCCTTCTGACCTCAGATTTTTGAGGTGAAAGTTGTTAAGTAACATTTAAGCAGGGAAAATGGCTGGTGGCAATGCTACTTTTCTTTCCTTTGTGTAAGTGAGTGTTGGAGATTCAAGATATATTTGCAATACTTGCTTTCTCAGCAAAAAATAATGCCCAACTAATAATGGGCTATCCCCCTTCTGAAGCTTCACCCCTATTTTATCTCATGTTTCCAATTGCACACATTTTATACTTCAATTTTTTTCATATCCAGATGCTACTTTGAAGGATTAATTGACCTTTGTAGCAGACATGATGAACTTGCCGCTGTCTTATCACTCCATGTTGCGATTGTTTACCTACCCATAAGCCAACATTTGATTGGCCCAGATATGTACTACCAACTCTTGGAGGAAGCATTATTTAACATGTCATTTTTATGTACTGTAGCCAGACATTAGGGATCAGATCTCAATCTTAGCCATAAATGACGGTATAGAGCACTGAACACCAGAACAACCAGACACAAGAACAGTTTTTTCCCAAACGCCATCACTCTGCTAAACAAATAATTCCCTCAACACTGTTCAACTGTTTACTAAGTCTACATTACTATCACTATTAATCTTCTCATCACTCCTATCATCCATCCCCTCCCACTTGTGACTGTATGACTGTAACTTTGTTGCTTGTATCCTTTTGATTTTTATTGACTGTTTCCTAGTATGATTTGATTGCCTATTTGTACCCTATGACTATATTAAGTGTTGTAGCTTATGATTCTTGATGAATGTATCTTTTCTTTTTATGAGAGCATATGCACCAAGACAAATTCATTGTGTGACTAATCACACTTGGCCAATAAACAATTCATTTATTCATTCATAAAGGCATCATGTTGAACACAGTGGGATTTATTTCTGAGTAAATATATCCTACTATCAAATCAGACATCTCCTTTAGAGAGAGACCGGGAAGCAGGAGGCGATATGGATACACAACACAATATTTCCTGGAAGGTTTTTATTTCATATATTTAAAAAACTTTCAATGAAATTCAAAAACATGATTCTGACGATTTCAAGAAACCCCAAAACAAAGACTGCCTCTGGCCTTCTTTATGACAACCAGGCTACAAATTCATACATTGTATTCCCATCCCATCCTATCCCATCACTTCCCCAACCCAACTTTGTCTGTTCATGAGATGATGTTATTTTGACAGTCATCAGTGCTTTCCTCTAGTCTGAATTCATATGATTATGACTTGCAAATAATCTTAAAACATTAGTCATCCATGCCAGATCTGCACCCTATAAGGAATTGATTGACATAAGTTGGTAAACGTTTTTTAGTTCCTTGATTACATTCTGGGTAAAACTGGAGCCGTACCATGGCATGACCTGATGAACTCATTTTCTGTACTCTATGAACTGTATACACAGGATATTCACTTATATACATATGTGCATGCACATACAGTTACAAAAATAGAGAGCATACAAAGCACATTGAAGGTATATTTCCAACTAACAGAACATAAATGGGAACTGTTTCCTATGCCTAAAGAATAAAGAAGGATGAAGCAATCATATAAAATCATGGAAAGCAGCACACTTGCTCTTTTCCCCACATCTCCACATTCCCCACATCCTCTGTCATTGATTAGGTAATCATTTCAGTTGAAGTCAGCTTAAATCAATTTGCAAGGCACCCAAATGCTATATAAGTAAAGAGCACATCTTAAAACTAAATACCCCTTGACTTGGAAGCAGAAAAACAACAGCCAAGATGAGAAGCCTCTGGCTTGTGCTCTTTGGTGGGGCAATAGCTTTTGCTTTGCCTGTAAAACAAGAAAAAGAAAAAATGCTTCTTATGCAGGTAAGGCCAAAGATGCAAATGGAAGTGTATATTGATGCAAGGTAACTGTATATTTATAATAATGTAAGAAATATAGGCAATAGCAATAGCACTTAGACTTTACAGCACTCTCTATGTGGTTTACAGAGCCAGCAATGCCATTAATATTAACTGTCTAATCATTATTTTTATTTCTCACACACATAAATGCATACATGTAATTATTTTATTATCTTCCAGAAGTAAATAGAAAACCTGAGATTATTGAAAATAGAGAAAGGTGAGAAAGAGATAAGAAAAAAAACCCTCTTGCAAAGGTTGAAAAGTGATAGCTTCAAGGAATATAGAATTATCTATTTATCTGGAGATCTAGTATTACACAATAAAGTGTTTTATTTGGACCTCAGGTTATGTTTTATATTTATAAACAAATCTAAAATCTGAAATGTAATCTAAAATCTATCTAAAATATAACGGAAAATGTAACTGCGTTCAAATACCAAAATATTTTCTTACAAAGAGGACTTATCATGAATAATGGAAGGAAGGCTATTGCTGCGCGCATTGGGTTGTATCCCAAAAATTGTGAGCCGCCCTGAGTCTCTGGAGAAGGGCGGGATATAAATATGAATAAAATAATAATAATAATAGTTGGACTATTCACACCCATCCCAGCAAGCACTGTGGACAGTTAAAACAATGAAGAATATGGGAAGGGCCTTGGTGGCTCAGGCTGTTAATTGCCTGCACTTAAGATCCAGCTGCCTACAACTGCTGTAGGCTCGAATCCCACCAGGCTCAAGGTTGACTCAGCCTTCCATCCTCTCGAGGTAGGTAAATTGAGGACCCAAGATTGTTGGGGGCAATTAGCTGACTTTGTAAAAATGCCGCTTAGTAATAAGCAGGCATATACAATGGAATGAAGGCTATTGCTGAGCACATTGGGTTGTATCCCAAAAATTGTAAGCCCCCCTGAGTCTCCGGAGAAGGGCGGCATATAAATGTAATTAAAAAAAAAAAAGATCTGTCCTAATTTTTACATCCAGCTCAATGTTGTAATGGAGAAAACTGTGAGAGTTGTTGTCTTCTACAATATTTCTACTCTACCATGATGCTGGATAGATTGCTGATGGTTGAATCTTTTGTCCTCTAATTTCTATCACTTATAAAATGTAGAACGAGTACAACAGAACTAATGTGCTCATATTGGCCTTAAATAATTAGATATGGATTTGATGAGAGACTTCTAAATCATTCTAAAATGTAAGCAAATTAATTAATAGATGTGTATACTTTACTATTTCAGAGGTACCTAGAAAAATATTACAACTTTACATCAAATGGGCAGCAAGTCTTTAGAAGCAGAATCAGCAACTCCATGGCAAAAAAGATCAGAGAAATGCAAACATTTATCGGATTAGAGGTAACAGGGGACATAGACTCCAATACGCTGCAGGCAATTCAAAAACCCAGATGTGGAAACCCAGATGTGGGCCAATTTTCCTTCTTTCCGGGTCAACCCAAGTGGCAGAAGAAACATCTAACCTACAGGTAATTTTTCAACTCAAGTTCTCAAGGGAAAGAGTGACATAATTTCATACTGACGCTGAAAGCTTGAAAGGAAGACCTCCTTCTCCCGTTTATTTTTTCAAAGGATACTGAACTACACACCAGATATGGAAAAAGACAATGTTGACAAAGTCATTGAGAAAGCTTTTAAAGTTTGGAGCCGAGTTACGTCATTGACATTCGAGAAAGTTCCAGGTTATGCAGACATATTTATCTCTTTCCATTCTGGAGGTAAATAAGCTATTATACATGTACAATCTGATAATATGTTCCATATATTAAGGACTTATGGAAATATTTAATACATTCATGATTCTTACGTCAGGACTTTTCTTAGTCTTAGAATTTTTCCCTTTCCAAATGGAATACACTTTCTACTGATAGCATTTAGATTTTTTAAAACTATTGGACATCTCACTTTAGAATACTAGGGCTTGAACAGCAACACTTAGAAGTGTATTGTGTCCTCATAAACAATCCCACCTAGTTGGCATTTAATATTTGTTTTCCTAGAGCAAAGGTTTATATTAGAATTCCAAATTTTTATTACTATAATTATCCCAAAGTAACATCACTGAAATGAAGTTGATCCCTCCCCCCAAAAAAGTAGACAGAAGAAAAATTATGTACACAGACATCTTGTGCAGTGTTGTGCATCTACATGTAAGTCCAAGTATGCAACAACTGTTCCCTTGTTGTTGTTGTTTTTGCAGTGACTTTGATGAAAAACTTAGATATTTTTTATAAAGTATCTTGTTAAATCCATGATTTTGTTAAACCCCCCCTCCTAATAATTGCAAAATTGACAACTCTACCAATGATGTTAGTTTTCTGGCTGGGAGCCCATCATCTATGTTTGTGTTCAGTATCTTCAAGCATCAGACTAATTTGGAGTTCCAAAATTAAGTCATTAAGTCATTAAATTCATTAACTTGTTAAAACTCTTGATAGGAATAAATTTCAGCTCATCTGATCATCCTTGTTTCTTCTGTTGAATCCAAGCGCAATTTGACACAATCTCAGTTTTGCTTAAACCTGATGAAAAATTAAAGACATAAACTTGAGTATTACTATAGTGTAGATGGCATATTTCAGAAAGCCTATTTCTAAAGTTTACACAAAAACATTAACTCATTTCAGGGACTAAAGCAATGTCTGAGATGAGACAATAAAATATTTTTTTCTGTTATATTTAGCTCATGGAGATTTTTATCCCTTTGATGGACCTGGTGAAACACTTGCCCACGCTTATGCTCCTGGTCCTAACATTGGAGGAGATGCCCATTTTGATGAAGATGAATTCTGGAGCTATGGTGTAGAAGGTAATAATAAATATAAAAGCTGTGAGAATAAAATCATATTAAAAAGTTGTTCTTAAACATCCCAAAGATGCTTTTTTCAAAAGGCAGCTAGACTTTGTTTTCCTTGAAGAAGATTTGCTTCTCATCCAAAAAGCTTCTTCAGTTCTGTAGCTTCTTGGATGAGAAATGAAACATCTTCAAGGAAAAACAAAGTCCAGTTGTCTTTTGAAAAAGCATCTTCAGGACAACCATGACCTGGATGACTGAGAATCTCCATAGACATTCTTACATACCCTTGTCCTCAAGAACAAAATTGCACAGAGAAGTGTCATGCCCCCGTCAGAGCCTGAATCTGCAGGAGAAGATGAGCTAGAACCTAAGCCAATGGAGATTGAGGGGGGTGGCTTCCTTGCCTTCAGAAGAAAATGGGGAAGATCAGGGCCTTTCAGAATTAGGACAGCTTGTAGACAGGGAAGAACAGGGGCAGGATGAACATGAGAGACAGAGCTCAGGCAAGGAGCAAGGACCACCTCCTCCTGATCCAAGAGCTCGGAGAGTGGAGAGCAGGCGTGAGCAGAGAAGACTGAGCTGTGCCAATGATCAAAGATTGCTGTTGACTTTTGCTGCTGACTAAAACTGCTTTCAGAGACACCAGCTCAACTGTCATTGAAAGAAGCTGAGTCAAGCTGGGGACACTCCCACAGGCTGCTCCTTTTTATACAAGACAGACTCAGCTTGATGATGTCATCAGGAGGAGTCTAACCCATCCTGGGCTCTCACAGCAGCATGGAGGAGAATCCCCATTCCCACCCCACCTCACTAAGCTGCTTTCCAGCTCCGTTCTCCTGTGCAGGACAACAAAAGAAGACCCAGCAGATCAGCTGGGACTGGGGAGGCTGAGAATAGATGGAGGTGGGGCCAGTCAGAGGTGGCATTTGCCAGTTCTCCGAACTACTCAAACTTTCCACTACCGGTTCTCCAGAACTGGTCAGAACCTGCTGAATACCACCTCTGAGCGAAACATCTTCCAAGAAAAACGAGAAAGTCCAGTTGCCTCTTGAAAAAGCACCTTTTGGATAAGATTAAGAATGGGTGTTTACAATATGATGTTTCTTATCGCCCATATAGGTACCAATTTATTTTATGTTGCTGTTCATGAGTTCGGCCATTCCCTTGGACTCTTCCATTCTCAAGATCCTAATGCAGTGATGAATTCAATATATAAGACGCCCATGGCAAATCAACCAATTCTATCTCAGGATGATATTGCTGGCATCCAGTATCTCTATGGTAATTTAGAAGATCCGTGTAATCTAAAATATTGTACCATGTAACTATTTCTGAACTGAGAGAAAACTAAACTCAGGCTGAGTTATCTAAAATGTCTGCATGTTTTAAATCATTTCTTATCAGCATGTAGATAAGGAAACACCAACTTTTCACCAGCCTAAGATGATAGTTGGGACTTCAGCTTCCAGCCAATGCACACCTCTGCTCTGAAGGTTTCCAGATTCAGGACTTTATGCAAAACTTTGTGTATATTGTATGCTTAGTCAACAGAAAAGGATTCCGCCTCCTGCTAATTTTATGCATCTGATGTTCTGTTAGGAGCACCATCAAATCCACCTCAAGACCCAGTAGAAAAGGATGAACCAAGAAAACCCAACAAACCAGCATTACCATCTGCTTGCAATCCTGGCTTGACATTTGATGCTGTGACCACTTTTCGGGGAGAAATAATGTTTTTCTGGAATAAGTAAGGCCTGTAATTTTCAATCTTCTTCTTCTTCTTCTTCTTCTTCTTCTTCTTCTTCTTCTTCTTCTTCTTCTTCTTCTTCTTCTTCTTCTTCCTCCTCCTCCTCCTCCTCCTCCTCCCCCTCCTCCCCCCTCCTGTAACTTGAAATATTTATATATATTTATATATTTTTGATCAATTCAAGGCTGTAATCATATTTAATAATCCTGCCTTCTGTTTTACTGCAAAAGTTCTATGAAATTATCGTATGGGCTGCATGCAGCCAGAGGATAATAAGTTGCTTTTCCATGATCTGCACTGTTAAAAATTTAATAATAAATCCTAATATCAAATAATGCCCTGAATGCCTGATAGCATTCAAAACATCTTCCATAGCACCTCATTTCCTTTTCCTTTTTCCTTTTCTAACTCCTGACTCTCTCCAATTAAGGGAAAAATGCTGTCGCCAAGATTTGAAACTTCAGATATTAAACTATCTTTTAAAATGCTTCCAGAGCTACAAGGCTTTAAAACAAATATGTGTTTTTAATAGATATTTTTGGCGAAAACACTCCCAGTACAGACAGATTGATTTGAATCTGATTTCTGAATTTTGGTCATTCCTACCATCTGGAGTTGATGCTGTTTCTGAAAATAATGAGAAAGATGAGGCATTTCTTTTTAAAGGTAAGCTATTATTATATATACCAGGGCTCTCCTGTCCTTGCTCTGTATTTGATTCAAAAATGTATTTTCTTGAAAAGCTGGACAAGAAAATAGCACATCTTTGACTCTTTAAAGCAGCCACCTCTTTTCCTGGAATTGTGTGGCAGTCTTCTGCAGATGTAGGGGACATCTTTGAAAAAAAATACAGCTGCTTTAAAGAGTTGCAAGTAGGGGCTAAATTCATGCCTTCATGTTCCCTAAAGTATCTTTTGGGAGACAGTTCCATGGTACTGTAACACAACTGTGAATTCTGCAGTAAAAAGTACCAACTTAGCAAAATAATTTTGTTTCATATGGTGAGCAAAGAATCTCAGGCAAATAACCTGTCTTTTCTACGTTGCCAGGTTTATTTGAATTATAGGCACTTCTTGCAGGCTTCCCACTCATTCACTTCTAGAAATCCTTGGTACTCATAATCTGCTTGATTACAGGCAACCAGTTCTGGGTCGTGAAAGGAGATTACCTGCTTCCTGGGTACCCCAAATCCATCCACAGTCTGGGCTTGCCCAATGATGTCGCAAAAATTGATGCTGCAGTTTTCATTGCCAATGAAAAGAAGACATATTATTTTTCTTCAGACAGATACTGGAGGTATGACATAAAGTCACATGCAATGCAAGAGGGCTTACAACTGACTTTCAAATGTCTTTGGCAGCACTGAGGTTGTCTGCCTTAAAAAACATGCTAAATGTTAAATCCAGCATACCAGTGGTGGGATTCAAATTTTTTTACTACTGGTTCTGTGGGCATGGCTTGATGGGCATGGCATGGCTTGGTGGGCATGGCAAGGGAAGGATACTGTAAAATCTCTTATCCCACCCCACTCCAGGGGAAGTATGCTGCAAAACCCCATTCCCTCCCCACCCCACTAACCTGCCGATCAGCTGGGACTCGGGAGGCAGAGAATAGATGGGGGCAGGGCCACTCAGAGGTGGTATTTACTGGTTCTCAGAACTACTCAAAATTTCCGCTACCAGTTCTCCAGAACTGTTCAGAACCTGCTAAACACCACCTCTGCAGCATATCTTTGAGACTCCAACTAATTAAACGGTCACCTCCTTGCCTGTATATTTCATTTTCAAAAAAAAAATGTGGGCAATTCATAAAAACAATGCAGACCATTTGTATGCATACTTTATTTTAGCAGCAAGTGGCAACATGTTGCCTTATATATTTAAAACAATGTGGCATTATTTCATTTCCAAATTGATTAGTGCCCTCTAATGATAGCCACAGGTATTATTTGATTACTAGATAGAAAAATTATTTTTTCAGAAAGCAATTACCATAGAGCTGGATTTGGGGGGATAAAAAGTAAGTTGAATTACAGTACGTTTTGATGCCTATAAAGTGCATTTACTGATTAAGCCAATAAGGACAAAACCTCATGCACTGTATTTTAGACTTCAGCTCTGATCTATAAATAATACAGATTAGTAATAGTTGTCAACCTTGGATACAGAAGGTCCCAATTTTAATTTCTGGCAACTCCAGACAGAGTGGAAAAGACTCTGGTCTTGGTGCAGAAAGCTGCTGTCAGAGTATTGATGGCTTTCTTGGCTGATCAATGATCCAGCTCAGCTGAAAACAGCTTCCAATTTTCTTTCAACAAAGCAATTTATAAGTTCCATTTTTAAAGAAAACTTGGCTCCAAAGGGCTTGTAAGAGATGGGCAGACTAAACCCAGGGGAGGGGGTGAAGGACATCATTAGACTTGAGTCCCTTCATATCCACAAGAGATTTAAGTCCAGCTTCCTTGAACTCCATTGACTTTTGTCTACCACCCATTTGCTTTTACTGTTAGTAGTCCAGATTCTTGTAGAGCGCGTTATCATGCAACAACTCTGTATTCATTTGAACAGCCTTGGCTCCTGATTTCTTGTTTTGACAGAACCTTTAGTCTCCACTGACAAAATTCCAATTTCCAAATTTTCTATAATGATTTTTAGCACTATTCTCCTGTGTTTGGTCAAACTTTATCTTGAATGTTATGTTTAGGTCTGCAATATTCTAGTTAAAAGGGATGCAGAAAAGCTGAAATATGTTCAGAAAAGGGCAACAAGGTCATCTAAGGACTAGAAACTAAGTCCTGTAATGGGACATTTAAGGAATGGAAAATATGTACACTTGTGAAATCTGAGAAGGAATACGAGAATATTATTCAAATACCTAAAAGTATGTCACACACAAGGTCAAGGAAGGCCTGTTATCTCTTGTTCCAGAATGCAGGATATGGCATAGTAGATATAAATTACAGGAAGACATTCCAAATGAATGTTAGAAAAACTTCCCAACAGCACTATAACAGTGAAAATTATAATCCAAAGAAGTCGAGTTTCCCTTCCATTTCAGGTACAAGCCTTATACTTGGGATACTTCTGTCCCCTTGCATCACAAGATGAGAAACATTTAAATTTGATTTGATAAATTTGATACATAAACAAATACTTTAATTTAGATTTCTTTGCTGAATGTTAAACTTGGATTCCTTCCAAATCTATGATTCTAACTCCAATTTTGTATTGGCTTAAGTTTCTTCCTTTTTCCTTCCTTTTCTAAGTTACGATGAAAACAGCAAAACGATGAACAGGAAACCCCAAAGAATCCAAGATGGCTTCCCAGGCATCTCAGGCAAGATTGATGCTGTCTTCCACTACAATGGTAAGGAACAACTCTTAGAAGACGCAAGTAGGGATTTTGTGCCAATATTGCTTTTTTTTAAAGGAAACATAAACAAAGCACAATGGACTTGAGAATGATTAGGACAAAGATCCATAACCAGACACTCTGAAGGGCTAAATGACTTAGTTATGTCCTTCAGGATTTCCCCATAAGGATATTTTCTGGAAAAGGATATATTAAAGCAACTGTAATTAATCTTTATTTGTTTATTACAATTTATAGGCCACTCCAGTCAAAACCAACCTGGAGTGGCAGGTTAACTACTTGCAACTGTAATAATGTAAAATTAAATTCAATTTTCATTTAAAATTTATATTTGTCCACTGATTTCAATGCAAACCTCTCTTTGCTCACCAGAATTTGTGGGGGGCCCATGCCACTCCAGTTTAGATGAGTAACACAAATCTTAAACCTTTCCATCATTTCTCTCTCTCTCAATTTTATTGCTCGCAAAATGTAGACAGAATCTCTCAGAAAAATCATTCCGGGCAAGTGTGTTCATTGTTGCATTTCCACAATAGTTGAAGTAATTATAATGACTCTACCCCTTGATAAGTATTTTTCCATTTGTTTGAAAATGTACACTATATTCATGTTTGCTTTCTTTTCCCTTTGTAGATGTATTGTACTTCTTTAAGGGAAGAAATCAATATGAGTTTGATCCTAACACCAAAAGAGTTACTCTGATCCTAAAGGCCAACAGCTGGTTTTCATGCTGAGAAGATAAAGAAAAAACTGATGAAACATAACTGGCTACTTTACATTTAATGTAATCCAGTATTTTGTGTGTGTGTGTAAAAATATAATTATTAATATATAATAATATATAATGTAATGTAATAATAAAATATAATATATATAGTGTTCTATTGATAGTGATTATTGTCCTATATATAACTGCTGTAAGATGTGCAAAAATTATATGTGCAAAAATGGAAAGACTAAAATACCTACAACAGAGGAATGAGTGGTGAAGATGACAGAATTAGCAGAGATGGCAACATCGATTTGTCTAATTAGAGACAAAAACCCATTTATTAGTAACAGGAAATCCCTTGTGGACTTTTTTTTTGAAAAAAATAATAAATTGTGATTTATGGGTTTGGTGATCAGAAAAAGTAGATTTTGGAAAGAAGGAAATGATGTTGCCACCTTTATAGAGACAGAAAGGGTAAAATATAAATCTAGTAGTACCTGCTATTACAAGGATCAGAAACTGCTCCTTTATAAATTTTTCTTTCCTTTCTTTTTCTTCTCTACTTCTTTCTTTGCATGTTTTCATTTATTATTTTTCTTTACTTTTTTTCTTTCAAAATGTGTATTGCTCTTATTTTCTTACTTTTTAAAAAAATAAAAAATTGCATATGTAAAAAATAATCAGCCGTCCTATCATCAGTTCACCTTACCTAGGGGTTATAAACCAACTCTGGTGAAATATCTATGTATATGAGTAGAATGATCCTTTTGATTCTGCTAAAATGTCCTGCCAATTTTTTTAAAATGGAAGCCTACATGGCAGTGAATTTCAGTCAAAAAAGTCACAATGGTGGATGCCACTGTACAGTTTTTGATGACAGCTATCATTTTATTATGAGTAAAAATAAAAATAAAAAGGAAGGGCTTCAAGGAAGCCATGCCATGCACTTGCCTTTTTAAAGTCAATCCATCTCCATGGATACCTTCATTGTTATTGTTAGTCATGAAGTCATGTTCTACCCATCATGACCCCATGGACAATGTTCCTCCAGGCCTTCCTGTCCTCTACCATCCCCCGGAGTCCACTTAAGCTCATACAGACTGCTTCAGTGACTCCATCCAGCCATCTCAGTCTTCCCCTTCTTCTTGTGCCTTCAATCGTTCCCAGCATTAGGTTCTTCTCCAGTGAGTCCTTCCTTCTCATTAGGTGGCCAAAGTCTTTGAGTTTCATCTTCAGGATCTGGCCTTCTAAAGAGCAGTCAGGATTGATCTCCTCTACGACTGACCAGTTTGATCGCCTTGCAGTCCAAGGGACTTGCAGGATACCTTTAGCCATTTGAACAAATGATAGTGTTCACCCTATATACAGGCATTTAACTATTTGTACAATCAAGTGGTGCCATTCATACCTTTCTCAATCTCACCGAAAGACCACCTTAATTATTCTGCTATTTCTATCAGAAAATCTGGTAGATGTTCTTCTCATCCATTACAAAACAAGATAAATAAATAAGAAGATACTTTGCTCCCCCTTTAAGTTATCCAAATCTGGCTGTTTATTTAAATTAGCTTAATGATTCTGCTACTTCTGTCAGAAAATCTGGTAGATGTTTTTCTCATCCATCACACAAGATAAATAAATAAGAAGATACTTTGCTGCCCCTTTAAATCTGGCTGTTTAGAATAGAATAGAATAGAATAGAGTAGAGTAGAGTAGGAGTAGAGTAGAGTAGGAGTAGAGTAGAGTAGAATAGGAGTAGAATAGGAGTAGAATAGGATGCTTTATTGGCCCAGTGTGATTGGACACACAAGGAATTTGTCTTGGTGCATATGCTCTCAGTGTACATAAAGGAAAAGATACATTCATCAAGAGTCAAAAATCATAAGGTACAACACTTAATAATAGTTATAGGGTACAATAAGCAATCAAAGCATACTAGGAAACAGTCAATAAAAATTGTTAGGATACAAGCAACAATGGACTACCTCAGTGTTTCTCACCCTTGGCCACTTAAAGAGGTATGTGGACTTCAATTCCCAGAATCCCCTAGCCAGCCATGCTGGGGAAGTCCACATCTCTTCAAGTGGCCAAGGTTGAGAACCATTGGGCTACCTCATTCTGCCAAATGGAACGCATGTCTCTCTTAACAATAGGTTCTATTATATCCATAGACGTAATTGAAGAGCGAGTTTAGGAGAGAAGTTTTTACATCCAGTGCTACATAAAAACTTCAGGGACCACACACAAGTGATCAATGTGGAGTATCTGTTATGCACACTATAAAGTTGGATTATACTGTAGGATGGTTTTGTAATCTCTGGAAACTCCTAAAGCAATTGGAAGGGATCCGAAGTATTTCTTGTAAAACTTATCCCTCAGGATACAGTTCCAAGACAAAGAAATCCATTCCATCATGGTAATAAAACTCTTCCAGACATTCGTTGACACAGATATTGCAATATAACAGAGAGAAAACATTGTATAAACCTTTTGACGTTTGAAGTTCATTATTTCATTTTTAATGGACTTCCATTAATCCTGAGCCCTACTTGTAGCACTTCACAGTTTCCCCAAACCCCAAAACTTTAACCTTAGACTGTCTACTATTGACCTCACCCCTTTCTTAAGTGGTCTGTAGGGGGTGTGCATAAGCGCACCAACGTGCCTACCGTCCCTGTCCTATTGTTTCTTTTTATTTTTCTTATATGTATCCATTTCATGTATTCATATGTTTATACTTATATCTATTATCTTGTACGTGATTGACAAATCAAATAAATAAATAAATAAATAATCCTGAGCACTTTGCAGTTGTTTATTTGTACATACTCTTTGTACATACTATTTATACTATCCTTTTTAGTTGCAGGATTATATTATCTTTCACTAACAAATATGCTAATTACATTATTGTTGCAATATCAAATGAGGAGAGCATGCTAAATAGATAGATGAAAAATAGATCTGCAAAGATGGATAGTGAGATGCCCAAAATGTGGTGGAAAAATAGCTTAACTATTAAATTTATATTCTGTCTTTTTTACTGAACATGAAAACTGACAAACACCTGTAGCTACTTTACACTAGCTGTATTCCTACAAATCAGGTTAGGACAACATGCCAAATTTGATCAGTATTAATCTGAAATAGGTTTTATATGGTGTATAGCACATTATGAGAGTTCATTTGATTAGTTTACAGTTTAATGTTTCATCCAGCCCTAGAAAATGGATTGAAGTAATAATCAGATTCTATATTTATGAACACAGCTATGGAATCAGATCTTTGGTTCATCTATCTCAGGGCTGCCAAACTCGTGGCATCACGGCGGTGTAACATGACATATTAAGACTTTTTCCCCCTTCGCTAAACCGGGCATGGGCATGGCCAGCACATGACACATATGGGCCAGGGGTTGGGAGTTTGACAGCCATGATCTATCTCATCTATCTACACTATCTCTTGGTTGCAGGCTATCTTAACTGGGTACTTTTGATGTACCATTAAACTCCGCTCTATCCCTGAAGCTATGGCCTTCTCTAATATTTCAGCATTGATCAAGATCAAGAAGTAATCAAGATCAAGGGAGGTATTAATACCACTCTACAAAGCCTTAGTGAGACCACACCTAGATTACTACAACCAGTTTTGGTCACCACACTATTAAAAAGATGTTGAGACTCTTGAAAGAGTGCAGAGAAGAGCAACCAAGATGATTAGGGGACTGTGGGCTAAAACATATGAAGAACGATTTCAGGAACTGGGCATAGCTAGTTTAGTAAAGAGAAGAACCAGGGGAGACATGATAGCAGTCTTCCAATATTTGAGGGGCTGCCACAGAGAGGAAGGGATCAAGCTATTTTCTAAAGCACCTGAAGGCCAGGCAAGGAATAATGGATGTAAACTGATCAAAGAGAGATTCAACCTGGAAATAAGGAGAAATTTTCTGACAGGGAGAACAATCAACCAATGGAACAGAAGTTGCCTTTGGAAGTTGTGGGAGCTTCATCATTGGAAGCTTGCAAGAAGAGACTGGACTTCCATCTGTCAGAAATGGTGTAGGATCTCCTGTTCGAAATGGTGTAGGGGGTTGGACTAGATGACCTACAAAGTCCCTTTCAACTCTGTTAACCTGTATCTGTATCCATTTAAAATAACTGACAAGATCCAGACTATGAAGAAAGCATCATCACAAATATTTAGGGTCTAAAGTTTATACCACATTCTTAGATTAGTTCCTCCATGCAATTACTGTGATGATGTATGTCATCTTCTGTCATTCTATTTTCTCAAATTTCTCAGAAATACTCATTTCTCTAGTCCAGTCTAGTCCAATATGTTTATAAACCATTACTAAGATAGGGAAACTTCCCTTGCATCACTGCTCTTACATTATTCACATCCAGTGAAGCTTCCCAGGGTGTGCTGAAGCTTATTAGAAATAGGCAGCCATTCCTTCAACAGCAAAGAAAGGACTTCAAACATACATATCTGAGCACTTCCTTCTCTAGATAGAACTGTGGGAGAAAATGATGTTTTCTGGAAACTGCAGGACAGTTAGAGTATTTGGCTACCAGGAGGAATTGGCAGCCACATTACAGGTGTATTATGTGAACAACCGAAGGGTCCTCTGGTACAGAAAGGAGTGTGTGATAGGAGTGTGTGATAGATGAACTTTGCTCCTTAGAAATTGTCAAAAATAATCAGTTTGTAGAAGAAAGGAGAAAAAAAGTATAATGACTTAAGAAACTAGTTCGCTCAGGAACCTCCCATGTCTAATTTAATCCCCTATATGGACACGGTGGCTCAGTGGCTAAGACGCTGAGCTTGTTGATCAGAAAGATCAGCAGTTCAAGTCCCTAGCACCACGTAACAGAGTGAGCTCCTGTTACTTGCCCCAGCTTCTGCCAACCTAGCAGTTTGAAAGCATGTAAAAATGCAAGTAGAAAAATAGGGACCAGTTTGGTGGGAAGGTAACAGCGGGCCGTGCACCTTTGATGTTTAGTCATGCCAACCACATGACCTCAGAGATGACTTCGGACAGCGCTGGCTCTTTGGCTTTGTAACGGAGATGAGCACCACCCCCTAGAGCCAGAAACTACTAGCACATATGTGCGAGGGGAACCTTTCCTTTACCTATGGCCACTGTAGCAGATTTCACTGAATTTGAATCAATAAAGGGATGAAATACAGATTAATTCATTAACTGTGGAGTGACCCGAGGTCAGTTTTCTTATCGCGATTCATATATTAATCTGTTCATCGGTACTGTTTTGTGTCATAACTATTTTGTGAATGTAAATAACACAATTTATCACCTCACTCTCAATTGCTACATTTTCCTTCTCCCTGCTTTCTCCTTTAACTCTTTATTCCCATCTGCAAAGTCATATGCATATATATTCTTCCCATAGTATAACATTCTATTTATCTGATGAAATGCACAATTATTCTACAAATTCTTATATCCTAGTAACTTTTCATCTTTACGATGCCACAAAATAGTGAGGATTTTTCCTGCAATGGACTAACACTGAGATCCTTTTTCTAGAAATCCTAGATACATAGCACAAATTTGGAAGAAATATTAAGGAAAAATTGTGTGAAATCCTTGATATTATATATTAATAAGATTTTGTTCATCAGTGCAAGCCATGAATAAAGACAGATTTTCCTATTTTATACAGCAATGTTTTCAACATCCGGCTGAATAGCTAGATTATATTTTCTAAAAAGTTACCCATGTTCAGCTGGTAATTTTTAGTTATAATAAATTGACAGCTTTCAGGCTGTCATAAACATGCTTTTAAACTTTTTTATAGGATTATGTATTTCTATTTTCATCATTTCTATGTTTCCTATTCAGACATTGTTTTCCACAGCAGTGGTCCATGCAGTACAGACTAATTTAAGAAATATTACAAGTATTTTAGTCTCGTCATGCAGATGGGAACTTTGTCAGCTGTCTTTCTACTTTCTACTTTGTCTAAGCAGGGGGTTGGACTAGAAGACCTCCAAGGACCCTGTTAACTCTGTTATTCTATTCTATTCTATTCTATTCTATTCTATTCTATTCTATTCTATTCTATTCCATTCCATTCCACTCTATTCTATTCTATTCTACTAATTTGGAGTTATCTCACTGTTAATTAAGATGCTGAGAAAATGAAAATGAAATTAGAAAATATCCTCCATAGCTCTTTTGTTGCATGTTGTCTATCCCCCCGCAAAAAATTATTGTGCTATAAGACAATTTAAGCAGATAGCTTGCCATTGGCTTTGCTACAAAAAGCAGGGAAAATAATGACTAACTTTTAACAGTGACCCAGTTTGCTAAACCATGATTTATATTCCCACCAACACTGACAGGGCAAGCCCTTCCTATGTAAAGAGACAGAGAATCCCATTTCGTTCTAGCACTGATGATGTTACCTAATTGGGAAATGAAAGGCCTGCAAGAAAACAACCAAGCTCAGAGAGTATCAAGGACCCTACAGTTTACTTAATAAGCTACATAATATCTTAAACTATATATTATGGCTTAGTGTAAATTTGTAAACAAATAAATAAACCACAGGAATTTCCTCCTAATCTTTGACCAATCAGTGTAAGCGTTTTCAGTTCCTTTGAAAATCTTTTTTTGGCAAACCCATTTTTTTTCAAATGCCTTTTCTGACACTTGACTATCCTTTGCTCTTTTCCCCAGAAGAATAGCAAATTTCCAGAATCATTTATGGGAGAAGTTGCTATTTTCCTCACTGACACACACATACAACTCATAGAGCAAGAGACTTTTAGGAAGAAGCAACTGACATCTATTTGAAGGACGGTATAAAAATCTGCATTTTGAAAGTTGACAAGAAATTTGGTAGCATCTTTTCAGGCGAATATATTTTGTTCAAAAGTGCTATCCAGACTTCTTCAGAGTTACCATTGGTTAATATGAATCTCATCCTATAATAATAAGACATAATAATCTTTCATTGGTCTAGTCATATTCATTATGATATGTTCAGATAACCCAATGAAGAATAAAGTCAGAGAATGAAGAATGAGTCAATGTGCTTGGCCCCATGCCTCTTGGAAATGTTTATACAGCTGGTTTCAATAACACAGTAACATACCTATACACACAAGTCCTTTTTACAAGATTTTCAAATGAAGCATTCACCTGAAGTGGAATCTTTTCCAGTTTCTGCTGTTCTGGGCACAGTTTTTTTCTGGTATCTATCTCATAGGATGTTTTAATATAATTTGTTTAAAAATGCTAAAAGGGTAGGCTTCCATAAAGAGTTTGGCTTAGGAAATATGGGGAGAGACATGTATGGAAAAAACAATTCCCATGCAATGGAAATGTGGCTATAAATAATGAAAAGTCAGCTTTTGAGTCAGAAAGGCAGAAGAGGAAATGTCCAAATACAGATATACAGCTTTTCATTTATTTGTAAAATGTCAGTGGGGGATTAAAAAATGAACCATATCCAAAAACAGGGGGTAATTAAGGTTGTCATGTGAAGCTAGCTCATTATCTGATATTTCAACACAACATCGCCACTTCCCTTTGTCCCAAAACATCCTGTTCTGTCTTCTTTACCCAAAAGAAATGTTACTTTTGCTGCTAATGGAGTCATATAAATCAGAACACTGGCATGAATGACGAATAGCTTCTGATTCTTATTACAAAAGTCTAGAGGAAATTGACTTGGTGGTCCAGCTGTGTGAATGTGTTGAACTTCATAGATGGTTCAAATTTTCTTTCAGCCAGAAGAGGTTCTTGGTTCTATGCACTATTTGGTATCTTACCAGCTAACGTAGCTTGCCTAGAGACTTGCTGATGAAGGAGCAATCAGGAGCCTACAATTCCTAGCAAAAGAAAATTAACACTAGCCATGAAAAAGCAAGAACTTCCATATAGAATATAAGCTTGGTGATGGTTTACTGTGATCTTCCAAATGCAAATCCACATGAATCATTGTAATACCAGGAGGAAATAGGTTTACCATACTTTTGATGTAAAGGAAGCAGAATCCCCTTTCAAGAAGGGCCATAAAATAATTACTTAAGTCACACACACAGAGGTTAATGGGTTCAATTATTTATTTATTTATTTATTTATTTATTTATTTATTTATTCGACTTATATGTCACCTCTCCAAAAGGACTCAGGGCAGCTTACAACTAAAATACAACAATAAATAAATTAATTAAAAGAATATTAAACAAATTAAGCCGAATTAAAATGTAAAAACCCTTAGTTAAAATAACCCCAACCCTAGAGAATCAGCACAGATTGTAAAAAGAGCCAAGTCTTCAAATCGTGGCGGAAAGTGCGCAGATCGGGGGCCAGGTAGAGCTCCAGCGGAAGAAGATTCCACAAAGTGGGAGCTGCCACAGAGTAGGCCCTCTCCTGGGTCGCCAGGCTTGTGTCGCAGACGGCACCCCGAGGAGACCCCGCCTGTGGGCCCATACAGGGCGGTTAGCATTTGATGTTGGGAGGAGCCGTTCTCGTAGATAGCCTGGACCCAGGCCATGTTGGACTTTAAATGTTAATACCAAAACCTTGAATCTCATTATAGCAGTGATGGGTGTGCTATTGGTAGACCTGAAAGGACAAGTTGAAGTAGATCATCTTGGAGAAGATCAATCTGTCAGGGGTCTTCAAACTCGACAGCTTTAAGACTTGTGGACTTCAATTCCCAGAATTCCTCCTCCAGTCATGTTAGCTCAGGAATTCTAGGAGTTGAAGTCCACAGGTCTTAACTTGCCAAGTTTGAAGACCCTTGATCTATGTCAGGGGTCTGCAACCTGCAGCTCTGGACCCACATGTGGCTCTTTCGGCCCTCTGCTGCGGCTTCCTGTCAGCTGATCTCACCCCGGCTGGTTCCTCCCCTCCCCGTCACTCCTTGCTTGACCTGAGAAGGTAAGAGTGATAGTGGGGGATGGAGACTTGCTCCATATTCCAGAGCAGCAGGTGACTGGATGGGAGTGAATGATGTTGCATTGGCCACACCCACCCAGTCACACCTGTTGTTAAATTATTGGCTCCCTCGGTTTTCTTTTCTGTGGGAAATGGGTCTAAATGGTTCTTTGAGTGTTTAAGGTTGC
The DNA here is from genome assembly GCA_009733165.1 of Naja naja. Taxonomy (NCBI): domain Eukaryota; kingdom Metazoa; phylum Chordata; class Lepidosauria; order Squamata; family Elapidae; genus Naja; species Naja naja. The sequence continues at coordinate 46,331,105 of CM019152.1, forward strand.
AGACCCCTGATCTAAGAGTCAATGCCAATTTGATGACAATATGAAGCACAATCAATTTATTTTTTAATAAAGAAAATGGGAATGTTTCTAATTTTTAATATCTAATATTTATTACCAGTGCTGCCATTTTCCACACTAAGCAACATTTTAGTGGGAAAAAAACCTCTCTGGGTATATAGCCCACCTGGGCTGTAAACATTTAGATGATCATCAAATGGCAACCAAAGAGCTTGGCTGGCCTGTGTAATGTTGTGGTCATCCAATGGTCATCCAGATCATCACTGCAGCCCAAATAGGGCACTCTAGAGAAAGAAGGCATTCTAAAAGTTATGTGGAAAGAAAAAAAACATTTTTCTAATAATAGCAAGATTTTTAATAACAGTTTTCTGATAATATATATCAGGGTTTGCATAACTATATTCCAGCTGAGATTGCATTTGGCTTTTGAGCTACATGTGATGCAGGGAAAAGTAACCTAAGAAAATCTGGTTAATGCCAGAAAAAATGTGATTTGATTAATTAAACACCAGGTCCCACACCACATTAGGCTTTATATGTATTAACCAGTAGCTTTAATTGCACCCAGAAGAAAACTGGGAGCTAGCACTGCACATACAACAAGGATGCAATTTATAAAAATCTGGGGACACCCAACACTGCATGTTCCACTGCATTCTGGACCAGTTGAAATTTCTGGGTAGTCTTCAAGGGCAACCCCCTGTATAGTGGGTTGCAGTAGTCCATACAGAAGTAACCAAGACATGAGTGTCTCTGAGGCCTCCCAATCCATGAAAGGTGCAATTGCTTAAAAAACAAAGGTTCCCTTAGTTGCACTTGTCACCTGCTCCTTGAGCAGTAGCTTCAATTCTAGGAGGCCCCCAAATTGCATACCAGTTGCTAATTGTTAATGCAGAAATAACTCACGCCTGTCAAAGGCAGGAAATCAGTTCAAATGAATATATAGGTTTACTTCAAGCTTAGGCTCTCTACAAGAATCTGACCTATTACCGGTCAAAGCAAATTGGAGGTAGATAAGAGTCAATGGAATTCAAGGTGGGCTGGACTTAGAGCTCTTGTGGGCATGAAGGGGCTTGAAGCTGATGATGCATTTGACCCTTTCCTTGGGCTCAGCCTGGTCATCTCCTACAATGCCTTAATTTACACTTGTTTGGTCTATTGTAATATGCTTTATGTAGATCAGCCTTGAGATCTGAATAAACTTTTCTAATTCTGAGTAAAATTCTGAGTAGAACAGCTAATGGAAAATAAAGACCTAAAGCTGTGGGGTCCTTGTGCTCTCTGAGCTTGGTTGTTTTCTTGCAGTCATTTCCTTACCATACTGGGTAACACCATCAATGCACTGCAAATGTCTGCAAAAAAACAAACAACATCAGAGAGCACCAAGGACCTCATTGTGCATCTCTGAGCTACAAATATTCCCTCTATCAGTTCTGAAGCTGTTGAAAGAATGCCCTTGTCAGGCAAACTACTCTGACAAAGTTTTACTTATAGGTTGAGTACTATGACAAAATCATCATCATCCCAGAGTCACTGAGAGTCAGGTGGCATACAAATTGAAATTGTCATTGTCGTTATCACCATCATCATCATCTCCTTGTTTCTATTCTCACATAATTGTCAGAGTTCCAAGTAATGCACCAATAGAAAGCACTACTCAGAGGCAGGTAGATTCCTCAAATAATGATTTATTGGATACATCATATTGGCACAACTGGTGAAAACTGATTCTGAAAGTTTTCACCTAATTAAAAAAGTGAAAGTTGCCCCTTGCCCCAAGTCATCAGTCACATTGTCCAATAAGATGCTGGCCAGTTGCTTGGTTACTCCACTCCTCTTCTCCCCAGCACCTGTTGGAATGTCCTTGGTTCCCACAGGAAAATCCCAGCTATCTATTCCCCACCCTTCCTGTTTCTTCTTCTGCCTTGTGGCAACCCTGAAGCCTCAAAGATGGCCTCGGCCAGATTCACTTCAGGATTGACAAAAACTGGGTGGAGGGAAAATTTCATGAATTGCCCATTTCTAAAAATTCTTATAGGTGGAATATGTAGTTCTTCCATTTCCTTTACTTGTGAATGTCCTATCTTTTTCACTTCAATGATCTGCAGTCTCCCTGGCTTCCCATGTTTCAGCTAAATATCAAGCAACTTTTCCACAATGGCTTTTTCAGTAAAAAAAAAAAGAACAACTACAGAGAAAACAGAAGAGGGAAAATAAGCTCAACTGTGCCACCTTGCAGAAATACAGCTCAAAAGCACCAACTGGGTTACTAGTGGAAAAACTAAAGCATTCCCACAATGAGGTGCCAAAAGAAGGAAGGAAATTAGAAGACAGGTTTCAACACATTATGCAAAAACATTGCCTTAAATAGTGAATTTGTCTTGTTCCCTAGAGTAGTAGATTTACACACACAAAAACCCCTAGGAATCACAAAATGTTATTAAGATGAAGTCATTAAAATTCATTACTTCAAAGAAGTGGTTTTCATGCCCAACATATTTCAGAACATAATGCAGGGGTGGGATTCTACCAGTTCACACTTATTCTCTAGAACCGGTTGTTAACATTCTAAGCAGTTCAGAGAACCGGTTGTTAGAAGAAATTACTGGCCTAATCCTGTAAGGAAGGCAGGAAGGAAACATTCTGGTGTTGCTTACAGAAACTGCCTCTCTGTTAACCCTTATTATGTTCTAGGCAGGACTAGACTTCCTGTCTCAGGAATGTCTCTGGAGTTTTTCCCTCCTTTGCTGGTACTTTGCTTGTGTGGAGTGACCATTCAAAGTTACAATGGCACTGAAAAAAGTGTCTTATGACCATTTTTCACACTTATGACTGTTGCAGCATCCCCACAATCATGAGAGGCCAGGCGAGGAGATGCGTGCCTCGATGTGAGTGATATTGAGTTGGCCACACCCAGCCAATAACATGACCACCAAGCCATGTCCACCCAGTCACATGCCCACTAAGCCATGCCCACCAACTAAGCCATGCCCACAGAACTGGTTGTTAAAAATTTTGAATCCCACCCCGGATGAAGTCATTAAAATTCATTACTTCAAAGAAGTGGTTTTCATGCCCAACATATTTCAGAACATAATGTTATCCAAAATAAGATTCTTCACTTTCTTAACCCTAATATTCATAGGGTAATGATCAAATAAAATAGTACCATAATAGTTCTTTGCCATTCACAGTGTTGGATATTACCTTTAAAGCTCTGGATGAGATGAGTTCAGGTTACTTGAGGAATCATCTTATCCCAGTGGAACAGGTCCTTTTCACCAGTGCCAAGAGAGGAGGTGTGTCGCAGACTCTGTTGGTCGGGGAATACCAGCTGGTGAGGTCCAGGGGAAGAGCCTTCTCTTCCATTGCTCCTGCCCTTTGGAACCTCTTACCCCGTTACAGGTGAGATTGAGTCCCTCCATCTTCTGCAAGAACTTGAAGACCTGGCTCTGCCAATTAGCCTGGAGTCCCAATGAAAAAATATCATACTGGAAGCGATTGACGGACCAACAGTAATACACCTCACCTCCTCCCCTGCACATCTGCTCCCACTCCCCATCTTTGAACACAATTTCTATTTGTATTTTTAAATTTTTTTCAAGTTTTTTGTTTTTATTTTTTGCAAACATATCAATGTATGAGCAGTGTGGTACCTGAGTGCCATGCATTTTGATACAAATAAAGTAGCATTAATCATATTTATTTCATTTAACAAGCTTGTATAATTCTAATAATAATACACATATTTATGTTAAATTATAATCTTTCATTATTTAGTTATACAATATTTCAATGTGTTATTTTTATGCCAATCACCCTATTCTAAATGTCATACCTTTTAATACAAATAAAATATTATTAATCATATTTATTACATTTAACAAGCTTATATAATTCTCATAATAATACAAACATTTATGTTAAATTATAATCTTTCATTATTTACGTATTCAATTTATAATTCTTCATTATTTGGTTATTCAATATTTCAATATGTTATTTTTATGTCAATCACTGTATTCTGCGTGTTGTACATTTTAATACATCATAATTTGTATTTTTAGTATGTGTGTGTGTGAATATATAAATATATATATTTACTGTTTTCAATCTTTTAAGCTGCCCAGAGTCATCTTGTGGCAAGATGGACAGCAAACCAATGTAATAAATAAATAAATCATAAACACCATTTTAAAAAGTTTCCCTTTAGCATCTTCCTTTTGTCTCATGAAAATCTTGTTCAAGAGTCAAAATGTTGGCATGACAGGGAAAGACTGAACCTTACACCAGTCAGGGAAAATACATTTATTCTAAATTGGTTTTAAAGCTAAGGTCAGATAAAGTACACCTTATCAAGGCTTCCAAGTCAATCTTGACTCCTAACCAATGCCCAGATACGTTCCTTCATTTTTTTCTTTTTGACAAAGTTCTAGAAGTGGTTTGCTCTTGCCTTCTGTTTTATTTTATTAATTAAATGTATATGCCACCCCTCTCATTCAGAACTGCAGCTCTTCTTAGGTTTGAGAGAGCAGCTGATTCAAACTGGCAGTTGGTAGCTAAGGTGGGACTACAATCCATGGTCTCCCAGTTTCAGGACCAATGCTTTAAAATGACTGCAGCAAAGTGGTTCTTGTAATCTTAGGGTACTGAAACTAGATGATGATCTGGCTGAACTTTTATGAATTATGCTTGAGAAATCATTTTGAAGTGCCAAATGACTCAAGGAGAACAAATGTTTTCTCTGTCTTCAAAGTGTGGGTGACAGGGAGATTCTAGAGACAGGAAAACAGTCTGTTGGATATTGCCAGACAGATCTAATTATTTCTTCTTCTTCTTCTTCTTCTTCTTCTTCTTCTTCTTCTTCTTCTTCTTCTTCTTCTTCTTCTTCTTCTTCTTCTTCTTCTTCATTCCCTACATGATCAAAATGCCATACAGATAGTTCTCAACTTACAATCACAATTGAGCCCAACATTTAAGTGTGCTTTGCCCCATTTTATGACCTTCCCTATTGACTTTCCTTGTTAGAAAAATCACAAAAGGTGATCACATGACCTTGGGACATGGTAACTATCATAACTCCACAATGTTCTGAGTTAGTTAAAGTTAGCCTGAATGGATTACCCATTAAATGGATTTATAACGGGGTCAAAGACTGGATCAAGAATCTGAATCGAAGAAGGATCACTCTCAAATGGGGTATCGAGTGGTATCCACAAGATTTGGTCCTAGCACTTCCTTTTCAGTACATTAATCAAATTCTTAAGTGAAAAGGGTAGAGGGAATGCAAATGATACAAAACAATATGGAGCTGAAAATAGAAATAAAATTAAAAACAATTGGTTCAGGTGAGGAGATTGTCATTTAACAGAGATATATGCAAATTTCTTCATTTAGGAAAAAAGAAATCATAAATGCAGTTATATGATAACATATCTTATCATAGTAAAATCCTAGTACTCATGATAAACATCTTGGAACAGTAGTTAATTATAAATTGAAGTGAGGTAGCTGCAAAAAGAAGAACATGAATTTTCTTGGAAGATTTTTCAAAGTTACTAACCTAAAGTCCAACAATGAACCAATTGCCCAGAAAAGTTGTAGATTCAAGCAAAGATTAGAAAACCATATGTCTCAAATATTTTGGATTTTTGCACTGAGCAAAAGATTGGACTCTGTGGCCTCAATGACATATTCCAGCCCCAGGATTCTTTGTCTAGTTATGAGGTCTTGTACATATCTTCCTCCTTTCTAAACTCAACCTAAATACCAGTAAAATAAAAGTTTTCTGGGAGTGTGAGGAGAAACTATCTTCGAAAGACCAACAAACTAAATGAGATGCAGACCCCAGGAACATGCTTCTTTCTTGCAAATTCTGTCTTTATTTTAATTTTTAACCTTCAGTGGTGAGACCTGTGTAAGGTGAAGATAATGCTAAGCATTAGTATCTGAGTATGTTCTCATAATTGGAGAGGGAACTCTTCCTTTTTTTAATTAGCCCAAGGAGTTGTGAAAATGTTATTGCTCATGGATGACTCTTTCCCTGATTGCCAATCAGAGGAGAGTGAGTCAGAACAGAGATAAGTGTTCAACTCCTATATAAACTGAGGATGGTTGAAACCCATTGAAAGGGAATAAATATTTTATAGGACGAGAAGCATCTGCAGTGATTTTAACTATGACAGGACTCTCAGTTTGCATGCTTCTGTTTCTCACCTGCAATTTATCTGCTTTTGCCACTCCCGTGAATTCACCGATCAATGATGCTGACATGGATTTAGTGAAGGTAAATATACACTCAAAAATTGCTGAAGTTTTAGCTGAACTCTAACTTTATTGAACTCTATTTTTAACTTTTCTATCCTGAATTATTATTATTTCCTTATTGATATCAGATTTACCTTTGTGTCTCATTGAGATGTGTCTCATCTTTTTACTATACCTCATGGTAAAAGTGTAGTTATTTAAGATAATGGGTTAGAGTCATTTTCTGCAAAACAGTCTGTCCACCTTAAGTTTGCACCATCATTAAAAATGCTAAATCCTTTTAGGGGTTCATTTTGTTAAAAAAAAAGTGAACTCTATTTTTTGGGACTTTAACCTTCAAATTTATGGGAAGAATCTTCATCCTCTTCCCCAAAGCTATAGAATGATTTTTGGATCTGCTGGATATTATTTTATGTTATTAATGCCCACATGAATGACAAGGAAGGATCTGAGAATCATAGAATCCCATCAAAATTTCCCTTGCTTGGATTCTTTTAGTTTTAATTTATTTATTTTTAAAAAAATCCAGAGTAAACTTTACTTTTGTTTCCTATCAGAAATACTTAAAAACCTTCTACCAATCCAACGATGAGAGAAGCCCTAAGATCCGTATGGATGAAAATGAAATCTTGACTAAAGATCTCAAAAGAATGCAAGAATTTTTTGGGCTGAATGTGACTGGAAAGCCTGACCTGAAAACTTTGGCAGTGATGAAGAAGCCCAGATGTGGTGTACCTGACTTGGGGTCATTTATTCTTACAGAAGGCAATCCTAAATGGGAGAAAAACAGTATTACTTACAGGTAAAAGGATTTATGGTACTTTAAAAAAAACAGGTATCAGCTTAGCATACAGGTAGGGGTATCAGGGAAGGGGGAGACAAAAAGTCAAAATCGCAATCACATGATTGAATCCCCGCCCCTTTCATGTCTATGTCACGTGACTGTGACTGCCATCTTCCCTTTTTTGAACCTCCTTCCAGCAGATGCCCCTGAATCAAAAGAAAATATGAGCTTTGATTGGTCTTAGCATCCAGTCCATTTAGTGATGAAAATTTCTATTAATGTTTTGCAAACTTTCTTATTTTGTAGCACACTTTGCATTTTCAAAGACCTGTTTAAGACTAGGAGATGTTCAAAGGAGAATTCCTGTTTAGTTCATCAGGGATCAGACTGGCCTCCCTCTGCAACAAGTATTTACTTTGTGAAATCACAGAATGTTTATCAGTCAAGTAAAAGCTTTTTAACATTCATTTAGCTGGAAGCCAATGGGGACCATCACATTCAGCAGAATCTCCAAAAAAAAAGTTGTGGATGAAAAGAGGCAACTTTTGTACCAAATCACATCAAAATGCCTTTTAATTTAGTATCTCATTGTTTTTTTTAAAAGGAAACCCAAAGAGAAACTTCAGAGCAGCAAATTAAATCAGGTTCCCAAAAGTGAAAAGATCCCTTTCTGCTCACTGGGATCCAATTCATTGTTAGTTCTGCTTTTATTATTATTGTTTAATGAAAAGAAGCATATTCCTTTAAGCCAGTGGTGGGATTCAATTTTTTTTTACTACCGGTTCTGTGGGCGTGGCTTGGTGGGCATGGCAGGGGAAGGATACTGTAAAATCTCCAGGCAGAGGTGGTATTTGCCGGTTCTCCGAACTACTCAAAATTTCCACTACCGGTTCTCCAGAACTGGTCAGAACCTGCTAAATACCACCTCTGCTTTAAGCCCTTATGAAGAGCAATTTTGCTAAGGCCTTCCCAGACTCCATTTAATATAATCAATTTCCATTTGAGCCACTTTGATCTAATGCAGGAGTGTCAAACTCACATCGTCACAGCAGTATCACCTAATGTATTAGGACCTTTTTCCCCCTTCACTAAACCAGGCATTGGCATGGCCAGTGCATGATGCATCTGGCCAGGAGTTTAACAGCCCTGGTCTAGTGGTTAAAGCAACTGCCTAGAAAGTTGGAAACAATGAATAAGTCCTACCTTAGCCATGAAAATTGGCTAGGTAACTTTGGTCCAGTTATTCTCTCTCAGTACCAATTCACCTTGCGGGGCATCTGTTTAGGGAAAATAGGAGGAAGAAGCTGTGTTGGATACATTCACCTCCTTGAGTTATTTGTAAAAATAATAAAGGTGGGGTATACATAAAATAAATTTTAGGTTCAATAAAAAAAGCACTGCTTTCTGTGTAAAAGGTTCCTTTCCTGCAGGTTCAGAAGGAATTGGGATAACTCTGGAATCCTGGAAAACTGCTGTGACTCAGTATCTCAGTATCTTGGTTTAGATAGACCACTCTTGTGGCTGCCTAATAATTTACTCCTCTTTCATTTCAAAGGATTGAAAGTTACACTTCAGATATGCATCCATCCGATACAGATGAAGCCATCAGAAAAGCATTTGAAGTCTGGAGCAATGTTTCACCTCTAACTTTCACAAGAATCTATGATGGTGAAGCGGATATTATGATGTCTTTCCATACCAGAGGTAACCATATAGGTTTAGCCCTGAGCTGAGCCTGGCTTCAGGGACCACTGCTTAAGCGAAAATTAACTGCCTAATTGAACTCCTTACTTCTTCTACATTTAGACCATGGCGATAATTCTCCATTTGATGGTCCTGATGGAATCCTGGCTCATGCTTTTCAACCAGGAAAACACCTTGGCGGAGATGCTCATTTTGATGAAGAAGAATTTTGGACAAAAGATGGCCCAAGAGGTACATCTAAATCATTCTTGAACTGTAAACATACAGATTACACAAGGATATAAGCACCTGAAATTTATCTACAGATGTAGCCAGATGAGATGGTAGACCTGGAAATATCGGATAGCTTCCGCAATAGAGGCAACGATCTGCAAGAACCTGGATGAACTTGACTAGGAATTTACTTTATTTACTTAAACTGTAAAACAGTCTTTATTGCAAGTAGTTTGCAATCACTGAGCAGGCTGAATGGTACAGAAATTAGACCCAATTCTATTTCAAATCCTGCCTTTCCTTTCCCAACTACCCAAGTCTTCAGATCAGTGGTGGGATTCAAATTTTTTTATTACAGGTTCTGTGGGCGTGGTTTGGTGGGTGTGGCAGGGGAAGGATACTGTAAAATCTCCATTCCAACCCCACTCCAGGGGAAGGTTACTGCAAAATCCCATTCCCTCCCCACCCCACTAAGATGATTTCCAGCTCCGTTCTCCTGTGCAAGGCAACAAAAGAAAACCCAGCCAATCAGCTGGGACTCAGGAGGCAGAGAATAGATGGGGGCAGGGCCAGTTAGAGGTGGTATTTACAGGTTCTCCAAACTACTCAAAATTTCTGCTACCATTTCTCTAGAACTGCTCAGAACCTGCTGAATACCACCTCTGCTGCAGATTTATCTCCCAACGCACACTGCCTTCTCTATTGCAGCAACTTTGTTCTGTTGCAAGCAATGGAAATGAAGTTGATAAACAAAAAGATTTTTTTTAGAGACAAATGAAACATGCTTTAATTACCTATGCAACTCATGGGAGAGAGCCAAGCCCTTCTCCTTCTCTGTCAACTATGATTACTAAACCTAGATCGAACTATTTCTTCTTCTTTACATGCTAAATGCTGAATTTTGATTTTTTTTAATCTGAAGGAGGAGTAGATTAGTTATGAATTTCTTATTGCTTTCTACAAAAAGGATTTTCTTTTTCATTTTCCCCCCTAGGCCGTAATCTATTTCTTGTTGCTGCTCATGAGATTGGCCATTCATTGGGTCTGTCTCATTCCACGGATGTGGGGGCCTTGATGTTTCCTAACTACTCCTACATGCCACCAAACTTATTTCGTCTTCCGCAGGATGATATCAATGGCATTCAAGCTATCTATGGTATGGCCAAGAGAAATCAAATCCTAAATTGAATGGGATGCTCTTAGACTAGAAAGCATGCCTTAGTCAGCATTAGTGGTGCAGTGATTAGAATACAGTATTGCAGACTTGTTCAGTCCTGACCGGCTCAAGGTTGACTCAGCCTTCCATCCTTCTGAGATCAGTAAAATGAGGAGCCATATTGTTGGGGTCAATATGCTGACTCTGTATCTGTAAACCGCTTAGAGAGGGCTGTAAAACACTGTGAAGCGGTATATACATCTAAGTGCTATTGCTATTTTGCAACTTGATTACCAAATGTAAATAAACATTTGCCAAGCAGTACAAGCACTGCTTCTTGCAAGCTTCTATTCATTTAAGTAAGATTTCCAAAAGAAAAAATTCTGATACCTTGTAACTAACATATTCTTCCCAGTTATATTCCTTAAAATAAGGTAATAATTAATTTCATTCTAGCTTAAGTTCCCCACTACTAGCAAAGTCACACTGGAATTTGTACTACTCCAAACACTAACATTAAGAAAGCAAATATTGATAATTATAATTGTTTTAGTATCTATTTAATAGCTTCCATATCATTTTTTAAATCATTATTTAGGAAAATCAGAGAGCCCAATACAACCAACAGGACCTTCTACACCAGATGCATGTTCTGCTAAGACTACTTTTGATGCTGTTGCCACCATACGTGGAGAGTATTTGTTCTTTAAGGACAGGTAAGTTGCATTTTTAAAATACTTCTTATAGTTTGAGTAATATTTTCCCAATAAACAGGATATGACCTTTATATTATTATGATATGGAACTCCGGCTAATTTTCCCCTCTTTGAAAAGATGCCACATTTGGTAACATCATGCCACTTCTGTTTTACAATTAGACACTTCTGGCGTAAGCACCCACAGATGTTCAATGTGGAACTGTATTTCATTTCTCTTTTCTGGCCAACTCTGCCTTCCAATATCGATGCTGCTTATGAGAACTCTGAGAAAGATAACATTTTAATTTTTAAAGGTGAGCAATGAAAACACTTTGATTTCCTTATAAATTTAACAAGACTTGCTCTTACCATAGGAGAAAAAGAATTGTTGGGAAAGAAGAGGGATCCTTTGTTCGATACACCAATGTCTACCTCTAATGTGTGCACCCCTAACAAGCCAGTCAGCTGAGAGGATGAAGAAACGAAAAGCTAGGAGCGACCCTTCCACCCTTCCATGCACTTTTTGGTCTTTTATCCTCTCAGTTGATCCTTGGAGGCTTGTTTTCCTCAGCTGATCCCAGGCTTTTTTCCTCCTCTCAGCTGGTTGGAGTCTTTCTTTTTACTACTGGTTCAGATGAACCAGTTTGAACCGGTAGCATACCACCACTGAAATAGACACACAGACCCCTGAGTTAGGAATGCCCATGTGTAGAATTTTAAGCATCTAAAAAAAGCTCCATCTTTCTTTTAAAACCAGTATCCAGTTTCTCTAGAATCTGTGTGTAACAGTTGGAAATATGACAAGGCTCAGAAGTGATCATTCTTTCAAGATTGAAGTAATATTTTTCTTAACCAAAGTTGGGGAAAGACTAGGGCAGGGTATCAAACTCACGGCCCACAGCCCAGATGCATCACGCACTGGCCACGCCCACCCCCATTTTAACAAAGGGGGGGAGTTGTAATACATCACATGACAACAACATGACGCCATGAGTTTGACACCCCTGGCCTAGATTATCAAGAAATATAATTACATTTAATATTATTTCTTCTTTTTAGGAAACAAATATTGGGTTCTAAGTGGATATGATGTAATTAACCAGGCTCAAAGTATTTACAGATTGGGATTACCAAGAAATGTGAAGAAAATTGATGCTGCATTCAGTGATCCAGAAACTGGGAAAACCTATTTTTTCATTGGTAACAAGTATTGGAGGTATGGATCGGTGTTGTGCAATCTTAATATGATTTGCTTGCAATGTTGTTAGCTAAGGCATTCATCTTTAATAAGCAAGGTATAACTAAAATGTAGTATATAACAGTGTATTGGTAAGATGGTAATCAAAAGAGGTCAAAATCTGCAAGTTGGTGGGTATGCATTGTGCTCCAAGCCCAAGGCCTATTGTACATGAATAGAGCATGAAAGTATAACATAGATTTCCTTTGGATCAGCAGCAGATGTTGCCAATCAATCAGCTGTTATCCTGGAGGAACACAACCAAGGAGAACATTCTAGAAATTCTCATGTTTCAGTTTTGTTTACATTGATTGGTCATATAAAGCAAAATATATAACCCGCAAGGTTCTTTTAATGCCTAGTACAAATGTGTGAATAATCTGTTTGAATATTTGATTCAAAGGAAATGCAGTTGAATTTAGTCAGGTATTATTTCAAAGAAAAAAAAGAAAAAAGAAACAAATAGAATAAAATCATGAGCTTTCAAATCATCTGAGTAGGGGGTTGGGGGGAGAGAGAATTCCCTATTTAATTCTGGAGTCCAAACAGATTCAGTAGCTTAGTTTGGATATGCAACTCAGTCAAATCTGGAAATCCAACTTGAATCAGATCACAACAGATGGAGACAGATATTCCCCGATTTGCCCATTCTTCATACCTAATATTGGAACAAAACAAAACCTTCTCAAATTTCTTCTTCCATTTGAGGCACTTCCTAGAAAGCTTTCTATTTGCCAGTCCTTTCTCAGATAACATTCTCAATCTTGACTGGCTCCCTGGGATTTAGAAGGAGTACATTTATTTATTTATTTATTATTTGAACTTATATGCCCCATCTCAAGACTGGCTTACAACTAAAACAAAAAACAATAAATAAATTAAAAAACAATTAAATTAAGTTATAAGTCCAACATTTATAAAATGATTAAAAGCAACCCTCCCCAAAGGGTCACAGCCCGGGTTGGTCAAATAACCAGGTTTTTAACTCACGGCGAAAGGTGCGGAGGTCAGGGGCCAGGCGGAGCTCCAAAGGCAGTTGATTCCAAAGGTCAGGGGCCGTGACAGAATGTGTCGCCCAAAGTCATTGTTGTCATTTGAAAAAAAAATACCAGATTGGACTCAAGACTGTTAAATGAATTTATTTTCCACTGAAATCCACTGGACTTTGAGCACGATTATCTTCTTCAATGGGAACCAAATCCAGCCATTTTAAGCTGGACCTTTCCCACATTTCTTAATGGCAGGCAGCCGTTTTTGGCTTGTGGCTATCCTCATAATTCAGAAGCTGAGATTGGTTTTCAATGGATCAGAAGGTGACTGGTTTTCTGCACCTTCTTTAAAAAGTACTACAACAACCAAACATCCAAAACATGCAAGTGGTTTTTGAGAACACCTGGGTGAACGTATCTAGCATGGGAACTTTTGAGGGTCAGGTCTGCCTTTGAGATGTCCAAGCAATATCAAAGATAAACTGCAGAGTTTAAAAAGAAAGCAGAAGAAGGCAGTGGCAAATCTTGGATTTTCATTTCCTGTATTTGGCTTGGCTTCTTCAATTGATCATTACCAACTTGAATCCTTTTTCCTTTAATTAAAGAGACTTCTATATTGCATTTCAATAATGGCATTTGTAATCTCCATTCAGATACAATGAAATGGAACAAAGCATGGAAAAAGGATATCCCAGAAATATAGCCAAAGATTTTAAAGGGATTAAACCCAGAATTGATGCTACTTTGTATGACAATGGTAAGTAAAGGAGTCAGATGCTATCGTAGAGAAACAAGGTTTACCTAGAACTCAGGTTGACGTAACTTGTATTTATATTATCATCAGCATTATGAAATGCTTTCTTCCCAGTATAATGGAATATACATAATGGGTATACACACTGCACTGGGCATTGTAACTTTTAGACCTTCTGAATTTAGGAGGCCCTTCATTTTAGATATTGGTTTTTGTAACATTCCTTTAACCATTTTGAATTTTTTTACTTCATCTTCATTTTTAAAAAATCACAAGAGACTTGTGGCACCATAAAGACTAGCAAATGTTAAGTGTACAAAAGCATCTATCATCTATTAATTCAGCAAATAAAAATAAATGAAGCCTGTAGCTATGTTCACGCATGGCCTTAAATCTAAATTTTGCTGAATCAGAGTTTGTGACATAAAATACGAGCAGCAGTGACCTAAGGACTAAATCACAATTGGTTGGATTCAGATGGCTGGTTGTCATGAGGCTTAATATTTTATATGATGAACCCAGACTCTAATATCTGTAAATCATTATGTAGGACTTAATGTGCTTTTGTTGTACAAGGCCAATCAATCATTGATTCATCAACTATGCTTAAACAAAGTTTAGACCAGGGCTGTGAAACTCCTGGTCTGTTGGCCGGATGTATCACGTGCTGGCCACGCCCATGCCCGGTTTAGCAAAGGGGAAAAAAGTCACGATACGTCACATGATGCTGCCTTGACAACGTGAGTTTGATATCCCTGGTTTAGACAATATGTAATCCAAGTCTCAAAAATAAACAAGATATACTTTTGCTTCCCCCCCCCCTGTTGGATGTTATTGTTGGCTTAAAGTTACAGAATCTCACCCTGTCTTAAGAACAAAGTCTGTTCTGATTTATATTATCATGAATGTTTTTGCACACCTAGTTTAAATCTTCTTAAATTCACATTAGAAATCTGTAAAGAGGAAGTTATCGTTAGATCTGGAAAAAAACAGATTTTTTTATTTATATTTATTTATTTCTTTTTTTCCTCCCCCCAGGATATATCTATTTCTTCCAAGGAACAAAAGTGTTTCAGTTTGACCCTAAGAATAAAAGAATTGTTCGGCCCATTCGAAGAAGCAATTCTTGGCTGAATTGTTAAAGCATTTAATCAATGCTACCTATTGGTTATAACTAATTCTGATTTATAGGCATCACAGAATTTAACAAGCTTGACTGAGAATGCAGTAATAACGTGTGGTTTTGTTTTTCATATAAATATAAAGCAAGTTCAGCTGATTAACTATATTAAACTCTAATATGAAAATATAATATATTCTGATCGTTGAATAAACTATTTATTGTGAAAGATATGGTGATTGCTTCTTTTGTTTAAACATATGCAAATATTACTACATTATTACAGAAGAATTACATTGCTGTACTCTGGAGTAACTAATTAAAGAAATTCATAAGATGCTGGCTAAATTAGCCAAAAACATGAAAAAGGGAAACAATATTTAACCACATTAAGTTCTATGTATAAAATATTTCATTTACCATGAATTGATTTGAGAAGTCACCATTGAATCACCATTGAAAATGTTAATTCACTTCACTGAATGTGAGGTAATATGAGAAATTCATATTTGCTGTTTGATAAAAATTTCCAGCAACACATTTTCATAGTACAGCCATCCAACGATGAAGTACATTTATGAATGAGACTTTCAGCCATCCTGATTTTCAGGATAAAAACATAGCTAAAATATTCTGCAGTATTACTACGTACTTTATACTATGGACTCCATAACAATACCCATTATATCGCTATTATTTCCATATCACAATGTATCCTATAGAATTCAGTCTGTACATTTAGGCCTGTAGGTTGCTCTTACTGGAAGAAAGTGCCAATAATGTCTGTTTTTAGGAAATTTTTTAGGAAAAAATAGAAATATTGGGAAGGTGAGAATTCTGGATTAGACAGGACTCTTGTCGGGTACCTTTAGACATGCAATTTTTTCAGGAGGCAACTGGACTTCCTTGTTTTTTCTTTAGTGAATCTCTACAGACTTTTAGAGATGCAACACAACTTTCTGTGTAGGGGACACATTTTAGAAGAATGTAAACAGCTACAAGACAAAATTGCTGTCAATTTAGTGATGATTTCTAGTGACTGTTTCCCTATAATCTCAGAGTTTCCTTCGTACCGTACAAAAGCAGTTTTCCAATACTGATCAAATCTTCTTCATATTTTCTGAATGCTTTCTTGCCATTGGGAAAGGCCTTTCTGTTTTTCTACCTCATTCTCATTCTATCTCATTTGGGGGGGGCGGCATTTCAGAGCTTTATATTATGGTTATGTGGAGCAAAAGGATGTTATTGACCTCATTTATCCATCAATTATGCAGCTTCCCAGAAAATTCACATTTCCTGCTTTGAAAATATCCTGGGTTGCTTCATGTTGTCCTCTCTTTGTATAAATCTGGCTCTCACACCAGTGAAAAAACATGGGACCAAATCTGACTATTGCAAAAACAAGGAAGAGAAACAGATCTTCTCATCAAAAGTAGGGAGACAAGCCATCTGTCACACAGAACAGGAAGAAAAGGAAATGCAAGAAGTTTGGAGTGCAAAAAACAAAATGAGGGTGGTACTTGAGTTGCAACAGGGGCTGAAATTCTTTTGGTTATGGCTTCCTAACTTGCTGCAATAATTATTACTGGTTACTTACTTCTGGCTGCCTGGGCTCATACTAGCAATTTACAAATGAAGGATTCCATCAACCTGAATATTCTTTAGGTCAAACTCTAACCCTATTTCTTGGAAGGAGGATTAGTGAGCCTTGAAGTGTAAATAAGTGCATTAATGTTAGGAAGTTGCCAGGTATGATGGAAGGAGGGGTCAAATGAGGGCCTAGCTTGGAGTCATTACATATTGGAAAGTGGCATAAAGCTTTATCTCCCTCAGGAGCCATGAAGCCTTATCTGGTCATTCCCAGAGAAGGGAAGTAGGCTGGTGAAATTTTTGTAGCAAAAGTGATAGACATAAAGTTACTGACTTCAGGTGTTCATGTGTGGCATTGACTGCTTGCATCTGGCAATTAATAGCTATAAGGCTAAAGTCAGGGATGGTATTCTACCAGTTTGGCCTGGTTCAGCCGAACTGGTAGCTTCAAGGATCATCTTTGAGTGAACTGGTTCGCTCCAATGATCAGCTACTGGGCCTGCCCTCCTGCCCTCCTCAGCTCTCTACTGACCTTTATTTCCTAGTTTTGAAGCTGCTTCGTGTGACACAGTGGATTGCCGTGCATCAGCTGTTGAACACACAGGGAGAGTGTAGGATTTCAAGAGGTCAGTATCAAACCCCCTGCATGCGCACAAAGCGTGCCAACCAAGCCACGCCCACAGAACTGGTGGTAAAAAAAGTTGATTTCCACCACTGGTGAAAGTATCTTTTTCCTTCTGTACACCCTCACCACATTTCCAGAAATGATAGAACATAACTAAAAATTTAGACTTATCTTTTTGAGGAGGGTCTGTAGAATGAAAACTGTAAGTTGGCTACAACTTCCAAGACATTTTTGCACTCTTACTGTAGATTGTGCTTTAAAACCAAAATGGCTGTGTTTATGTCACATTCTTGGCAACAGTGTGTTTGTTTGGTCTGCTGGGTGTGTCTTGTAAAACTTTGTGGTCATGGTTTATTCAGCATGCAAAATTAACTGAGAATGATCACAAATGGGGATCTCATTTTTTTAGTTAATTTTTTTTATTTTACACAAACATAGACAAACAAAACATAAAACCATCTTCCAGTTATATATAGTGTGTTGGTTGGTTACAAGTCTTTTGTGCTTCACCTCCATAGTCCTCACTTATAGTTTGTATAAATTCTCATATTATCCATCTAGTATATGTATATATATGTATTATTATCATTGTTAATCATTTATTTGACTATAACTATTATTCCATCATTTTATGCGAGGCATTCAACATTTTGGATTAATTTATAACATTCAATACCGCATCATAAATCCATCCAATAATAATACATCCTTATGTTATTTCCTCTAAAATTCTATTATCCTTGTATTATAAAATTATCTAAGATATATCATTTCCATATTTTTTATCTAACCATTGATAAAATAAATCCCATATCTTGTAATATTGTTTATCTTCTTGTTCTCTAATTTCAAATGTCAATTTACTTATTTCAGCACATTCCATTATTTTCTTAATGACTTCCTCCTGCTTTGGTATTTTCTCATTTTTCCAATTTTTCGCAAACACAATTCTGGCTGCTGTTAATACATTTACAATCAAATATTTCAATTCTCTACTATATATTTCTGGTAAAATACCCAATAAAAAAATCTGTGGTTTAAAGTCAATATGTCTTTTTGTCATTTTTTACAACCATGTGTGGATTGTAGTCCAATATCTCTTCACCTATATGCATGTCCACCATATATGGTAAAATGAACTTGATATCTGATGACATTTCCAACACTTTTCGGATTTATTCTTAAACATTCTTGCTATTCTTGTTGGGGGTAAATGTCACCTGTAAAATATCTTATACAAATTTTCTTTGTATGCTGTTGACATTGTCATTTTATAATTTTGAGACCACAATTTTTGCCATTTCTCTAAATCAATCCCATATCCAAATTCCCCTCCCCCATACAATCATTGTTTCTTTAACTTGTTCCTCTTCTAATTTAACCTCTAGTAAATATCCGTATAATTTTTTAATCACCTTTTCATCAGTACCTGTTAAAATTTTGTCTAAATCAGTCAATTTATCATAAAAACCTTCTATTTTGAGATCTTTATCATATCTAGAGTGTATTTGCACATATGAAAACCAATTCTTGTTCTTCCAGTTCTTGCATAGATTTGAGTTCACCCTTTTCATTCAATATTTCACCATATCTAACTGTTTGTTCCATTTTATATATTACTGGATATGAAAATGCTTCTATAGTTGATAGCCAGACTGGAATTTTTAAATAATGTTGCCTTTTAATCTTCTCCCAATTTAATAACAAAGCTTCTTGTATATAATGTCTTTTAAAATAACCATGTGTTTTAGATCCCTTGTACCATAGGAAGGCATGCCACCCCAACAACAAGTCATGTTCTTCAAGTGTCAATAATCTAGTATTTCTTAGTGTAATCCATTCCTTGACCCACATCAAAGTTGTCGCTTGATAATATAATTCCAATTTGGCAGGCCAAATCCTCCTCTCATTCTAGCATCTTGCAATAATTTTAATTTTATTCTTGTTTTTTTCCCCTGCCAAATATATTTCAACACTATTTTATTCAAATCCTCAAAATACTCTTTCCCTAATCTAATTGGAATTGTCTGGAACAAATATAAAATTCTAGGTAATATGTTCATCTTAATTGTTGCTATTCTCCCTATTAATGATAGTTAATGATAAATTTTCCCATTTTCCCATTTTGCCAAATCTGTCACGATCTGTTGTTTGAGTTTATGATAATTATTCCCTTTGAGTGTACCACATCTTGCTGTCAAGTATATTCCCAAGTATTTTACCTTATTTGTGACCTGGATCTTCAAAGTTTCCACTAATTCTTCCCTCCGTTTTACTAACAAGTTCTTTGTCAAAATCTTTGTTTTATTTTGTTTATCTTTAAACCTGCTACCATTCCATATTCCTCTATCTTTTCTATCAACTTAGTCACAGTTTCTAATGGATCTTCTAAAATAAAAACCAGGTCATCTGCAAATGCATGTAATTTGTATTCTTCCTTTTTAATTTTCATTCCTTTTATTTCTTTCTCTTCTCTAATATCTCTATTTAGTACTTCTAGTGTTAGCACAAACAACAGAGGTGACAGCGGGCAATCTTGACTTGTACCTTTCTTTATATCAATAAATTCTGTCAATTCCCACCTTTGCTATTTGTTCATGATATATAGCTTCTATGGCTTGGATAAAATTCTTACCAAAGCCCATATGTTCCAATTGTAATGACATAAATCACCAATTTACGTTGTCAAAGGCTTTCTGTGCATCTAAAAATATCAGAGCCATAAATGGGAATCTTGTTTTGAAGAAAGGTACACAGGTTTGTACTACAAATCACCATGCTTTCAATTATTTTGTCCCCAAAAGCTTTATTTATCAGCACTGGAAAACAAAAACTTGAAAGAAGACTTTCTTATTAGTCAGACACACTTCTGTTAAAAAAAAACTACTAACAAAAATATTTTGCTTACTTTCATCTCCAGATATGTTTTCACAAGCAAGGAAATACAATTTCATTTAAATAGGGCTTGGTCCTAAACTAATTTTAAATATGTTATACTTGTACAGAAATTATTGTTTTATTGATTGACATTTTTTCTTCTGGATTTTTTTTCACTTTGCATCTAACTACTTTTTTGTTGTTCACACAACATGTTTTAACCACAACAGATAAAGACTGAGCAGCTTCATTCATACAACATAATAAATTTTGCTAATGATTATCTTGTTTCAGTTTTTTTAAGACTTGGTGTATGCCTGTGTTGGTGAACCTTTTCAGCACCGAAACAGGAACATGCATGCATGGGGGAGCTCTGAAAAATGGAAGAGCAGCTCCCTGGCGCATGAGTAGGAACACCAGAAACCGGAAGAGCAGCTTCAAGGAGCGCATGTGCGTGCCAGAACCCAGAAGAGCAACGGGCGACAGCTGGCATGCCCGGAGAGATGGCTCTGCATGCCACTTCCGGCACACGTACCAAAGGTTCACCATCATGGGTGTATTCTGTATAAATAAAAATGTTCTGTTAGTTGAAATCCTGCAAGATGATAATCAACAGATATGCCAAGACATCCACGAGGGAGAGTCAAAAAATGGTCAAGAGGGCAGCTATGGAAATACAGAGGAAGTTTTGCCCTTTTTTATATGTGTTGTGTGCTTCTTCAAATGGGCCGAACACTCACTGCTCACTCCAGGAGTTCAATTCTGAACAGCTCAAGGTTGACTCAGCCTTCCATCCTTCTGAGGTCGGTAAAATAAGGACCCAGATTGTTGAGGGCAATATGCTGACTCTGTAAACTGCTTAGAGAGGGCTGCAAAGCAGGGGGAGGTAGTAGGGATGATTTGAATCGGTTGGCCCCGCCCATACCTGCCCATTTGGTTGTTTAGGAAGGGTCTACTTTGTTTTCCAGCAAACGCTATTTCCGCCCTCTGACATCTGTGCTCCTTGGTTTCTATGTTAAAAGAACTCTTCACAATGTTTCACTACCCTCAGAGAATCAAGATTCCCTTGGTTTGCCTCAGGATTTCTTGGAACAGGCAACTTATGACTGACTTGCCGCTCCTATTTCCAAAAAGAAAGGATGCAGAACACAATTTAATTTCTTATCCATCAATGCTTAAATGTTTTATTCATCCTAATGCTCCTTGAGGAGTTTGGTTCTTCTGTGACCCCAAAAATATATGGCTTATACCTAATCAGGAGATGGCAAACTAATTTGGGAGTGCATTTAAGGTAAGAACAAAGAATGGGGTCTGTTTTGGCTCTTTGGGAGGGGGTCTCATTTGTTTACTACCGGTAATCAGCAAGGCATGTTATGCCATTAACCAGATGTTATGCTGAAGGGGTATAAGCTGTTGGTTAGGCAAGAACTATAAATGAATCAAAACAAACAGAAGTATTGCTTCAGTGTGATGAAACAGAAGGAGACAGGAAAATTAGTAAACAGTGTAGCCTTCTACATTTACAAAGAAAAAAAATCCCATGTGGTTTTCCTTTAGTTAAGCCATTAGGTTAGCATTTTCCATACACATTTTGTATTTTTGAAGAGAGTTATCATTTTGAAGCCTTTCCTGGGACATGTGTCTTATTTGACCTTAGATACACAATATTCTTCTTTAAATCATTCTCTGTTTTGAGTTTACTACAGGTTAAAGGAGGCCAAATACTATAAAAGGATATCATGGTAAGGTTTCATTTAGGTAAAAAACTTCACCAACATATCAAAACAATAGGTAACAAGTCTGTCTTGACCACACAGGGGGATTTGAGGTTTGCAACATAGCTAAAATTTCCCTTTTATGCTTTTTTTTCTAATCTTATTACCTTGGCTGTTCTCAGAACTAAACCTGAACAGATTGGGCTAATACTTGGACATAGTCAATTAAAAAAATTGCTAAGGCTAAATCAGAATGAGAAATTGGGGTGGGGGGAGGTCTACAGAAAACTACTTCTAAACTATTGATTTAAAAGAAACCTACATCACAAGTTGTTGTATTGAAGCAAATATTTAATTATTACTTTTGCCAATATTTATAGAATAAGAATAGAATAGAGTAGAGTAGAGTAGAGTAGAGTAGAGTAGAATAGAATAGAATAGAATAGAATAGAATAGAATAGAATAGAATACTTTGTTGGCCAAGTGCGATTGGACACACAAGGAATTTGTCTTGGTGTAAATACTCTCAGTATACATAAAAGAAAGGATACATTCGTCAAGAGTCAAGAATCATAAGGTACAACACTTAATGATAGTCATAGGGTACAATCAGCAATCAAATCATACTAGGAAATAGTCAATACTGCAACGCTCTCTATTTAGGACTGCCCTTGCATACCATCCGGAGACTGCAGCTGGTGCAAAACTGATGGGAGTTTCCAGTTCTCCCATGTTAGCCCCTCCTGCTGCCTGCATTGGTTGCCGGTTGCCTCCGGTGAGATTCAAGGTTTTAACTTTAACATATAAAGTCCTACATGACATGGGTCCTTATTATTTAAGGGAGAGACTGCTGCCGACATCGAATACTAACCGCCCTGTACGAAGTCACAGACAGGGACTCCTTGGGGGTCCCATCAGCCAGGCAATGCCGGCTGGCGGTCCCCAACGACGATGCCTACTCTGTCGGTCCCTGAACTCTGGAACCAACTTCCCTGGGCTTGGCCCCTGACCTCCGCACCTTCCGCCATGACCTGAAGACCTGGTTATTTGACCAATCGGGCTGTGACCCATGGGTGGGGTGTTTTAGATTTTGGTGGTTTTTAAATTTTGTATTAATTGGGACCATTAATTTAATTCTTTTTAAATATTTATTGTGTTTTGTTTTATTGTAAAGTCTTTGGAGATGGGGCAGCATATAAGTCCCATTAATAAATAAATTAATAAATATAAATCGTAAGGATACAAACAACAAAGTTACAGTCATACAGTCACAAGTGGGAGGGGATGGGTGATAAGGAGTGATGAGAAGATTAACAGTAATAGCACTGCAGACTTTGTAATAGTTGCACAATGTTGAGAGAATTATTTGTTTACCAGAGTGATGATGTTCGGGAAAAAACTGTCCTTGTGTGTATTTGTTCTGGTGTGCAGTGCTCTATAGCATCATTTTGAGGGAAGGAGTTGAAACAGTTTATGTCCAGGATGTGAGGGGTCTGTAAATATTTCCACAGCCCTCTTTTTGACTTGTGCAGTATACAAGTCCTCAATTGAAGGCAGGTTGGTAGTAATTGTTTTTTCTGCAGTCCTAATTATCCTCTGAAGTCTGTGTCTGTCCTGCTGCGTTGCAGAACCAAATCAGACAGTTATAGAGGTGCAGATGACAGACTCAATAATTCCTCTGTAGAACTGTATCAGCAGCTCCTTGGGCAGTTTGAGCTTTCTGAGTTGGCGCAGAAAGAACATTCTTTGTTGTGCTTTTTTGATGACGTTTTTGATGTTAGGTGTCCATTTTAGGTCATGTGATATAGTGGAACCTAGAAATTTGAAGATCTCTACTGTTGATACTGTGTTGTCTAGTATTGTAAGAGGTGGTATGGGAGGGTTTCTTCTAAAGTCTACCACCATTTCTATGGTTTTGAGTGTGTTCAGTTCCAGATTGTTCCAGTCACACCACGATTTAACTAATAATCATGGACAGATAAGATGATCTAACACTAATTTCTCTCCCAGATAGTTAATATTATTGTGTCAAACATTTTTAAAATCAATGTATAATTTCTTGATAGCATATATTTTTGGAGGGGGGAAAGGATAGTTTGAAGTTATTTTTTACTCTTGGCAATTGGCTAAGTCCATGTGGTGTTTTGTTTTGTTTTGTTTTTTTGACAACCCTTTCATCACTGGTTTGCCATTATCTTTTTCCTAGGGCTAAGAGAGAAGGTTTGGCCAAAGTCACCCAGCAGGCAGGACAATCTTCCAGTTTATATCTTGGCATCTTTAATCTGAATACCACAGTAATGTGGTGGCTTAGAGGTGGAGTTCTTGCCTCACAATCAGGAGGCTGTGAGTTC
The DNA here is from genome assembly GCA_009733165.1 of Naja naja. Taxonomy (NCBI): domain Eukaryota; kingdom Metazoa; phylum Chordata; class Lepidosauria; order Squamata; family Elapidae; genus Naja; species Naja naja. Next base: position 46,355,203 of record CM019152.1, read on the forward strand.
AATCCTAGGTAAAGGCAGATATTTGTCTCTCCGGGCACAATGAGAATATGTCTGCTGAACAAAACTCTGCATTGGAAACAGGAAGGGCATCCAGCCATTAAATACTCTGCTAGCTCCATTCAGTTGCCCAGACTCCACCCCGCAAGGGATTATGGGGTTGATAAATGATGATGATGATGACCTTTAATCTGAATGCCAAACAGATTATTGAGAGCAAATTAAAGTAAATATCATATTCCTAAGTGTTGAGATCTTTCTGCATTGTTTTCTGTCATTCATTTTATCATTCTGATCAGTTTCTGAAGGACAGTTATTTAAAAACAGAATTAGTTAGACATATTACACAGCTGTCAGCTTGAAAATGCCTTTTCTAACCATTCTCTGATTATGTGTTCCCCGTGATACAAACTTCTTCTCATCTCACATCCATAGCCAAGGTCAGCTCCTTTGGGAGTTTTTTATTCCATTATGGAAGCAGTGCTTCCCAACTTCTCCCAACACAAAGCTTGTCAGGCTTAAGACCTGTGTGGCTTCAGCAACAACTGCCTCAGAGATTAGAACCTTTCCAACAGCTACTGACCAAGATTGGTTGCTGTGGAAATGTGTGCTTCTCTTCAGTCTCTGCCATCTTCCCTCCATGACCATTTTGCTCCTGAACTGGCATGAAGCCAGAAGAGAAGAAGCACTTACATTTCTAGAGAAACCTTTCAAAATTCTTTCTCTAGCAATCTTGGCATTGCTATTGCTAAACCAGCATTGCCTCAGCATTGTGAGAGAAAGAGCAGGATCTCTGTAAAGTGAAATCCAAAGATTGCTCCTGCCAGTGGTGGGATTCAAATATTTTTACCACCGCTTCGGTGGGTGTGGCTTGGTGAGTGTGCTTTGCATGCATGCACACACTTTGCACGCATGCACACACTTTGCATGTGTGCGTGTGCCAAATGCATACTTTGCACAGGCGCAGAGGTGTTCTAACTCACCTACTGCAAGCCTGCACGATCCCAATTGCTTCAGCAGCTGCTGCGTGGCACTCTTCTGTGCCCGCAAAGTAGCTGCGCTTCAAATTCAGAGGATAAAGGTGATTATGGGAGCCCAGGAGGGCAGGTGGACCCAACAGCAGAGCGGCAGAGAGAACCAGTTCAGTCTCTGCTGCTCATCGCTACTACCGGCTCGGCTGAACCAGGCCAGACCTGTAGAATACCACCACTGGCTCCTGCCCATCTAGCCATCTGCCTAAACCAAATTCTCCCCCAGCACCAGGCCATATTAAGGGAGTGATTGTTGGGTTAGGATCTGAGTGGCGTGGTGGGAAAAAGCTTGCCTCCCATTCAGAAGGTTGGTAGTTCAATCCTAGGTAGCGGCAGATGTTTCTCTCTCCTAGGGCGCAAAGAAAAAATATCTGCTGTGAACTCTGCATGGCATCAGGAAGGGCATCTGGCCAGTAAATGCTCAGCTCCATCCACTTGCCCCAGCTCTATCCTGAATTAAGGAATTACAGGATCATAAAAGGGAGTTTTTATTGTTGGATTAGGATCATCTGGGAAATGCACCAATTGCTGTACTTTAACTTGACTCAGTCAACTGTTATGTTAGTACCAATCACCGGTCTCATTACTAAGGCAGAGTTATAGGGTCAGAACATATTATGTTGGCATAATTTCTACCATTGTGTGGAAAAACCATGTTAAACCAGCTATCTGGATGTGCCCTTTGATCATTTGAAGTTTCTCTTCCTACTGACCTCTGGGTTTACTAATGTGACAATTTTAGCAAAATTACACTTACACTTATAAGTGCTTACACTTATATACTACTTCACAGTGTTTTACAGCCCTCTCTAATCAGTTTACAGAGTCAGCATATTGCCCCCAACAATCTGGGTCCTCATTTTACCCACCTCGGAAGGATGGAAGGCTGAGCCAACCTTGAGCCTGGTGGGATTTGAACTCCTGGAGTGAGCAGTGAGTTAGACCTGCAATGCTGCCTTCTAACCATTGTGCCAGCACAGCTCCATCACTTTAAGTGGTTTCTGTCAAGTTTAGCATTACAAAATTGTCCAAAGCTGTTTCTGTCTATGAACATATGCCATTTCATTGGAAATTACAATGTTTGATTCACTACTATACTCTTCTAAATCAGTTAATAATTCTTCTGTTACTGCGTGAGGAACTCTGTCCTTCCTCCCATTAAAAAAAAAGCCCATTCAGGGTTTCTTTCATTAGCATCTTGGTATCTTTCAGAATGCTGAATCATCAGCACTTCCCAATTAGAAATAAATTGTCATCCATTGTGTGATTTTTGAGACACATTATGCTAAATTACTCAACAGAGGAAACACTACACTCTTGTGGCTCATGATGAATTCAAGATGAGTAACAACTGCTGGTGAGAAAAATTAAAAGTGTGATTTCCCCATCGTGTACCCAAGGACGCATCTGAATAGTGGAAGTTTATAGCATCAAAATATACACAACACATTTTACTGCCTCTGTCTCATTCACTCTTTCCTTCCCTTGCTTGTTGGCTGGGTAGTGAAAGTTATGCAGTTTCCCCTCACCTAAATATAAAATAGGAATTTATCCATGAATAAGTTAGCAATAATCTTACAAAAAGGATGTTGAGACTTTGGAAAAAGTGCAAAGAAGAGCAGACACATGAAGAACAGTTGCAGGAACTTGATATGGTAGTCTAGAGGAAAGAAGGGCTAAGGCTGACATGATAGCAAATAATCCCAGTATTTGAGGGGCTGCCACAGAGAAGCAGCTTATTTTCCAAAGCACCAGGAGGAAAGACAAGAAACAATTGTCTTTATTCTGATTGAAGGATTAAAGGTGTTTTAAATATCTGTGTGGTTACACTTCACATGCTGTATGTCATGACTTTCTAAAATCAATCTGCAGAAAGAGACATAATTGGTGAGATCACACTACACACGGTAGTATAAACTACAATGCCTAACCTCATGTAACAATGAAAAAAATTGCATTAAGACTGAGAGTAATGTCTTAATTTAGTCACAGTTTGGGTAGGGGGTTGCAATACTGTATAGGTAAAAGGCACTGTTTTAGAAACTGAAAGATGTTTAAAGGTAGTCAGGGAGAATTAGAAAGTGTTTTTGCTAGTTCGGTGCTATAAAGTTTTATATAATCAAGATTTTAAGTCTACTTGCATTGTGACATCTCCTCCTGGTATGTGTGCTTGTTGTTGCTAATCAGAACATGATGAAATGTTGAGTCAGTCCACAGCTGGCTTTATGAAACATAAAGCACAAAAACCTGAAAGCCAGATGAACTGCAATAGCAGAGACAGAAACTTTGCTACTGTTTAAACAAGGAAACCCAATTTTAAGATGAAACTTATTTTGCTTTTATTTTGGTGCATTGCACTTTCTTATGGACTCCCCATCCTTTCAGAGAAGAGAAGCAAAGAACAAAACCAACAGCTTGCACAGGTAACAATGCTACTGGGCTCTGAGAAGCTTGAAATCAATGGTACCTTAGGTTGAAAGGTGGGGTTCTTAATATTTTTTGAGCTTGCTCTTTTCCTGCAGATGTTTAGTTACCAGTCTATGTAACAACCTCAGTGCATAGGAGAGGGAAGTTTGCTGGTTGTTTATATATAGGAGCTTGTTTTGCCAGTCTTGTTTGGGGTATGTTTTTTTTTCCTTGATTGTTCCTTGATCAAGATATTGTTTTTTCCTAATTGTTTATCTGCTGCCGTGTCTTACTTCTCTGAGTGCTCTGGCTTTGCTTAAGACACTTTAGAGCAGGGGTGTCAAACTCACATCATCACGGCGGCGTCACGTAATGTATCCGGCCCGCAGGCTGGGAGTTTAACAGCCCTGTTTTAGAGTGATTTGTGTGCTACAGAAATTGTAGTGAGAAATTTGTGGTGTATGGGGAGTTGTCCTTTTTCATAGATTGTAAAGGTTATGTTATGCAACTCCAAAGATCCAGTAATCCTACCCCCACCCACCAAAAAACATAAGTCACCTATCACAGTGGTGGAGAACCTATGGCATGTGTGCCAGAGGTGGCATATAGAGCTCTCTCTGTGGACACACATGCTGTCATCCCAGCTCAGCTCCACTGTGTTTCTCCATGGTGTTTCTCTTCATCGTTTGCAGGAAAATTTCTGCAAATGATGAAACAGAAGCTCATGAAAGAAAAAGATCTCACCTCTTGCAGGTGTTGCCGGTGTTGGGATGCCCTGCCACCCACCAGCCAGCTGGTCTTCGAGTCTCTGCCATGCATGCAAGGGTGCCAGAGGTGGTATTCATCAAGTTCTGACCAGTTCAGGAGAATCGGTAGCGGAAATTTTGAGTAGTTCGGAGAACTGGCAAATATCACCTCTGACTGGCCCTGCCCTCATCTATTCTCTGCCTCCTGAGTCCCAGCTGATTGGCTGGGTCTTCTGCAACAGCCCTGCACAGGAGAACGGAGCTGGAAAGCAGGTTATTGGGGTGGGAGGGAATGGGGATTTTGCAGTATCCTTCCCCTGCCACGCCCACCAAACCACACCACACTCACCAAGCCACATCCACAGAACCGGTAGTAAAAATTTTGAATCCCACCACTGACAGGTGCACACGTGTGCATGGACACCCATGCCCCTTGCAGTTTGGGCGTGCATGTGAACGCACTTTGGGCACTCGGTAACTAAAAGGTTCACCATCACTGACCTATCACATACATTACAAAGACATTAAAAGCTACTATATAGGATAGAGAAATAGAAAATTGACATATATAATATAAACTTATATAATCCTTGCTTACAACAGTTCATTTAGTGACGTTTGAAATTACAATGGCACTGAAAAAAAATGACATGACCATTTTTCACACTTAATGGCCATTGCAGCATCCCCATGGTCACGTGATCAAAAATTGGATTCTTGGCAACTGACTCATATTTATGACGGTTGCAGTGTCCCGGTGGTCATGTGATCACCTTTTGCAGCCTTCTGACAAGCAAAGTCAATGGGGAAGCTATATTCTCTTAACAACTGTGTTACTAGTTTAACGCAGTGATTTCCCTTAACAACTGTGGCAAGAAAGGCTATCAAATGGGGCAAAGTTCACTTAACAACTGTCTCAACTTAGCATCAGAAATTTTGGACCGAAATGTCATTGTAAGTTGAGGACTGCCTATATGACTGTCGACTGACAGTCGCAAGACGTGATGAACATTCCTTAAATCTCAACTCATAAAGGATCCCATCTAAATCTCTGCAAATATAGCCACAATTAAACCGTTGACATTTTAGATCAAGCCAATTCCAATATTCGTGGCAGTGTGGCATTCTGACAACACACTTCAACAGACAGATAGACATAAATATTGTATTTAGGGGCACACCTTTACTCAGGCACCTTCACTCAGAATTAACTCCTGGCTTGGACAGGATCATTTGTTTAACAACTGTTCGAAGTTATGATGCTGCTGAATAAAATGGCTTATGGTCGGTCCTCAGATATATGATTCTTGCAAGTAACATGATCAAAATGTGAGTGTTGACAACATACATGTATTGACAATGGTTGCAGCATTCCAGGTGCCCATTTGTGACTTTTCCAGAGAGTTTCTAACAAGCAAAGCCAATGACGGATGCTGGGTTCACTTCATGGCCATGTGATTTGCTTAAGGGGCATGGCAAAAGTGTCATAAAATCAAGTGCAACTCACCTAACGATGAAATCACTTAGTAATGGAAGTTCTGTTCCCATTTGTGGCCATAAGTGGAAGACTACCTATAACAATGAATGCAAAAATGAATATATGCCATTGCTATTCTACCAAGCAAACATTTAAATAGATTACAATGTATACACAAATTAATGTGAAAATTATGTATTCATTTTTAAACTCAAACACTTTTCTGTTTTTGTCAGGCATATATCAATCAGTTTTATGAGCAGAAAGCTGATCCAAGGCAGCGAGGATGGAAGATGAATAATTTATCCTTTGTGGATAAAATCAGACAAATGCAAGACTTTTTTAGACTGAATGTAACAGGAAAAGTTGATGCTGAGACTCTAGAAGTCATGCAGCAGCCAAGATGTGGTAACCCTGATATTGGACAGTATGTCCTGGCTCTTCCTGGATGGAGAAAAACGAAGCTTACATACAGGTAAAACATAATCTGATAATAGACCAAATGAATGAGATGACATCAAGAAAAGGGGTCTCCAACCTTGGCCACTTTAAGCCTGGAGGACTTCAACTGTGCTGGCTGGGGAATTCTGGGAATTGATTCTGGGAGTTGAAATCCTCCAGGCTTAAAGTGGCCAAGGTTGGAGACCCCTGATCTAGAAGGTCTAAAACAAGACACCATTTAAGGCATGAACAAATTCCTGTAATTGCAGAAATACCAGGTGGGAAAATAGCATACCTACTATGCTGTAACTGTTTAACTAACATCTTTTCTCAGTTTGTTTCAGTGAATGATTTAGTCTTTCCTTTTTTGCTACAAAGCTGTGAATTAGATAAGATAAACAGCAAAAAGAAAACAAAATAAATTTACTTTATCCCAAGAAAAAAGAAAAGAAATTCTTTGTGATATCCCCTGGATCTAGGTCAACAGGCCTCAGATGAGAATAATATAGTATCTCCTTAATTATATAAAAATAGCTCTTAAATAATAGCAATTTTGTTATAAGCTCAACATTTACAAGTTAAATACTGAAAATTAATTGTTACTCTTAGAACTTCATTTTAAACTGGAAAAACTAAACTTGAATATTTACAGTATCGATGTACAATTTAGGACTTTTGATTGCATTGCTTCTCATGAAAGTTTGGAAGAACTCTAAAGTTCCCTATAAATAGTATTTTAAATATGAGAGAAAAGGGAAATTATTAATTATATTATATTCATTCATGTAATTTGATTTGATTTAAAATTGAATTGAATTGAAATGAAATGAAATATAAGGGACGTCCCAAAGGTGCTTTTTCAAAAGACAACTGGACTTTGTTTTTCCTTGAAGTGGTTTCACTTCCCATCCAAAAAGCTTCTTCAGTTCTGACTGAAGGATGGAGGATGAAAGGATTTATATTCCTTGCAGTCATCTGGTTGTTAGCACTCTTTCTGAGAGTCATTGAGGCCACTTCAGAGGTGATATTTAGCCAATTCGGACTGATTGTAGCTTACCAGCAGTGAAAATTTTGAGTAGTTCGGAGAACTGGCAAATACCACCTTTGGCTAGCTCTGCCCATCCTCCCCCACCCTTTCCTATCCTATATTCCCTTGTTTTTTAGCTCAGCTGATTCATGTGGCAAAGTGGATTGCCATGCCTCAGCTGAGCTAAAAAACAGTTCACCCCACTAGTGGTGACACAGAGGGTAGTTTTTGAGTGTTGCATGTGCACGAGCAAAGTGCTCTCTCATAGAACTGGTAGGAAAAAATTTGGAATCCCACCACTGGGTCACTTGGAGGGTTATCTGTGACCTCAGAGTCACCTGAATAGTGCAAATCGGTGTGGATTCTTCTTGGAACTGCTGAAAGGACTGTATTGTAGCCTGCAGACATTGGACACTGCTAGTTTGCAAAAACAGTTCACTGGAAGAAAATGCCTTAGGTAGGGGAAGGGAAATCGTTTTGCTCACACCTCAATAAAAATTAGTCATATGAATAACTCTATCCAGGAACTGGTCAACATGAATTGGAAAGATTTTAACCATTTGTCTCAAACTACTTGGATCTGTTTTTTATTTGTATGTTCATTTTTCAGTCCAGATTGTTAATTGCCGTAATAGTCAGGGGTGGGCTACTGGGGTTCACAGGGAGTTGGGAGACCCTCTAGCTAAGATTCTGTGCATTTGGAGAACCCTCAAATCCCACTCCTGGCTGGCCCTGCCCATCCCACCCCGCCCCTCCCAGGAGTCCCCACGTGGCCTGTTTTGGATGCAGGTACGTGCAGGGTGCACACAGAGGCTTGGGGAGGGTGAAAAACAGGCCTCCTGGAAGTTTGGGAAGGCTGGAAATGAGCCTGTTTCCAGCTTCCAGAGAGCCTCCGGAGCCCAGGGAGGCTGTTTTCACCCTCCCGAAAAGCCTCCAGAGCCCGGGGAGGGCAAAAACACCTCCCCCTGCCATTGTGCAGGAGGCCAACTAGGCCACGCCCACCATGACCATGCCCACCCAGCAACCGGGCAGAGAATCCTTTGCTAAAATTTTTGAAGCCCACCCCTGATAGTAATGCAAATGATTTATTTATTTTTAACTCACCTTTATTATTGTTATGAATAATTCAAGGCAGCAACCATACCTAATGCTCCTTTCGCCTCCTATTTTCGCCCTGTGAGGTGAATTAGGCTGAGAGAGAATGCCTGGTTCAGGGTGTCCCAGCCAGCTGTCATGCCTAAGGTGCAACTAGAACTCATAGCTTCCTCATTTCTAGCCTGGTGCTTTAATATTAGACCAAACTGTTACAGTGAGAAAATGCTCTGCAATTTAATTTTCTTAGAATTGAGAATTACACCCGTGACATGAGGAGAGCTGATGTGGATGCCTCCATCAAGAAGGCTTTTGAAGTTTGGAGTAAAGTGACTCCTTTGACTTTTGTCAGGATTCACAGAGAGAGAGCAGACATCATGATTCAGTTTGCAACAAGAGGTAGCACCTTAAATCCTACAGCAGCTTTAAGTTTCTTTAAGCTCTTTTTTATGAAGTGAGAGTACAGTAATCTCGTATCATGTTGTCTTTCAGCGCATGGCCGCTGTCCACGGCAATTTGATGGACCCCTAGGTGTCCTTGGGCACGCTTTCCCTCCTGGTCATTACTTCCGTGGAAATGTCCATTTTGATGAGGATGAAACCTGGATAGCCAATTTGTATGGTAAGTAGTAATAAACCTTTCAGTTTTGAAGCGCAAGAGCTATTTTCATGGTGGCTGTAGACAATCCTACAAAGAGGACAATCCAGAATAATAGTGAAGTCACTGAAATGAGTATCATTGCATTGTTGTGCATGATTATTAGAGGTGGTATTCAGCAGGTCCTGACCAGTTCTGGAGAACTGGTAGCAGATTTTTCCCCAAAAGTTTTGATATTTCAATCTACTGTACATATAACAACAATACATTAACAGTGTGGCATCAATATATCATACATCTCTCATTACCTATGTTCATATTAATTCATAATTCTTCAATATTTATTTTCAACTTTACTCTCTCCAAATGCCTACCACCATATCAATTAAACATACCTAGTAATTCCATTATTCAATTTCCTCCCTGTTTTCATTTTATTTTTTAAATAAAAATTCTCATTTGGCAAGCAGTGTGGTTTCAGGTTTCACATCTGAATACAAACATGACCATAGTTACCTATTCATATTATTTGTTTAATTTCATATTGCATCATCCTTATCATTTATTAAATATTAAGCTTATCTTATCCAATCCCAATTCATGTTCTCATATCTTGTTTTACAACGTTATCTTTATTCAATTCCAAATCCTATTATATCTCCTTCCATTTTTCTTAGTATATTCTCATATCTTATTTTACAATGTTATCTAAGATTCTCATCTTCTTTCTATTGTCATTTCTCATATTATTATTATTATTATTTCTGTCACATTTGTCATTTTATCAATCCTTATCTGTAAATATAATTGTCCCCTCTAGTTAGTAATTCGAGCTAATCACCTTCATTCTTCCTTAATATCAATCACCCTATCTAGTACAAAACACAAATATATATATTTTTCTCAGATTCCGCATTATATTTTCTCTATAAATCATCTATACATTACAAAATATTATTTTCAATATATTCTTATACATCACAACATATTACCTTGTGGAATCCCCTTCCTTATCCCTTTTTTTTTTCACCCATTATCTCTCACTCTTTGGACAATGTACTTTCTTTTCATCCTTGTTTGTTTCCTGTTCCTCTTTATTTTCTGGTCCTTTCTCTTAATTCCTTTTTCCCATTCTAGTTCCCCTCCTTTTCTCATTCCAGTTATTAAACTTTTTCTCTCCTCTTTTGATTTTCTTTTGCACTTCCTTTTCTGCTTTTCCCTCTCTCTTTAACCATTTTCGAACCATTCTCCCTTTATCATCCCATCAGACCACAAATTTTAATTCTAATTCCTTTTCCCCCCTGCTTAAATAATTGTTGTTCATTTTGTCCTTCTAAGTTGGCTTCTTCTTTTTTATAGAACTCCTCCCCTTCTGGTTTATTGTGTTCTTGTGTATGCTGAGTCTCCATTTCCAATTTCTGTAGTACATAATTACACATTTCAAGTTTAATTTTCATCATGTCCCTTGTATCTTCCATGTCTGATCTTATGTCTTGTAAGTCCAGTCTTATATCAACAAGTAGCTCCTCCATTATATCTTCTCTCTTCCTTAATAGCTGAAATCCTCTTCTTTAATAGTTATATTCAATCCCAGAGTCCAGTATATTATTTCAGTCAATATCTTTTGGGTTTATTTTCAACAATTCATGCTCTTGAGTCTTTATTCCGGGTCTTCTAATTGGTCCTTTCCCAACTGTTTCCCAAATTACTGGGTGATTCTATGACAATATTAAAGTTCCTTTTATTTTCTTTTAAGTTCCAAAGTCCAAACTCTCAAAAAGACCAGACACTCTTTTTAGAACGTACTAAAGTTTTCCTGTATCATCAGGTGGCGCTCTTGAGTCTTCTTAACTTTCTTTGTTGAATATATTTTTATTAAGTTCGCTAATTTCAATCATTAGCTATTATTTCTTTTCTTTTCAACACACTCAGTTCCAGCATTTAGTTATGCCCTTTAAGTGCCCACAATTCAATATATGTCCAGTTTGATTTCTAAATCTTTGTTGTGTTAAAGTATTTTCCTTTAAAATTCTCCTCCAAATTAGTCCAATACAATAATCCAATCCAAATTTATAAAATCCAATTTCTTTCTCACTTTCTCTGGTTGCTGCTTCCACACACTTTCCTCCAGAATAACCCTTTAATTTGATACCAGGGTACCTCAAGAGCGATGTCCTTTGCTTGGTTCACACTCTGCTCACTACTTCTCTGCTCCAGCACGAAGCTTAGTTTCCTGGAGTGTTCTTCGTCTTTGTGGTGGCCATTTTGGGACCACTGCTGCAACTTGCCTTTGGGAAGGATTTTCCTGTCAGAGAGGGGAGTTGTGGCTCCCCTCGACCCTCCAGGCAATTTCCCCCTTCTTCACCACCTCACCAAGGTGGCTCCAGTCCCAATCGGGACCCTCCAGCAAGTGAGCTCGGGTGAAACCGCGCATGATCGCAGATTCCACACTGGTTCCGATGAGTAACCAGCAGAAATTTTGAGTAGTTCAGAGAACCGGCAAATACCACCTCAGACTGGCCACACTCCCATCTATTCTCTGCCTCCTGAGTCCCAGCTGATTGGCTGGGTCTTCTTTTGTTGCCCTGCACAGGAGAACAGAGCTGGAAAGCAGGTTAGTGGGGTGAGGAGGGAATGGGGATTTTGCAGTATCCTTCCTGTGCCACGCCACCAAGCCAGGCCCACCAAGCTACACCACACCCACCAAGCCACGCCCACAGAACCATTAGTAAAAAATGTTGAATCCCACCACTGATTATTATCTGAGTGGAATTCCACTGAACCAAGCATGGAACTTTCAGTTAGAGGCAGTTCTTGTGTTATGACCATAATTGAGGTCACAATTATTGTTGTAAGACATGATGGTCATAAAATGAGTCACCATGTGACTGGACTCAATTTTATTATCCTTTTGCAGGTGGCTGTTAAGCAAATATGGTGAGAAAAATGTGGTAGTCATTAAACAAGCACCATGTTCCTTGCATATCTTTAGCCAACCTATTGTTCACTATGAAAAGTAAATGCTAGCTGTTGTAATGTTGTAAATTGTAGTCACGTGATCACAGGGCACTCTAAACAGCTATGTGTAATTGTGGGCTGGTTGCCGAACATCCAAAATGCAGTCACAGGATTACAGGAGGGGCTGGACATCAGAACTTTGAAACCAGGTCATATATCCCAGGGGTGGGATCCGACCGGTGTAACTACTGGTTCGGTGATTTTACATTTTGTGCGCATGTGTTTATTGTCAGCTAGCTGCCTAGACAGCTGAGCAGTGCTGCGCGCGTATGTGCAGCAGTTGAAAAAGCACTTTTTCCTGCTTTTTCAACCACAGCTGTGTTGCACAAAGCAGCTGCAGTTGAAAAAGCAGGAAATGAAGGTCTGCTAAGAGCCCAGGCAGGCGGGTGGCCAAAACAGCAGCAGACATAGAACCGGTTCTATGTATGCTCTCTGTCTGCTGCTCTTCAGAACTACTGGTTCTACAGAGGTAGACGGAACCGTTAGAATCCCACCCATGATATGTCCCATTTTTGGGATCCATCATAACTCGAATGGTTGCTAAGCAACTGATCATAAGTTGGAAACTACCTGTATGGAAACTCAGCTATTCTGGGATGATAATCTTGAATCAAATGTTTTCATCCAGAAGATTTTTGAGCCAAAGGCAGGTTTTACAGCTAACCAAGATAAATAAGTAAGTGTGAATTCCATCAAAAGGAAAACAGGAAAGGGGAATCTCACCTCTAATTATTCAGATTACTTTATGGCTTGCTACTATAGCTGGGAACAAGAATTACCTGAAAGTGCCATTATTTCTTCATTTATTTACAGAGCAAAGAAGATCCAGAAATTACCCTGTTGCTCCAGCAGAAGATGTCAGGACTCCTGTTTTGAAAAAAGCCCCAAAGCTGAAATCTTCTGCTGTTCCTCTCCCTTACTCCACCATTAGTAAGTTTAAAGAGTAAGTTTAAAGATTCTTTAGTGGTGGGAATTCTTCCTTGTAGAAATGGGGGGATATAATGACATTTTATTTGTAGTTATAGCAGTGGGAACAGTCTAGATTAATGTCACTTATTTTTATATATAATTATACATAATCCATGGGAGTGAGGTTAAAAAAATGAACAGCTATGGCTGACTAAAACTTTTTATAAGTGTTCTTTGTATGAAGTTCTTCAGCTTGCAATGTAAATAGATGGTAGATGTTTGGACAGGGCATTGGTCTCTGTTGGCCACCAATATAGTTCTCAGCTTCAGCTGGAGCTCCCATTGAACTAGATGGGAAGCCAGAAACTGCTGATGGAGCTTCATCCACCAGAAGTAACATATGGAAAAATGGATGTTCTATGGGCAAAGAAGGAATAAAGTGTGAACAGCTTTGAAAAGACTAGATCCAACTATCCTGTTTTCCTAGATTCATCTAATTTGGATGTCCATCTGCTTATGTGAGCTCTGGAGCTACATTGCTGATTTGCTATCATGTTCAGCATGGCTGTCCATAGGAATGATTACAAACACAGCAGGAATTATTACAATTCATTGCATTGGACAGACTGGAAAAACAGATATCCCATCACAATCTGCCTTGGCCATTATGCCCTGAAAATGTTGGGAATTGGGATATAGGAATGAATTGCTCCAGGGACAGCCATGATTGTTTGTAAGGACACCTAAGAGCACTTTATCATTGGAATTGTTATATTGGTCTATAAAGTCAACCCTGAGACATGAGCTACAGGAACAAGTCATTGAATTTTATCTGAGTCTTCGGAGAAGGGCGGCATATAAATGTAATTTTAAAAAAAGTGGCTTATCAATCATTCTTCCTAAGGGTGTGGCCCAAAGTCACACAAGTTGTTTCCCATTGTCTCTGAACTTCTTTAACTACTAGACCAGAGCCATCAAACCAGGGGTGGGCTTCAAAAATTTTAGCAATGGGTTCTCTGCCTGGTTGCTGTGTGGGTGTGGCCATGGTAGGCATGGCCTAGTTGGCCTCCTGCACCATGGGGTGGGGGTTGCCCTCCCCGGGCTCCTGAAACCTTCCTCGAGCCTCCAGGAGGGCAAAAATGGCCTCCGCAGACTCCGGAGGCTCTCTGGAAGCTGGAAACAGGCCCGTTTCCAGTCTTCCTAAACTTCCGCCCTCCCCAAGCCTTTGCACATGCCCTGCACTTATCTGCATCCAAAAAGGGCTGTGTGGGGACTCCTGGGAGGGGTGGGGTGGGTGTGGCCTGCCAGGAGTGGGATATGGGGGTTCTCTGAACTGTACAGAATCTTGGCGAAAGGTTCTCCCGAACCTCTGCGAACCCCTAGCAGCCCACCCCTGTGTCAAACTCCTGGCCCATGGGCCGGAGACATCACACACTGGCCACGCCCATGCCCGGTTTAGTGAAGATGGAAAAAGTCCCAATATGTCATGTGACACCGCCGTGATGATGTGAGTTTGACACCCCTGTACTAGACCAAATTGGTTCTCTTGAAAATTGGGAAATGTTCCTTATACAAATAAAACATTGTTCTGGTATGTAATTCCTTGTGACGTTCTACTGTATATTATACACATTTATTACAAATGTCTCATTTTCTCCATGTAAGCCTCAAATTGAACAATCATGTGTACATTTCCTTGAGACTGAATCCCAGTGAACTGAGTAGAACTTCATGTATGTGTCTACAATCCATGTATAACCATGTTTTATTGACTTATTTATTATTATTTATTTATTTAGAATTCAACTTGTTCCTTGTTGCTGCACATGAGATTGGCCATGTACTTGGCCTTGCACATTCTAATGATCCAAGAGCACTGATGTTCCCCAATTATAAACCCATTGACCCTGAAGATTCTCCACTTTCTGAAGATGATATTAACGCCATTCAGGCCATCTATGGTAAGAAAGCATGTCTGCAGAGTTCACTCAAAAAATATGATTCAGTTTTTAACCTAACTTCCTTTAATCTGTTTAAAAACATGTCCAAGATTTTTCCAAGACTTTTAGTCAGAATCATAGAGTAACAGAGTTGTAAGAGATCTTGGAGGTCTTCTAGTTCAGTTCAGGTAGGAAAGCCTATACCTGTGATGGTGAATCTGTGGCACACAGAGCCATTTGTGCTGGCACAAAAGCCTCAGGAAAACTTACCTCACTGCACATGTGTGCACCTCACAACTGATTTTTGGCTGGTTTGAGGCCTTTTTCGGCCTCCCAGAGGTTTGGAAAAAGCCTCTCCAGGCTTTGCAGACCGAATAGTAGGCCCATTTTGTCACTTCCAGTATTTCCGGAAATACCGGAAGTAATGAAATGGGCCTAATATTTGGCCTGCAAAGCCTGCAGAGGCTTTTTCCAAACCTCTGGGAGGCCAAAGATCAGCTGTGAGGTGCAGTGCAGGTAAGGGAGCAGCATGGGGGGATTCCGCATGCATGCCCAGGGGGCATGGGGGGCATGCACATTGCCTTCTGGGTGCTGGCACGCGTGTGCATGTGCACAAGTGCATGCACAATTTTTGGCACAGGAGCCCAAAAAGGTTAGCCACCACTGGCCTATACCATTTCAGACAAATGGTTGTCCAATCTCTTCTTAAAAGCCTCCAGTGTTGAAGCATTCATAACTTCTAGAGGCAAGTTGTTCCATTGATTAATTGTTCTAACTGTCAGGAAATTTCTCCTTAGTTCTGAGCTGCTTCTCTCCTTGATCAGTTTCCACCCATTGCTTCTTGTCCTGCTCTCAGGTGCTTTGGAGAATAGCTTGACTCCCTCTTCTTTGTGGCAACCCTTGAGATATTGGAACACTGCTATCATGTCTCCCCTAGTCCTTCTTTTCATTAAACTAGACATACTAGTCCTAGACATGTCCACAATTGAGTCCAAAATTTATATTGCTAAACAAGACAGTTAAGTGAGTTTTGGCTCATTTTATGACCTTTCTTGCCATAGGCGTTGAATGAATCACTGCAGTTGTTAAGTTAGTAACATAGTTGTGAAGTGAATCTGATTTCTCCATCGAATTTGCTTGCCATGAAGTCGCAAAAGATGTTCATATGACTCTGGGGCACTGCAACCCTTAGGCAAACGGATAGTAAAGCTTCCTAGTTCAAAAAATAGAATAGAATAGAATAGAATAGAATAGAATAGAATAGAATGGAATGGAATGGAATGGAATGAATAGAATGGAATGGAATGGAATGGAATGGAATGGAATAGGATTCAACATTCCTTTCTTACATCAGACTACCTCCCAAGCATGTCAGATGGCTCACAAGATTCCTTTAATTTTTGTTCATGATTATAATTTGTCACAGTAGTTATTCCAGTATTTTCTGAGAACCAACTGCAACAATTCCATTGCATCATTTAAGGGTCATTTATATAGATACAGCAACAAACCTGGAAGAGCTGCTTGAAGTAAAAGATTCAGGTTGAAGGCAATGCTCCAGGATCTCTTGGATCACTCCAGGATCTCTTCTGTAACATGCCAGACCTGCCTATTTTATTGCTTGCAAAAGCAACAGAAATATGATTCGTTTCAAATATCCCCTGCAAAATATGATACATTATGTTATGGGTATATCATGATGTTGTTTATTTGCCTTTGACTTAGCATCTTGTGCAAACTCAGATTATAATTGTTTATTCAAAAAAAGGAAAGATGGAAAGAGAGTAAGGATGGAAAAATAAGGAAAGAGGGGAAGGGAGGGAAGTAGGGAGAGAGGGAGGGATGGAGGGAGGGAGGAAGGAAGGAAGGAAGGAAGAAGGAAGGAAGGAAGGAAGGAAGGAAGGAAGGAAGGAAGGAAGGAAGGAAGGAAGGAAGGAAGGAGATTGTAATGAGAGTGAGAGGGTCTCAGGGAAGTCCTGCCTTAGCACTTGGCCACCATGGTGCCCCCGACACAAGTGAAGTTGAGCTTGCTATGCCCACCAGGGCCACACCCACACCCCAGCCATGCCCCTCCTGGCCCTCTGAGGTCAAACACAACCCTGATGTGGCCCTCAATGAAATCAAGTTTGACACTCCTGATATATACATATATCGTGGTTTAGGGCTTCTTGGTGCTCTCTGAGCTTGCTTGTTTTCTTGCAGACGTTTCATTACCCTAACTACCTAACATCATCAGTGCTAGTAAGGAGTGGGGTTTGCTGTCAGTTTGTATTCTGATGACTTGGCTGTCTGTGTGGGTGGGAGGCAGTCTTAGAGATTCTTTGGTTGGGCTGTTTACTGATGGTTCTTTGGCAGTTTCTTGACTGGACTATTGCTTACTTGATTGTCAGTCTGGAATTAACCTTGGAGTTTATCTAGCTGATCTGAGTGCTGATTACTGGTGGAGAAGTGCTGGAGTCTTTTCCTCTTTGGGGCTGGTTGATTGTCTCCTTTATTGGTTCACCACAGTTTAGTTCAATATGAGAACATACCTAGTATGTCAGCAACCTACCAGGTAGGTGTCAAGCCCGAAATTGACATATATGTAGCCATTTTATTTAGCTCTATATTCTCATCATATATTCCCATGGTGGCGAACCTATGGCATGCATGCTGGAAGTGGCACACAGAGACACTTCTGCCGGCACGCGAGAGGTCGCCCGGAAGAGACCCAATGCACATGCGCACACGCCCCCACCAGCCAGCTGATTGTCAGGTATCTGCTGCACATGCGCAGGGGGAAGCACATGCAGGGAGGCACACGTGCATGCACAGAGGCATGTGGTGTGTGGGGATCATGCATGCATGCACAGAGGCACGTGGTGCGCATGTACAGGGGGCAGGGGGAGGAGTCACACACACATTGCATCATGGGTCAGACACACACGCGTATGTGCGTGCACTTTTGGCACACAATGTGGAAAAGGTTCGCCATCACTAATATATTCCTTTTCTTTCTCTTTGCTGGTATGAGGGGGGAGGGTTTCAGGCTCGCCACATTCTTATGGTGGGAGGAGTGGTTAGATAGTGGGGATTGTTTTGGCTAGGTGACTTTCCTTCCCGTGGGAACAGAAGCTGTCCCTGCCGAGACCTGGAGGTGCAGATTGAAGACACCAGGCAACGCTGATTTAATTCTATTGGGGAATGTGACTTTTCTGGGTTGCTTCTAACTTACAATATTATGTGGTGTAATTCCGGTTTGTGTCAAATCCTGAATTACACCAGACTTTGCCAATTTGATGCTTACCTAAATAAAAGAAATTTGTTTTGGAAGACAGATTTTGCTTATTTCTTTATTTGAATGGGTTTCATCACTTGGAAACCTGACAGTAGGATTATTGTGATAATATAGAAGAATTGCAAGCAATAACTCTGTTTTAATGTAGCCATCCAAAACAAGCCCATGATGATGTTATGTGCATTATGAAAGCAATCTGGAAACGATGCAATTATTTAATTAGATAAAACTTACACATATTGCATAGCTCACTTCATTTGTCCACAATAGATAAATTTTCCACTCTGAAAACAAATGTTCCGATTAATCATATTCCATCTGATTATTTTAGGACCATCACAAAATCCTTCAAATGAACCAGTGAAGCCAACGCTACCAAAAGCTTGTGATCCTAAGCTAAATTTTGATGCCATCACTACCTTCCGAAGAGAAGTCATATTTTTTAAGGGAAGGTAAACAGGATTTGCTTACTATAAAAGGAGAAAGACAGAACAGCTGCATAGTACATGTATGGCATGTTGAGTAGCTTGACGTTGAAAATAAAATCTTTTTGACTCTCTACCCCCACCTTGTGTTCATTTGTTGCCTCGTCATTTTTGTCCCAAAATTGCTTTTTCTTTTTGGTTTTTCCATTTAGCTTCTCATCAAAGAAACTTCTTCAGTTTTGAAGTGAAGAAGCTTGGGTGAGAAGTGAAATGTCTTTAAGGAAAAAATTTAAAAAGTCCAGTTATCTCTAGGAAAAGCACCTTTGGGAAAATCATGACCTGGATGACTGAAAATCTCCACAGACATTTTGCTTCATCATACTTTTCTGACTCCATTGCAGAAAGTTGGTGATGTTGATCCATTAAAACTTAACTGTAAATATTTATTTATTTTATTTATTTATTTATTGGATTTCTAAGCTGCCCCATCTCCCCAAGGACTCGGGGCAGCGTACAGTAAAACAATATAAATATACAATCAGAAGAAGATCAAATCTCATAGAAACCCAAAATATAATTAAAATATTAAAACAATTCTAAACATTCCCCATATAGCCCATCCTCAGCCCAGGTCAGTAAGTTGGAATAATCATGTTTTTAGGCCCCGGTGGAAGGAGCGGAGATCAGGGGCCACCCGGAGCCCCAGGGGCAGTTGGTTCCAAAGGGTGGTTGCTCCCACAGAGAAGGCCCTACCCCTGGGGGTCGCCAGCCAACATTGTCTGGCTGACGGGACCTCAAGGAGGCCCTGTCCGTGAGAGCATACAGTGCATTGGGAAATAGTCGCTGGCAGCAGGGTCTCCTGTAAGTATACATACTTCATGATTTACTTACTCACTATAAACCTTAGAAAGCACCAGGATTATTTTCCTTCAATTTTGGGGGGATTAGAATTTAGACAGAGCCAATCAAGGTAGGACATGTGTCAAATAGTACATGGCTGAACCATTAGATTACCAAACTATAGGGTTCTAGCTCAAAAGGATTCTTATTTTCTTAGTCCTTGGAGCCTGAAATCTTACTAGGATGAATCTCAGGAAAATATAGTGGACCTCTGAGTAAATATATAAGCCATTGTCCCAAAGGTGCTTTTTCAAGAGGCAACTGCACTTTCTGGTTTTTCTTTGAAGATATTTCACTTCTCATCCAAGAAGTTTGGAATGAATACATCCAAGAATACAATGGAATGAAGGCCATTGCTGAGCACACTGGGTTGTATCCCAAAAATTGTAAGCCGCCCTGAGTCTCCGGAGAAGGGCGGCATATAAATGTAATTAAAAAAAAAAGTTTCTCAGCTCTGACTGGATGGCATGGAATGGAAGGGTTTATATTCTTTGCATGGGAGCACAAAGCTCAGCAGTTAAAGACACCGAGCTTATTGACTGGAGATCTGACAGCCCGGGTTTGAGACCTGAGTGTTGCTCTGATTGGATGGTGAGGAATGGAAGGAATTGTCTTCTTCAGTCAGAGCTGAAGAAGCTTCTTGGATGAGAAGTGAAACGTCGTCAAAGAAAAACCAGAAAGTCCAGTTGCCTCCTGAAAAAGCACCTTTGGGACAACCATGAACCTGGATGACTGAGAATCTCCACAGACATATGCAAGCCATTGCACCAAAAATGTTCTTGTGTTCAGCTTTTGCCCCTAATTGTATCCTTCTGACTATGTTAGACTGATTTCTATGTTTTTCTAGTAAATTGATTTGCAATAGAACCAGTTGTCTGTTTAAATTCACAAAATAATTAATAGGAAAATATAAAATAAGTAATAGGAAATGCACCAGTAGTGGGATTCAATTTTTTTTACTACCGGTTCTGTGGGCATGGCTTGGTGGGCATGGCAGGGGAAGGATCCTGTAAAATCTCTAGTCAGAGGTGGTATTTGCCAGTTCTCTGAACTACTCAAAATTTCCGCTACCGGTTCTCCAGAACTGGTCAGAACCTGCTGAATACCACCTCTGAAATGCACCATCCCATTCATTGCAGGAACATCTGGAGAGTGTATCCTACTAGCTCTGAAGTGGACATGGAACCAATTTCTACTTTGTCGCCTCTCCTGCCATCTGGAATCCAGGCAGCTTATGAAAATATGAATGATCAGGTTTTTTTCTTTAAAGGTAAGACATTAAGGCAAGGGTCTTCAAATTTGGCAAGTGTAAGACTTGTGGACTTCAACTTCCAGAATTCAGCTAACATGAGTGGAGGAGGTATTCTGGGAGTTGAAGTCCACAAGTCCTAAAGCTGTCAAGTTTGAAGACCCTTGCATTAAGGTTTCTATTATTTGAATTAGAAGTTTAGGAATGAGCAACCTGCAGTACTGGAGTGATGTATGTATGTATGTATGTATGTATGTATGTATGTATGTATGTGTATATATATATGGCTCCTGGACTAATTTCAAAAGCTCTCTGCAAACATTCAGTTTGGGTCTCTGTCAACCAGCTGTAGGAAAAGAGGAAACAAGTTGTAAATAAGAAAAAGAAAAGCAGAAAAAAAGGAGGAGGGATTAGGCAAAAGCAGAGATGGCACTGATTTTTCAAAGCTAATAGCCAAGTTTGTGAGGAAGGAGCAAAAATCTGGATGATGTTGAGCATGGTATCATGATGTAAGTCCTCGCTCCTCAGTATCCATTATCTTACCAGTTTGATACACAACTTTCCTGTGGAAGCCTTACCAACAGCTCTTGAGAGGTCTGTGTTCTCTAGGAATTCATCTCCTTTTAAAGCCAGGCGATTAAGAACAGCAGCCAAATTCTACCGGCCAAAGAAAGAGAGAAAAGTTGTTTAAACATAGCTCTCCAAAGCTCCATTTTCACTGACAGAGGGTTGCAGTAGGCTGTCGCAGCCAAAAACAGAGCTCAGGAGCCCATTTTCACTGGTAGAGCACTTGGGCCGCTAAAGGCACACACACACCCCAACACGAGTGACATTGAGCTGGCCATGCCAACCCTGTTGTGGTTCTCTGGCAGCAGGTGCATACGGCTGAGGTCTCAGAGAGCAAAGACTCAGATGAGGGGCCTGCCTGTGTTGCAGGAATGGGGCCAGGACTATCAGGGAGTGGAATGCTGCCTTTGGAGTTTGTGGAGGCTGGCAGCAGTGATAAAGAGGTCCCCGAAGAGCCTGTGCCTAGTGCGCATGCACACAGGGCTGCTCAAAGGAAAGAGCAGCTGCAGCAGCACGGGTGACTCAGGAATAAGGCTGCAAGGTAATGGCCCCTCCCTCAACAGATAAAAGCCAGCTGAGAAACCGGAGTTCTTTGCAGAAAGCAAATAAGGTTTTGCACTCAAGCCTTGTGGATGTTCGGACTCTCTTAGTTTGTGTTTGGAGACTCTTTGTGTTTGAAATACTTCTTGGCAACTTTATCTAGTGTTCTTGGCAGCCTTGCACAACCTTGGCAAGGTTCGTGCTTATCAGAGACAATTAGTTTGAAACAACCTTTTAACCGGGAAGGAACGGAATTTGTAAAGAATCGTTAAAAGGTTTTGCTGTTACTGCCGTTCCATGTTTGTTTCCTTGGAACAAGGTTTGGGTCAGAACAAACCCTGGCCACACCCACCCTGGCCCCCAGAGGTCAAACACAACCCTGATACAGCCCTCAATAAAATTGAGTTTGACAGCTGTGCTGTAAATGAAGAAGAATGTTTGCTTTCCATGAAAGACTCTTGTGTGAGACTCACATTGGGTTTTGCTTTAAGAAAAAGATTGGGAGCTGCCCAGCATTGGTTAAAAGATGAGTGTCTATATAAGTGTTTTAAATAAAATAAATGAAGTTGGAAAAAATAAAGAGCCTTGTATTTCAGATGGGTAGCCATCACTCATTTAAATTGATTGAATGGATACATACATACATACATACATACATACATACATACATGATTATTTAATGAAATTTGAAAACGTTTAGCTTTCTTTCCTCCTATGTCTTTCAACAGGTAATAAATTCTGGATGATTAGTAGGCTTCAAATGCAGCCTGGCTATCCCCAACCCATTGACAAGTTGGGATTCCCAATGAACATTGAGAAAATCGATGCTGCTGTTTTTGATAAAGATACTGGAAAAACCTATTTCTTTGTTGGTAACCAATACTGGAGGTAAGGACTCTCGAACCCCTTTGAAAACTAATAAGGATCATATTGAGCATTAGTAAGAAAAGACAGAAGGGGAATATTAAAGTGATCTTCAAATTATTTTTTTAAAAATATTTTTATTGAAAGTTTTAATAACAATAGTAAAAGAAAATGAGAGTAAGCTCAAAAAGAAGGGAAAGTAAAGCAAAGGTTTTTTAAAGGACATTAAGTTAAAGGACTGAGCTTTGGTGGCTCAGGCTGTTAAATGCCTGCTCTTAAGATCCAGCTGTCTACAATTACTGTAGGCTCGAATCCCACCAGGCTCAAGGCTGACTCAGCCTTCCATCCTCTCGGGGTAGGTAAATTGAGGACCCAAGATTGTTGGGGGCAATAAGCTGACTTTGTAAAAACGCCACTTAGTAATAAGCAGGCATATACAATGGAATGAAGGCTATTGCTGAGCACATTGGGTTGTGCTCCAAAAATTGTAAGCCGCCCTGAGTCTTCGGAGAAGGGCGGCATATAAATGTAATTAAAATAAAAAAATAAATAAAGTTTAAAAAAAACACCTTGATCAAACAAATCAACTTTATACTTCTTCCTTTTGCTTCTAACAATCTTAATTTTGGATCCATGATCTTCAAATACCCAGCAGACATCATAAGATTTACGGACATTCTAACTGAACTCTAGAAAAACCTTCCTAGCAGCAGGTTTTTCAAGAAAAAAAACACATACACACACACACATATATATACAGAGGTAAACCCCAACTT
Source organism: Naja naja (assembly GCA_009733165.1). Classification (NCBI taxonomy): domain Eukaryota; kingdom Metazoa; phylum Chordata; class Lepidosauria; order Squamata; family Elapidae; genus Naja; species Naja naja. Next base: position 46,378,482 of record CM019152.1, read on the forward strand.
GACCACAATTGATCACAAATTTATGTTGCTAAGCGGGACATTGGTTAAGTGAATTTTGCCTCATTTTATGACCTTTCTTGCCACAGTTGTTAAGTGAATCTGGCTTCCCCATTGACTTTGCTTGTCAGGGATCATATGACCCTGAAATAGTGCAATTGTCATAAACATGAGTCAGATCAGAAGTGTCTGAATTTTCATCATGTGACCATGGGGAATGCTGCAACAGTTGTAAGTGTGAAAAATGGTCATAAGTCACTTTTTTCAGTGTCCTGTTGTAACTTTGAATGGTCACTTAATGAACTGTTATAAGTTGAGGATTAGCTGTATATGTGCTATACATACACAGGTAGTGTTTATATATAAATTTGGGATGTCTTCCAAAAGCTGACCCTTATTCAGACAAAAGGAAAAAATATTAACATTATATACATTGGAAGCAATTCTTTTAATTGTTCATATTTAAACCAAATCAAATTTTGCTTTATCTCACAGCAAACCTAACTCAGATTTTATCTTAGCATCAGACTCATTTTTTTCAAATGAGGCTAGCATACCCTTAGCATAACCTTAGCCTTCAACCACACTGTGCATCCTTGTTTTAGGACTCATGTGATAACATATTTCATCTTCTAAAGCAGATGTTGAGACTCTCTAAATCAAGCGTCTTCAATCTTGGCAAGTTTAAGAACTTGTGGGCTTCAACTCCCAGAATTCCTGAGCTAACATGACTGGAGGAAGAATTCTGAGAGTTGAAGTCCTCAAACCTTAAAGCTGTCAAGTTTGAAGACCCCTGATCTAAATAATAACACAAACACCAACAAACACTGCATCCAAATGTAATGATGTGGAAAGTGGAAAACAGAATAAAATAGAATTCTTTTATTGGCCAAGTGTGATTGGACACACAAGGAATTTGTTTTGGTGCAAATGCTCTCAGTGTACATAAAAAGAAAAAAATACATTCATCAAGAATCATAGGTATAACACTTTATAATAGTCAAAAGGTATGAAATGTATTTTCTATATTTATAAATATGTACATAATATTTACAAATATTTATATATTACTTTCCAAACAATCAGCAAATAGAATGGGAGGTTGTTAGTGGTGCACAGAGTGCCATCAAAACATGATCACAATGGAGCCCAAAATTTATGTTGTTAAGTGAGAAGCTTGTTAAGTGAATTTTGCCCCATTTTATGACTTTTCTCACCACATTTGTTAAGTGAATCACTGCAGTTGTTAAATTAGTACAACGGTTGTTGAATGAATCTGGTTTCCACGTTGACTTCGCTTGCAAGAAGATCGCAAAAGGGAATCACATGACTCTGAGACACTGCAACCGTCATAAATATGAACTGGTTGTTAAGCATCTGAATGTAAATCATGAGAGCATGGGATACTACAACAGTCATAAGTGTGAAATATGGTCATAAGTCACTTTTTCCAGTGCCATTGTAACTTCGAATAGTCACTAAATGAACTGTTGTAAGTTGAGGACTATCTGCATTGTATTGTTCTCCATCCGATTCTGTTTGCTTGTATCTATTTCATCTTTCCCCACATCACATATTACACCAACAGCTATTCTCACTATCTATCATTAGGACCACGGGCTGAATTCACACCAGGCAAATCTTGCACCTAATACGTTCCTTAAACTGGTATTTTTCAGGTATGATGAAAATACTCAGTCCATGGATGAGGATTATCCAAGGAATATAAGTGATGATTTTCCTGAAATTGACAAGAAAATTGATGCTGCCTTCCAGCTGAACGGTAAGGAAAATAAAAGGCATTTTCGAATGTGGATCTAAAACATGGATCATGAACCTGCTCATAGACATAGGAACTTGTTTACTATTTATTATTTATTTGTATGTCACTTTCCCATGGCAGTGATATTTAAAAGCACTAGAAAAACTATAGTGTATCACAACACAATTCACTTATAATTATCTTCATAAAGAAAAATTGGTTAACAAAGAACCTTAAACAGTTTCACTAATCTGCATAATAATATGCATTATGTAGTGGTCTTCTGCAGTCAATATTAAGGACTAAAAACTGAAATGCAGAAATAATTAAAATAATAACAAATCAGTTAAAAAGGAAACACAAACAAGAAAAAAAACATCAAAGGGTAGACTTGAAGGATGTTTTTCTACCATAAATTTTCTATGTTTCTATCATTTTTCTATATAACATAGTGTTTTTCCTTTTAGGTTTCTTCTATTTTTTCCATGGGTCCAAGCAGTGGGAGTTTGATCTGAAGAGTAAAAGGGTGATTCGTGTAATGAAAAGCAACAGCTGGCTTAATTGCTAGAAACTGTCTTAAAACACAACTCCTGTAAGAGGAAAATAATATTCCGATGATTCTGTTAAAGCACTAAAACTATGAACTGTTATATATCCCAGATAATACATTTGGGAAGCTAAGATCCAGAAGACCACTAGATGGCAGTAAAGAAATATTGAAAATTAGCTTTTTGCTGTCGGCAGGACAGTTGCAAAAAAACTGTTATGTGCTTCTATTTTAGTTATAAAATGTTATCTCCTTATTCAGTGCATATTTACTCAATGCATATAAAGCTTTAACAAGAATTTTAGCTTCTTGTAAACATTTTCTTCTGTGACATGGGCATTAATAGTCTGCATGCTTGCCCCCAAATAAGCTTCACTAAGTTCAGGGAACTGCATTGCCTGGGGAATATGTGCAAAATTGCCAGTTTAATGCTACGCATTCTGAAATAGACTTGCAATTTAAAAAAAAAACCTATTTGCTTTTCAAATGTATTTGTAGTTGATGTGCAGTAAGACAAGAAAATGATTTTAATAAAAACAAAGTATTATGTTAGAAAATGTTTTTTTCCCATATTAAATACAAGATACAGAAGTTATACTTAGAAAATCATTACTGAACAAAAGTAAAGTTGGGTTTAAGGTTATGAATAGCAGACAAACAGACCCGTCCACAAGTTTCTGTCAGGAACGTCTGTTTTCAATTCTTGTTGTTTGTGAACTAGTTAAACAAATGGCGTGATTTGTAAATCCAATCTGCATAAAATCATTGTCTCTATTTCTAAAGAGTTTCAAACTGTGCTTGCACATTGCTTTACACCATAGTTTACTTTCGCTAAGTACCTAAGACCTTCATTCTGCCCCTCCTCCATCATCACCACCATCATTATGAGCTGTGGGTTTGTATGTATTCATCTGGAAAAATGGAAAACGTGCAAAGAAGAGCAACTAAGATGATTAAAGGCCTGAAGGCTAAAACATTTTTATTTTTATTTATTTATTTTGGTTTGTCAATCACTGACAAGATAATAGGTATAAGTATAAACATAGTTATGAATACATGAAATGGATACATATAAGAAAAATAAAAAGAAACAATAGGACAGGGACGGTAGGCACGTTGGTGCACTTATGCACACCCCCTATAGACCTCTTAGGAAAGGGGTGAGGTCAATAGTAGACAGTCTAAGGTTAAAGTTTTTGGGATTTGGGGAAGAAACCACAGAGTCAGGTAGAGTATTCCAGACATTGACCACTCTGTTGCTAAAGTTGTATTTCCTGCAATCCAGTTTGGTGCAGTTAACCTTGAGTTTGTATCTATTGTGTGCTGTTGTATTGTTATGGTTGAAGCTAAAGTATTCATTGACAGGTAGGACATTGCAATGTATGATTTTATATACTATACTTAGATTGGACCGAAGGCAGCATAGTTCTAGGTTTTCTAGGTCTAGAACCTGAAGTCTGGTGGCATAAGGTATTCTGCAATGAGTAGAGGAGTAGAGAACTCTTCTTGTGATATCAACTGTATTAATATCAGATACATAAGGTGGGTTCCAGACTGGTGAGCTGTATTCAAATATTGGTCTAGCAAATGTTTTGTATGCTGTAGTTAGTAGTGTGATATTACCAGAGAAAAAGCTACGTAGGATTAGGTTAACAACTCTTAATGCCTTTTTGGCTATGTAGTTACAGTGGGCTCTATGAATATGAAGAATTCATATGAATATGAAGAATATGAAGAACGGCTGCAGGATTTGGGTTTAGCTAGTCTAGAGAAAAGAAGAACTAGAGGGGAACATGATAGCAGTATTCCAATATTTGAGGGGTTGCCACAAAGAAGAGGGAGTCAACTTATTTTCCAAAACACCAGAAGGCAGGACAAGAAACAATGGATGGAAACTAATCAAGGAGAGAAGCAACCTGGAATTAAGGAGAAACTTCCTACCAGTGAGGACAATTAACCCGTGGAGCTGCTTTGCCTTCAGAAGTTGTGGGTGCTTCATCACTGGAGGCTTTTAAGAAGAGACTGGACAGTCACTTGTCTGAAATGGTATAGAGTCTCCTGCTTATGCAAGGGACTGGACTAGAAGACCTCCAAGGTCCTTTCCAGTTCTATTCTGATTGAAATGAAGAAGGAGGCTTTGATTAGTTTTCACACATTTTTCAGGGCAAGTTATCATGATACAATGAGGATTTTTAAAACAGGAAAATGAACGCCTAGGAAGGCAATACACTACTACTTTGTAGCCAAATAGAATCTACTGGTTTTATGCAGCATACATAGTTTTATAAATCACTATCACGTCTATCCATCCTAATTTTTAAAACATCCTTTTATTGGAGGTGTTGAGAGTTTTTGATGTTCAGTCACTAAGTCATGTCTGACTCTTTGGGAGCCCGTGGAGCGTAGCATGCCAAGCCCCTGCCTTTCACTGTCTCTCTATGTCTGTCCAAACTCATGCCCATTGCATCAATGACACTGTCCAATCATCTCATCCTCTGACATCCCTTCTCCTTTCGCCTTGAATCTTTCCCAACATCAGGGTCTTTTTTCCAGAGAATCTTCTCTTCTCATATGGTGACCAAGGTATTTGAGCTTCAGCTTCAATATTTATTTTATTTATTTATTTATTAATGGGACTTATATGCCGCCCCATCTCCGAAGACTCGGGGCGGCTTACAATAAAACAAGCATAATAAATACTTTAAAAAGAATTAAACTAATGGTCCCAATTAATACAAAACTTAAAATCCACCAAAATCTAAAAACCACCCCACCCATGGGTCACAGCCCGGATTGGTTAAATAACCAGGTCTTCAGGTCATGGCGGAAGGTGCGGAGGTTGGGGGCCAAGCGGAGCCCCAGGGGAAGTTGGTTCCAGAGTTCAGGGACCGCGACAGATTAGGCACGTCGTCGGGGGACCGCCAGCCGGCATTGCCCGGCTGATGGGACCCCAAGGAGTCCCTGTCTGTGACTTCGTACAGGGCAGTTAGTATTCGATGTCGGCAGCAGTCGCTCCCTTAAGTAATAAGGACCCATGTCATGTAGGACTTTGTATGTTAAAGTTAAAACCTTGAATCTCACCCGGAGGGCAACCGGCAACCAATGCAGGCCGCGCAGGAGGGGGCTAACATGGGAGAACGGAAACTCCCATCACCGCCGCCACCGCATTTTGCACCAGCTGCAGTCTCCGGATGGTATGCAAGGGCAGTCCTAGATAGAGAGCGTTGCAGTAGTCGAGTCGCGAAGTAACAAGGGCATGAGTGACTGTACGCAGGGCATCCCGGTCCAGGAATAGGCGAAGCTGGCGAACCTTTCAAGGACAATCAGGGTTAATTCCCTTTAGGATTAACTGATTTGATCTTCTCGCAGTCCAAGGAGCTCTCAAGAGTCTTCGCCAACCACCACAATTTGAAAGTATCAATTCTTTGGCATTCAGCCAATGGTGGGATTCAAATATTGTTGCCACCAGTTCAGTGGGCGTGGTTTGGTGGGTGCGCTTTACACACGTGCGCACACGTTGCGTGCACATGAGCCAAACGCACACTTTGCCAGGCACAGAGGCATTTGCATAGGTGCAGAGGCATTCTACCTGGTCTCCTGCAAGCCTGCACGATCCCTGATCGCTTCAGCAGCTGCTGCACAGCACTATTCTGTGCTGCGCAAAGCAGCTGTGCTTCAAATTTTGTCGGATAAAGGTAAGCATGGCAGCCCGGTGGGCAGGCGGGCCCAACAGCAGAGCCATTAGAGCAGCGGAGAGAACCGGTTCAGTCTCCATTGTTCATCGCTCCTACCAGCTCTCCAGAACCAGGCAGAACCGGTTGAATACCACCAATGCGTTCAGTCTTCCTTATGGTCCAACTCTCACAGACATACCTTACTACTGGGGAAACCATAGCTTTGACTAGGGGTGTCAAACTCAATTTCATTGAGGGCCACATCAGGGTTGTGTTTGACCTCAAGGGGGCCAGGGTGGGCGTGGCAGGGGGCATGGCCAGCTCAACGTCACTTGTGTCAGGGGCGCCTGTGGTGGCCTGAGTGCTCTGCCAGTGAAAACGGGCTCCTGAGCTCCATTTCCAGCTGCAATGGCCTCCTGCAACAGTGAAAACAGAGTTGAGGAGAGCCACTCGCAGCCCTTATGAGCTCCGTTTTCGGCTGTGATGGCCTACTGTAAGAGCTCATGAGGGCTTTGCATGGCCCTCACGAGCTCTGTTTTCACTGATAGAGGCACTGCAGGCTGGTCCTCTGTTTATAGGGGGCCCCCACAGGCCAGATCTAAGCACTCCATGGATTGTATCTGGCCTTGTCTTTGACACCCCTGGCTTTGACTATACAGACCTTTGTCAGCAAGGTGATGTCTCTGATTTTTAATATGCTGTCTGTAAGGCATCCAGAAAGTTTCCAGGATATCAGTCACTCCGAGACATATTCTCTCCAATTGATTTATTAGAAACAGATCTGGTACATCTAAGGCATTTTCCAAAGTGAAAGAATTTTTGCGCACGCTACACAGAATCCACCTTTTTCTCCTCCCACTTCTACACTTCATAAATCACAAGAACCAATTAACTGCAACTGGGATTTCTTAGTACGACATACAGAATAACCTTGAACTTGTCAACTCCTCCACCCGCCCCTTCCCATTATATTGGCAGGTGAATTTCAAAGCTGACACTGTCTAGCTGTGTCATAGCTTTCCTCCCTTTTAATGTCATGGCTACAGTCACCGTATGCAGTGATTTTGGAGCTCAAGAAAATAAAATCTGTCACTGCTTTGATCTTTTCCCATTCTATCTGCCAGCAAGTGATGGGAGCAGATGCCCTAGTATTAGATTTTTTTTAATGGTATTGAAATGTTTGGTGGTCTGTTTTCAATACATTTTCAGCTCCTTGACAGATCTATGCATGCTCTTTTTGATGAAGATCATCTTATAAAAGGACATCGCAAATTACATTTATTTTCACTCAATTTTCTGATACATTCTGTCTGCTGCTTCAGAACTGCAGCATATTTTTTTTTTCTAATATGTGTGTTTTTGTGCCCAGGCATCTGTTTCCACAGAACTGTCAAATCGATGTGCATCACTTTACTTTTCTCTATGCTGTTTCATTTTTGTGGCCACTCATGCATGTTTAGAAAAAGCCTTTTGAGCAGAAGACAAATCACTTGAAGAATGAGGAAATCTCATCAGCTGCTAATTTAAATGTTCTGCCATTCATTCATCATTTCATGATCTGAACTTTGAACTCAACCACTCCTGCATGAATAGTGAACAGATGTTATTATGGAACTGATGCCCAGTAGAGCATTTTAATATGTAAAAGAATTAAAGCAACAGATTTACGTTCAAGAGAGCGTAGATGTACAATATCTTGTTATTTTCCACAAGATGTGTCTTCAGATCTGTGAACAGTATGCCAATCTTCTTGTGCCATCTAGTGGATTTATGGCTTTCTTAAATTTATGGCTTTCTTAAATTTTGATGCTGAGCTTGTTGATCTGAAAGATCAGCAGTTTGGCAGTTTGAATCCCTAGTGCCACGTAATGGTGTGAGCTCCCGTTACTTGTCCCAGCTTCTGCCAACCTAGGAGTTCGAAAGCATGTAAAAATGCAGGTAGAAAAATAGGGACCACTTTGGTGGGAAGGTAACAGCATTCTGTGTGACTTCTGCATTTAGTCATGCCAGCCACATGACCATGGAGATGTCTTCAGACAGCGCTGGCTCTTCAGCTTTGTAATGGAGATGAGCACACACCCTTAGAGCTGGAAACAACTAGCACATATGTGTGAGGGGAATCTTTACCTTTACCTAAATTTCCACCTGGTGGACCATTCCTAACACTATGAAGAATTAGAAAATCCACTTTTCTCATGCTTTCTTCAAAATCTTCAATTCTATAAAGCTATGCTCAACTGATTTGACATCCCGCCCCCCAAAAAAATAGATTTTAGGAACAAACACACAGTATATCTTTACTTTTGCTAATATGGAAATGCCGCAATGGTGATGAACGGACAGGATGTCCACTGAAATAAATTCCAAAAGGGTCACCATGCTAGTTTGCTAGCTGTTATGAACTATGGCAATTAAGGACTAATAATGTTATCAATAAGTCGGGGGTCTTCAAACTTGACAGCTTTAAGACTTGTGGACTTCAACTCCCAGAATTCCTCCTCCAGTCATGTTTGCTCAGGAATTCTGGGAGTCGAAGTCCACAAATCTTAAAGCTGTCAAGTTTGAAAACCCTTGCCATAAGTAATGACATAATCACAATCACTTTAATAGATATGCAGGTAATCCTTGACTTACGACCACAATTGAGCCCAAAATTTCCATTGCTAAGCAAGACTATGTTAAGGCATTGCTAAGTTTTGCCCAGTTTACAATCTTTCTTGCCACAGTTATTACGTGAATCAATAGTTGTTGACTATAGGGGACTTCCTGTGGCATTCTGGTCGATGACAGATTGGAGACCGTGATTGTGTGCGGCTTTGATCCGTGCTTACTCTGTTGGAGGGGTCCTTAAAGAACCGGATCCATCTGGCCCACCTCGTAGGGGTGGGGGGAAGAGGTGGAGACCACCAGCTGGGTCGAGGGGAGCCACATCTCCCCTCCCTGGCTTGGTAAACTCCCCTAGAAGACAGGGAGAAGCAGCAGTCTTTAATGGCTGCCCTGAAGACAGGAAGCTGACGGGACACAAGTTTGCGCTGGAGAGTGAAAGTGGTGAGTGGCGTGTAACTGGATAAAAGACTTTGAACATTCTTTTTGATAACCCCAAAAAGCAGAAAGAAAGAGCCCTCATTTGGAAGAGTGGTAGCAGCGAACGAGAAATAAGAGGAAATTATAACGTAAAGAAAAAACTGGAAATAAAAGAATTATATGTGATTAGAGACTAAATTTGGAATAACATACAGAATTGGACATTAATTAGGCATTGGATAAAATGCTGGACTTATTTGGAATTGGTTAAATCTAATGTTAATACTACGGAAAATTGAATTAAAAATAAAAGAATTCTAAGAAGAAAGTGATACAGAGTACCACCTAAGGGTTAAAGATTTCCTTCTTTTGTGTTTCTATAGAAAAATACTGGTTGTAACAAGATCCCCGGAAGCTTCAAATGGAGACTTTTGGGGTATACTTCCAAGAGGCAGGATGCAAGCTTGGCACTGATTTTTTTTACTGCCTTTCTGGCGGGCATGTGACCTTTCCTTAAATCTGGATGATTTCCTTAGGATATCTTGTGAGGTGAGTGAAACCAGCTGGTATTTTTAACTGGTGCAAAGGGATCTAAAGGTTGCTTTTCCTGCTCTTTCTGGAGAGCTTAGATGACCTCTCTGCTAAAGGGTTTCACTTTATGAGCAAGAGATGGCTGCTTGATAGTTATCACTGCATTTTAACTATTTTCATTCCTCAAGGTGCTCTGGCACCCTGCCTGATTTGTAACTCTGGCTTGCAGGTATTTTTAATCTAATGATTGGTATTTAGGGCAGTTTTTTGAAAGCAAAGAAGCTTTTTGTATTTTTGTACAGGTAATCCTTGACTTACAACAGTTCATTTAGTGACCATTCAAAGTTACAATGGCACTGAAAAAGTGACTTATGACTATTTTTCACACTTATGACCGTTGCAGTATCCCCACAGTCATGAGAGGCCAGGTGAGGAGATGCGTGCCTCAATGTGAGTGATATTGAGTTGGCCATGCCCCCCAGTCACATGACCACCAAGCCACACCCACCAACTAAGCCATGCCCACAGAACCAGTTGTTAAAAAAACTGAATCCCACCCCTGGATGTAAGCAAATAAAGGATTGAACTCATTCGGATCTTACTGTCTCATCTCTGGGCTTGGCCTAACAGAGGAGCACCAGAAGGATTCAGGAAGATCTCTAACCAGAAGGAAACTTTCTGAGAGAGAGGAAAAGTAGAAACTAAGTTATTCTGGAACCTAGAAAGCAGAAAATAATGTTTAATAGTTCCTGTTCAGACTGTAAGGTGGTAACTAGATTGAGTGTTAGGTAACAAAAGACTACATGACAACAGAGCACTGTTTTAATATTGGTAAGCTAGTCTGAAAATTTTTGAGCTACTTTAATAGGAAGGAGTAACCTTGAGGAACAAGACAAAGAGCTGTTGCCTAGACAACAGATAAAATATTAACTCCAGGACAGAATAGTAAGCCAAGAAAGCATCTCAGATAAGATTATTTCTAGTTCTCCCAAAGATAAAGAAAGGTGCATTCAGACTATAAAGATTCATTACTGTAACTTTATAATAAAAGTAGTTTTAATATGTATGGTTTTGATTTCCCAGTCTAAGTTACCTTGAAGAACTGACAACTACAGATGCATTCAAATTAATTAATAATATGTACATAATTTCCTTCCTTCCCTCCTTCCTTCCTTTCCTGTTGTATAAGGATATATGTTGTTTTTTAAATAAAATTATTATTATTATTATTATTATTATTATTATTATGCCATATCCATCATTGGACATTGGCGATCATGTTTGGCAATCCTATTTTTATCAACAGCTGCATGAAAAAGTGCTGCTGAATTTAGTCCAAACCAGTCCCTTAGATTTTGAAGCCACAATGTTCTTCTTCTGCTTGGACCTCATTTGCCTTCAATCTTTCCTTGAAGGTTTTTTTTTTAATTCATATTTATATCCCGCCCTTCTCCGGAGACTAAGGGCAGCTTACAATTTTGGGGATACAACCCAATGCGCTCAGCAATAGCCTTCCTTCCATTGTATATGCCTGCTTATTACTAAGCGGCATTTTTACAAAGTCAGTTTATTGCCCCCAACAATCTTGGGTCCTCAGTTTACCTACCCCGAGAGGATGGAAGGCTGAGTCAACCTTGAGCCTGGTGGGATTCGAGCCTGCACTAATTACAGGCAGCTGGAACTAAGTGCTAGGCTATTAACAGCCTGCACCACCAAGGCCCACCAAGGTTTAAGTGAAGTATGCTGAATTTTTCCGGGTTTCGCATCACATGTCCAAAGTATTCTAACTTTCACTTTTTAATGGTTTTGATGATTTCCTTTGGCTTTCCCAAACGGCTTATCACCTCCCCATTTCTGATTTTGTTAACCAAAAATGTATTTATTGGACCTCTGATGACATGGCACAAAGGCAACACAGCCAGAGAACTGGTATGAGACCCTTTATTGGCACCAACTTTGCCCCCACTGTCTCGTTTACTCTCCTGCCTGGAGAAAAGTTCTCCCACAAACCTGCAGCAGCCTCTGGCTGCAGATACTCCAGTCCAAACGCTGTAAGCAGACTGACTGCAATCAATCATTTCCGCAGGGCAAGATAATGAGTCCAAGAAGTGAAAAATCATGGCAATAATTACAGAAAGACAAGCTAAGCACATAGAAGCCCGGCAATAATTCAAACAGGAGGAATGCCAGGTATGCAGGCCACAACTCTCAACACTAGATGAATTCAGCTTTGTTCCCAACAAATGCCCCTCCCAACTGCCTCTCCTTTAAACTCCATCTCCAGGTGTGCCTTGTGAAGGGAATCAGGGACCTTTCCTTCCTCATAAGCCACACCACCCACGTTCCTTCCTGTCTTCTGAATTGTTCCCTGCATGCCATAGGATGAGGAGGGGATTGGCCTTGGTCTTCATCTGAACCCCCTCTCCCTTGTTCTACCTCATCCCTGCTCTGCCCAGCCTCCTTTCCCAGTTTCCTCCACAGCCAATGGAGCTACTCTCCTGTTCTCTGTCAGCTGTTTATCTTCCATCCCACATGGGGCACTGTGGAAAAGGAATTTTCCATGAGGTGGCTGTGCTCTTTCTCCTGGCCCCCTCCTCAGGTAAACAAAAGAACTGGATGGACCAATCACAGCACAGCTGTGATTGAGGATTTTTCCGGGCTTTGCCAAGCTCCACCTCACCTGACTCTGGACTATTTAAGGGGCTAGCCTCGTGGCATCTAGCCAGTTCCTCCATTACTGATGTTCCAGCTGCTTGGGATCATGCAGCTAGAAGGATCCTGCCTCAAGCCACGAGGAGGATCTGTGGGACTCCAGTCACACAGGTGACTGATACAAGAAAGAAAAGAAAGACTCTAACAAGGAACAAATGGACCTTGAATACTGAAGCACCTTTTAACTTATTTTATTGTTTTTGTATTTTGTTTATAACAATAAACAACTTTGAATTGGATCCACTGGGCTCAGACTTTTTCCTGATAACTTCACAGTAGAGAAAGGTCATGAACCACTCACCTCTAACTCTAAAAATCCTCAACAGGCACGACAGGACCTTTTGGCTTTATGTCTGTGCTTCTAGGAAGTTACACAGTCATGGTAGTTAAATTTCTGGTTCCATCACATGCATACAATATGTGATGTAAGTGTTGTGTCTAAAATGGAAGCTACAAGAGGCTGCATCCTGTTAATTCATTTGCTTTTTTAACTGCATCCCCTGAGATGCAAAAGTATCCATGTACAAGATGCAGAAAAACACCCACATTTTGAACCGAACTATAATTTTTAAAAAGTGGGTTTGCTAGCTGAACATACATCTTGACACAGATGATTCTTTCACCAAGTTGTCTTGCTGTAGAGAAATACAAAAGAAAATTATTCTGAGAATGAAATCACACTCTCTTTATCTCTAATTGAAGGTTTGTCACAGAGCAGCACTACAAGTCATGAGAGACAATGTTATGCTAGAGAATCACAATGGTCAAAGGTATCAAAGGCTGAAGAAAAATTGTGCTGACAAAATTCAGTGGCAGAGGCCATGTAGGGAGGTTGAGATCAGTGTGTTCTGATAGGACTCTTACTCAGCAGCCCTCTTGTTAATGTTGGTGGTGCCTTGCATCAAAGTTGAGGCACTTCAAATAAGGAAGGACTATGTTGGGCAACATTGTGAAGTCAAACATCATTTGTTTGAGGATGAAACCTTGAGCATAGGATTCATGTTTTGTGTCCTGGAAGTCTTTGTGCTAATAATGGAAAACTTGTTCCTTAGAAGAACCTGTCCTTTTTGTTTTGAATTTGTGTGATGCCTCCTCTTACATGCCTTCCAAAACTTCACACTGCTTTACTACAACATTGGCTAGACATTCATTTACATTATGTATACACATACTGAAATTTACCTGTCTGTAGTGTTGGAAGAAATATTCAGGTCCAGTTCCAAGCAGGAGAGTGAGGGGTTTTTATACCTTCTCTTGGGCTTTACACTTGAACTTCCTGTTCCTGTGCAAGAACATGTATTCTATTGGTTGTTGTCAGACTACCATGGTGCCATGTACAAATCCTAGAAGTTTGTCTGAACTAAGCTTGGTTGAAGTTTGGCTGATGCAATAATTCATTGAAATCCATGATAAGCAGAAAGTCTAGGAAAAATGAATAAAGAAACGTGTCAACATTTGGGGTAGGCCAGGTCAGGAAATATACAGAAGAAAGATGTCAAGAATGTTACTGTACTGATGTAGAGTATAATTTTGAAAGCCTGATTCCCTCTACCTCCCCAGAGAATGAAGAGCACCCAGGTTTGAGACATCAAATGAAATGACACCAGAAGAGAGGTGGCACCAGCTGCCAAGCCACCATGACTCTATTGTAAGGTGCAAAAGTGGGGTGGGAAAACTCAGACTGTTTCTGTTATGTACGCAGGTTTGAATGTCACTGGTTTAGTTTGAACTGTTCTTGTAAAATGTCAGAAATGATTGGCTTAAAAAGTGTGGGAAAACCCTGCACTCTGATTGGCTGGCAACTGCGGCTGCTGGCTATAAGTAGCAGCCGCAGCCCAGCCAAATGGGGTCTGTTATGAGCTGTAGTCACTAATAAACTCTTCACTGAAGCACTCCGCGTCTGACTCTTCATGCAAACTTAACAGTTTCTTTAGATGGTTTGGAAGTCCAACCTTCGACATTACAGATTAGCAGCTACAAGACAGTGGGAGAGCTAGATGAAGGAGTTCATCGGCTGAAAGAAAGAGCCATAGAAAGGAAACTTGACAAAGTACCTTCAATGTAATTAGTTTGCTATAAATTTGGAAAGGTTTTACATGTTTTAAAAATTGTGATGTTACCCTGACCAGCATTTAAGTTGTCTTTCTGAAATCTGTGTGGTTCTTGTTCCTTGAGTTTGCCCCCTACAATAACAAGACAACAAAGAGGCCAATAGAAGATAATTGAAAAAATATCTCCCAAAGTAGAATCAACACAGGCTAATAGCGAATGATTCCCAGCCTGTTTATATAGTGTTTTTGCTAAGTGTTTAATGTATCGATAATATATTCAGTAATGCAGTATTATGTCAGTAGTCCTGTTCCAAGAAGCCAACTTTTCATGCTTACAGTACAGTATGTTCTACTAAATGTCTACAAAAGCATGTGCAACAGAAAGTCTTCTCCAACTTCTCCAAGAATAGAAGAAAGGTTGGACTCTCAGGCAATTGAAGCACAAGTAGAGTACCATCACACTATGACACAACTTTCTTCTTCATCTTGGAGTTGATGAAGAAAGCAAGAATTGCCCCAAAACCTGGACTAGCCTTTGAAGCACCTTTAACAGCTGCAATAAACTATTTCACTCCAACATGATACTTAAACATAGCTGATTATATTTCAGAAGGAGTTCATATTCATTTAGAAAAATGCTGATTTATGTATTAAAGTACCATGTAATTTAGTAAGCAGATACAGGGCAATAACACTGCAATGCATCCAGAATAGGCTTTCATTGTGATTTTGCACATCATACACAAACTATGCTATAATTGTACTGGCTGTTCATAAACATCTTTCAAAATATAACCCAGAAAGCTTACACTTAGGATAATTAACAGTGACAGGAGTTTGTCAAACTATTCGTATATCTTTGAGAGTAAACACATTTATGTTAAGTTTGCATGAAGAGTCAGACGCGAAGAGCTTCAGTGAAGAGTTTATTTAGTGACTACAGCTCGAATGGACCCAACCTGGCTGGGCTACGGCTGCTACTTATAGCCAGCAGCCGTAGTTGCCAGCCAATCAGAGTGCAGGGTTTTCCCGCACTTTTCAAACCAATCATATTTGACATTTTACAAGAACAATTCAAACTAAACCAATGACATTCAAACCTACATACATAACAATTTATATCTCTTTTTGTAGCACTTACTAAATAGGTGAAAGTAGATAAATTAGAAGACTCATCCAACAGACACATGCATCAGACAGAGAACGTACAATAAGCAACAAAGACAATCTTTCCTCTTTGCAGCATTTGGATCTGCTGTGATTATGAAACTTCTTTCAGTCCATTATCTGGTGCATATGCTTGCACCACAACAGATGGCTTCATTGTGATTGATGTCTTTCGGTCATCCTGTTGAGGAAGTCTTAGATAACTCTCTTCTTCTTCTATTGTCATGCATACATAAGTGATTCCATAAGTCAACTCACTTAAGCAATCACATCATGAAAGAATGTAACAGATTACGTTCTTCCCCTGTCATATCCCTTCAGGCAACAGCAGTGGTGGGATTCAAATTTTTTTACTACCAGTTCTGTGGGCATGGCTTGGTGGGCATGGCAGGGGAAGGATACTGTAAAATCTCCAGTCAGAGGTGGCATTTGCCGCGTCTCCGAACTAATCAAAATTTCCACTACCAGTTCTCCAGAACTAGTCAGAACCTGCTGAATACCATCTCTGGGCAACAGCCTTTTTCATTCACAATATGCATACAGTGATAGAAAATGGCTATCCCTTGAAGAGATAAGCAAAAAAGAATGATCCTTCTTACATATTTGATTATACTATTCTTAGTGACATTTCCAACTGCTTTTGATCAAAGTTGTTTCCAAAGACTATGATAACTTTCAATAATGATGCTATGACATCAAGTGACAACTTGACTGTTGTTGACACAGCATGCCTGAAAGAGAAAGAACATTTGTACTAATGACACCACATGTACCAATAAAACAAAATAATGCATATATCAGCAGTAACAGAGTGAATATCTACCATAGAATATATAAGTACTAGAATAACTTCTTCATATAGAGTCTGGCAGACCTATGTCATCTAAGAAGAAGAGAATCGTCTCATGCCCACGCTAAAAGAAAGCAGAGGGGTTGATTAAGATCTTCTCTATGGTAGACCTGTCCCTCAGGAAAAGGTTGCTCCATGAGGTTGGATGAGCCTCTATTCTGACAGTGGTTCAAAAGATTATTAAAACAGTTTTTTTTTATTTTTTATTAAGACAGAATTTGGAATCATCTGATAGAAACCAGAGATTTATTTATAGTTTTTCATAGTTTGGTTTACCATTTATTAGTTTTATGGAGGGATGCTATTGTTTTCATGTTTTGTCTCATAAGTTGTAAGCCACCTAGAGGTGGAAAAATAGGAAGCATTCTGATCAATGTAACAAATAAAACAGTTTGATGGTATCAGATTACTTCTAGTAGTTCAGTATAAAAGTAGCTGAATTTCATTGTGGAAACAATTCACTGTTATCAATGATTTTTTTTTCTCCTTGATGTCCCTCATTTTCCCATCATGCAATGGTTAGAATCAGATTGGGTGGTCATTATACTTGAGAAAGGCTCATTTCATAGTTAATACGCTTTATACATTATATAGGGAGTAAGTCTTCAGATATTCAGAAGTGGTTCTTAGAAGGGACGGTAGATGTAATTGCAATGTGGACAAGCAATAAGCATGGCTATAAAACTGATGTTCTGTTTCGGATCCAACATACTGAATTTCTGTAGCATTCTACAGTGTTTCTTTCTTGGCTGTGTTTTTAATGCATTAGAAGGAATCCAACTTTACCTAAGTACCGGTGTGTTACCCCTTCATCAAACCTTAAGCTGTATAATTACCTTCTGAGACATGAGTCATCTTGACTCTCTTAGCTTCCAAACTAGGTTCCTTCTATAAAAGGAGAATGGGATCTCTTTGCCTGCTCTTCTCAAGCCACTCTTCATATATAGGAAGAAATGGAGCTGTTTTGCATCTATTCCCCAGCTTTACTTTTGATATTTTCTTTGAAATACTCAGCTGCAGCCCCAGCTCTTTTCGCATTGCCAAAAACATCTAACTGGAGTGATTTCTACATTGCCCAGGTTGGTAATGGTTTGCATGCTTTTTTTTAAATTCATATTTATATGCCGCCCTTCTCCGGAGACTCAGGGTGGCTTACAATTTTTGGAGCGCAACCCAATGCGCCCAGCAATAGCCTTCCTTCCATTGTATATGCCTGCTTATTACTAAGCGGCATTTTTACAAAGTCAGTTTATTGCCCCCAACAATCTTGGGTCCTCAGTTTACCTACCCCGAGAGGATGGAAGGCTGAGTCAACCTTGAGCCTGGTGGGATTCAAGCCTGCACTAATTGCAGGCAGCTGGAATTAAGTGCTAGGCATTTAACAGCCTGCACCACCAAGGCTTTAATGATTTAGGTATACAATTCTAGGTATACATTGGGAAGCCAAAATCCTACTGAATTTTTCAACCGAACTGGGCTTAACTGTTAGTATAACTGAACAGAACAAAATAACAGAGTTGGAAGGATCTTGGAAGTCTTCTAGTCAAATCCCTGCTCAAGCAGGAAACACTACGCCATTTCAGACAAATGGTTCTCCAATCTCTTCTGAAAAACTTCCAGTGTTGGAGCACCCACAACTTCTGGAGGCAAGTCCAGTGATGGGATTCAAAAAAAATTACTACCAGTTCTGTGGACGTGGCTTGGTGGGTGTGGTGTGGCTTGGTGGGCATGGCAGGGGAAGGATACTGCAAAATCCCCATTCCCTCCCCACCCCAATAACCTGCTTTCCAGCTCCGTTCTCCTGTGCAGGGCAACAAAAGAAGACCCAGCCAATCAGCTGGGACTTGGGAGGCAGAGAATGGATGGGGGTGGGGCCAGTCAGAGGTGGTATATGCCAGTTCTCCGAACTACTCAAAATTTCCACTACCGGTTCTCCAGAACTGGTCAGAACCTGCTGAATACCACCTCTGGGCAAGTCGTTCTACAAATAGAATGGAATGGAATGGAGTAGAGTAGAGTAGAGTAGAATAGAATAGAATAGAATAGAATAGAATAGAATAGAATAGAATAGAATAATTGGAAGGGACCTTGGAGGTCTTCTAGTCCAACCCATTCTACTGTTCTAACTTTCAGGAAATTTCTGCTTAGTTCTAGGTTGCTTCACTCCTCTGTTAGTTTCCATCCATTGCTTTTTGTCCTGACTTCAAGTACGTTGGAAAATAGATTGACCCTCCTCTTCTTTGTGGAATATATTGCTATCATGTCCCCTTGTCCTTCTTTTCATTTAACTAGACACACCCAATCCCTGCAACTGTTCTTCCTATGTTTTAGTTTCCAGGCCTTCAATCATCTGCCTAACATATAACAAAAATTCGTTGTGCAGGTATCAAGAGGACTTACTCTAAATGTGTTATGTTCAAATGTTATGATAAACAAGTTGTCATTTTTAGATTCTGCCCTTAATAGCCCTATGAAGAAATTAGGGAAGATGTTTTAACTCTTTTGGATTACGTGACAATTTTTTTTTTCAATTCTGCTGTATAAATGAAACTCTGCCTTTCTATCCTAAATGATGATACCACTGTCCCCGTTTAGAAGAAGACATGTGGTTTTGTTATATCCTTTTCCCATACAATTGGGGAAAATATGCTTTAAATGTCAACAGGGTCTTAAGACTCAGACTGGATTTTGCTTTAAATCGTAAGTATGCCCTTTATGCAACCTGCAACTATATGGTTCATTAGGAATGTGAAGCTAGGAAACTCAAGCAATAATTTCCATAACATTGTAATAACTTTAGGGAAGCAATTTTGGAAATTGTTAACCAGCATTAAAATGACTATGACTCTAAATGTTAGTAAGGAAGAAAAATATCTTCCTATTTGCATGTTAAGATGTAAAGCAAATATGTAACTCATGGAATTCATGTCACAATATAACAAGGCACATTTTGTCTGTTTCCCTTGTGCACAAAGACACCAGACACATATGTCTGCTTGACAAAGTGATGATAGACATTTCAATAATCTTGCAGCTTCCAGATTAACATCTGTTGGCAACTGATAATTTTGAGAGCTGCAGCCCCAACACATCAAGGAAATTCCAGGTTGGAGAAGACAGTTTAATAAATGATAAAATAGCCATGTAACATGCTGAGCCACAATATAGTTGAGTTTTGCAAGTTTTGTAAACCAAGCCATTGTGGCTGATGCATGATTATAATTTAATGCATATTGCAAATCCATTGCATCCTTGATTTGCTTAATATATATTGTATTAAGCAAACTATGGCTTTTGTGATTTGCTATCTCACTAAATGGAGACTATAAATGCAGAGATTAGAACCATCATTTTAAAAGCAGCAAATTGTCATTTAATTAACTATATCACATTGGGCTTGAAAAACCTATATATGTATTTTATTTCTCAGTAATATATCCAGTTTAAATAGCTATAGAAGTATCTTTTTAAAGACTTCTTAAAACATAATCTTTGCTTCAAAATATCTTCTACAAATAGAATAAGGAGCTTTAAAGTTTCCCAGCCACAATAAACATCTGAACAATTGAAGACAATATTCAGAGCACCAATTCACATAAACATTATATTGATAATGACAATGATGATGGTGATGTCAACCTTTATTATACAGAGAATTTAGCAGCTATTGGAATCAATTCAAATCGACTCTTCAACTAGGTTTGGAGTTTTATTCCTATCTCATTTTGTAAGTTTTGTCTAATATTGTCAAGATTTAGTTTGAGGATTTCACTCTCTAATTTAGTGTGGTACTTTTGGGTTGTTGCATTGTAACCTGATTGAAGACTATTTATAAAGAAGAGTAAATGAATGAATGAATGAACGAATGAATGAACGAATGAATGAATAAATATAGTACAATCATTATAGCAGACATGGATCTATACAGTATTTAAAGGAGGGCTTCCTAATTTTATGCAAAGCTGTACATTTCTTTGTGATCTCCTCTTCCCCCTTTTTGGAGGGAGAGTTGGTGATGTATAAGAGGACAACTTACTCCTTTAGGTCTCTGCCTTTAGGAATACCTTGAGAAATATTACACACCAAAAGGAAGACACCCAGTTGGAGAAATGATCAGTGGTGGCAATTCCACGACACGGAAAATCCAGCAGATGCAAGCATTCTTTGGCTTACAGGTCACCGGGAAGTTGGACTACAGCACTATGGATATAATAAAGAGGCCTCGATGTGGAGTCCCGGATGTAGCAAACTATCGGCTTTTCCCAGGAGAACCTAAGTGGAAGAAAAGGACACTGACCTACAGGTAATGAATTAACAGTCTTGAAATATTTATGTTATTTTCTATTTGCTATTCTGCGATTTAGATACCTTCTGTTCTGCCAGTAGTCTATACACTACAGATTACAGAGGTATGTCAACATTTGCCATTTGAGGGAGGTGAGAAAATCTGTCTTTCACTTATTGGCTGCAAAAATGGTATACGTCAGTACTTAGGCCATATAGGATTTTAATATTTCTTGTTAGACAGGGATCCCCAATTCCTGGGCTGCACAGCTGGAGGTGAGCAGCAGGCAAGCAAGCAAAACTGAACCACCACCCCCAAGTCTGTGGATAAATTGTCTTCCACGAAACCAGTCATTGGTTCCAAACAGGTTGGGGACCACTACCCTAAGATATGACCATAAGGGGTCAGACTTCACTAACAAACATACCAACTGATATCTATGGAGATTCTCAGTCATCTGGGACATGGTTGTCCCAAAGGTGCTTTTTTCAAGAGGCAACTGGAGTTTCTGGTTTTTCTTTGAATATGTTTCGCTTCTCATCCAAGAAGCTCACTTACACTACTCAGGTGAACCTGAGAACACAGACAAACCTCCAAGTGGCCTCAACTACTCAGAATGCAAATGACCAACTGTCTGCAAGGAATATAAATCCTTCCATTCCCCTCCACCCAGTCAGAGCTGAAGAACCTTCTTGGATGAGAAGTGCAACATCTTCCAAAAACCAAGGAAGTCCAGTTGTCTCTTGAAAAAGCACCTTTGGTATACCAACTGATGTTTTTCAAAGAAAGCTGCTGATATATTCAGGTGCAAGTTATAAGATGTGAGATACATTTCTATGATATTTTGAATAGGATACATTCATGTGAAAATATCCCATCTTTCTTACCTTACCTTCCATCTTTCAGTGTTTTAAGTTTCATATTCAGATAACACAATATATTGACAGCTATGTTGCTTTATAGAATGGCATCTGGATGTCAATGAGAAGTCAAGAACATCATAATGTGTTGTATATATTCTTTTGCAGTTAATCTAATGCTGACAACTAGTTTCATCTAGTGGTCAAGGCACGAGGCTAGAAACCAGGAGAACGTGAGTTCTAGTGTTGGAAGAATTATCTTTCTGGGTTCAGTTCCAAGTGGGGAAAAAGACACTGGAAACATAGAGGCTGTTTGGAATGATGCTTTAATGGTGGACAGGACCACATGGCTTGGATCTCCAAAGGAGGGTGATCACGTGCTTCAAGGTGAAGGAAAAGAGAAGGAAGGGCCAAGATGCTGAGACCCTTATGTT
Source organism: Naja naja (assembly GCA_009733165.1). Taxonomy (NCBI): domain Eukaryota; kingdom Metazoa; phylum Chordata; class Lepidosauria; order Squamata; family Elapidae; genus Naja; species Naja naja. Next base: position 46,400,376 of record CM019152.1, read on the forward strand.
ATGTATGCAGGTTTGAATGTCATTGGTTAAGTTTGAACTGTTCTTGTAAAATGTCAGAAATGATTGGTTTAAATAGTGCAGGAAAACCCTGCACTCTGATTGGCTGGCAACCGCGCTGCTGGCTATAAGTAGCAGCGCAGTCCAGCCAAATCGGGTCTGTTAAGAGCTGTAGTCACTAATAAACTCTTCACTGAAGCACTCCGCATCTGACTCTTCATGCAAATCTAACACTGGCGACAAAGATGGGATCCTTCCCGAAGAGAAGACAACACGGAGAAGAAGCCAAGAGAGATGGCTGTGCTGAACACCCCCCCAGCCCCGTTCGATCCGATGGCAGAAGACTGGGACTCGTATGCAGATCATTTCCAAATGTATTTGGAGGGAAACGATCTCACCAACATTTCCGACAAGCGGAAGAGGGCGGTCTTTCTTACCCACTGCGGTCCGCCGCTTTCAAGATGGTGAAGGCATTGGCGGGAGCTGCAGACATGAAGGTAATGGACTGGCCCGATTTAGAAAAGTTATTAAGAGCCCATTACGCGCCACAAGTATCGTGCCTCATTAAGAGACACGAATTCTACCGTCGGGATCAAGGGGAAAGCGAAAACGTTAATGACTTCATGGCAAGTTTAAGAGACATTGGGGGTGCATTTGAATTTATCAACTTAGAAGAGGCCATGAGTGATCGATTTGTTCTAGGCCTAAAAGACAAGGTTTTGCAGAGCAAATTATTAATGAAACCTAAGATCACGCTTAAGGAGGCCATAGAAGAAGCTTCTTCAGCGAAGCTACCAAGTCCTCAGCAGCAGCCATGAAGAAAATTAACAAGGGCAAGCCATGCTGATGTGGAAAATCCACAACAACCCATTGCGAGCAAATAGATTCTGATTCAGACTGTAGTGAGGTGGAGGAAGGAATTTATAGACTAAGAATGGAGAAGAAAAGAAAAGACCTTGGAAGAAAGAGGCAAGACTTTTACTGCAGAGGTTGTGGGGCCACCCCGCACTGAATGCAAGTTTCTTGATACCATCTGCCTCCATTGTGAAAAAAGAGGTCACCTAGCAAGAGTCTGCAAATCATCCAGAACTCCACCAAGCAGAAAGAAGTTTCCTGACAAAGATTTCAAGCCTAACAACTTCAGTGAGAAAATGGGGCGCAACACAGAAGCAAATGGGAAGAATGAAACTCATCAAACAGTCACCATTGGTCATTCTTCACCCTTAAGAAGCAGAAAAGTACATGTGAAGGTGCTAATTGAAGGAAGGCCTTGCCAAATGGAAGTGGACTCAGGCTCCTATTAATCTATGGTGTCATGGGACATCATTCACAGGCTACTTCCCAACATTCAGAAGAAGCATTTCCAGAAGCAAGCACTGACTCTTAAAGACTACCAAGGGGAGAAGATTCCAGTAGTTGGAACAAGAGAATTCATCGTGAAGTTCAAAGGCCACACCAAATGTTTGCCCCTGACCATCGTGGACAAGGACCGCCCAAGCTTGCTAGGACTTGAGTGGTTCAATCCACTAGGCAACAAGGTGACTGGCATCAATCACGTGAGCAACACTGAATGGGAGGAGGCCCTGAAGTCTGAGTTTCCAGAGGTCTTCAGCGACCGATTGGGCAAGTATATGGGGATCCCTATCACTTTCAACCTAGATCCCAAGGTGCCCCCAATTCGATTAAAGCCCAGAAGGGTCCCATTTGCCTTAAAGGAAAAATTGATGCACAATTAGATAAACTAATAGCTCAAGGAGTTTTAGAGCCCACTGACCACTCCAGATGGGAGACACCCATAGTCACACCAGTCAAGACTGATGGGTCAGTGAGAATCTGTGGGGACTATAAGGGGACATTGAACCATGCACTTCAACAGAGCGCATATCCAGTTCCAGTGGTGCATCATTTATTACATTCACTTGGCAGGGGTACAGTCTTTGCCAAATTGGATCTGGCCCAGGCATATCAACAACTAACAGTTGATGATGCCACTGCAGAGGCTTAAACCATTGTAACTCATAGAGGTGCCTTCAAATGTAAAAGGTTACAGTTTGGAGTAAGCGTGGCACCAGGCATTTTCCAAAGCCTTATGGAAAGGATGCTCCAAGGACTGCCAGGGGTAGTGCCTTACTTTGATGATGTGTTAATCTCTGCTGAAAATGACACTCAATTACAAGAGAGACTCAGAGAAGTCCTTACCAGATTCAAGAAAGCGGGGCTAAAAGTCAAGGAAGAAAAATGCACTCTTAGAACTGACAAGGTTGAGTTCTTGGGCTACATGATTGACAAGCATGGCATGCATCCTACAGATGCCAAGGTTCAAGCAATCAAAGAAGCCCCTAGACCAAAATGCAAAACAGATTTGCAAGCATTCCTTGGACTTATTAACTTTTATCACATGTTCCTACCTCAGAAGGCAACCATTGCAGAACCATTACACAGATTACTTGACAAAAAGTCTGTTTGGGTCTGGGGCAGGAAGGAACAATCAGCATTTAACAGTATTAAAAGACTAATCACGTCTGATGCTGTACTCATACAGTTCTCTGAGAATTTACCTGTTGTACTGACTTGTGATGCATCCCCTTTGGGAGGGGGGGGGTTTGGGCCACAGGCTTCCCAGCGGAGGGAAGCCCCTATTGCATTTTACTCTCACACCTTGACCAAAGCAGAGAGGAATTACAGCCAATTGGACAAGGAAGCATTGGCAATTGTTGCAGCTATCAAGAAATTTCATGAGTATTTATATGGGAGAACATTTACCATTGTCACAGATCACAAACCTTTGTTAGGCATTGTGGCAGGAGACAAACCTACACCCACTATCCTGTCACCAAGAATGCTGAGGTGGACTGAATTTCTTGCTGCTTATTCATACAACCTTATTCACAAGCCTGGCAAGGACATTGGACATGCTGATGCCTTGAGTTGTTGCCCACTTCCTTATCACAAGGAGGACTTTGAACCTGAGGCACACACCTTTTTCCTAGAAACTGTTGCCAAGCTTCCAGTACACGCTGCTGAAATTGCCAGAGAGACTGCCAAAGACACTTTATTGGCTCCTATTATAGGCTGGATTAAGAAAGGTTGGCCTCTTCAAGATCTACCTCACCTTGCCCAACCTTTTAAATCCAGGCAAACTGAATTATCTGTATTAAGAGGATGTATTTTGTGGGGTAACAGGGTGGTTATTCCTGCAAAACTGCAAAGGGAGGTTTTGGAAATGCTACATGAGGGTCATCCTGGTATTGTAAGGATGAAGGGATTGGCCAGGAGTTATGTATGGTGGCCAGGTATTGACAAAATGGTTGAAAACTGGGTTGCATCTTGTCCCAACTGTCAGGTAGTCAGGCCTGCCCCACCTCTCGCCCCCAAACAGGAATGGGAATGTCCTAGGGGCCCATGGTCTAGGATTCACATTGATTTCACTGGCCCTACCAGAGGGCACACCTTCCTTATTATAGTAGATGCATATTCCAAACGGCTAGAGGTAATCCCTATGGCATCCACCACATCTAATGCTGTCATCAAGCAGCTTAAAAGCTTTTGTAACCCATGGGTTACCTGATGTTCTTGTCTCTGACAATGGCCCTCAATTTACATCCAACCCTTTTGAATCCTATCTAGCACAACTGGGTATCAGACATGCCCTGACAGCCCCTGGGCACCCTTCGCTAACGCCGGGCTGAACGAATGGTACATTTTACCAAGGAAAAGCTTCAGCAATTGGGTCCTGGGGACATCACTGAGAAAGTTGAAAAACTTCTTAGTGTTCAACACATCACTCCTAACCCATCAACTAACTTATCCCCAGCAGAGTTGTTGATGGGTAGAAAACTTAGGTCTCCCCTTGACTGCCTTCATCCCACTTACGCACCCAATGCACCACTAGATTCCACTAGCAAAGTTCGCATGTTCAGTGTGGGTGATTCTGTTTATGCTAAGAACCTTATGGGTGAACCTTCATGGATTCCTGCCGAAATAACTCAAATCACTGGCCCTCGTTCTTACAGGGTGCAAACAGAGGATGGTGTCCTCTGGAGCAGGCACATTGATCAGTTAAGATCCAGATTACCTCAGGAACATTGCAATTGTTCCTCTCTAGTTCCCATACCTAATGCCTTTTCTAGAGGGGAAGAGGAGGAGCATGAGGATAATCAGCAAGCAAGAATCAACCCCATGTGTAACGAGCCATTATGACAGGAACCATCCCAAAACCTGTCACAATGCCAAAATCCATCCTTACAAGTGAAAGATTGCACATCACTACCTGACTTGGGTGCTGACATTGGTTTGGAGATGGGTTGGGAGGAGAGACCAGATTGTAACAATCAAACAGGGTCTTCTTTCACTGGAAGCCCAAGTAGGGAAATGTCAGCAGACACATTTCCTCTCTCACTGGGTGAGAACATTAAAACTTCTGAACCACGAAGGTCTCAACGTACACGTAAGAGCCCCACCTATTTAAAAGAATATATTAGATAGGTTGAGGTTTGAGTATGGACTGAACCTAGTGGGGAGGGGTGTTATGTATGCAGGTTTGAATGTCATTGGTTAAGTTTGAACTGTTCTTGTAAAATGTCAGAAATGATTGGTTTAAATAGTGCGGGAAAACCCTGCACTCTGATTGGCTGGCAACTGCGGCTGCTGGCTATAAGTAGCAGTGCAGTCCAGCCAAATCAGGTCTGTTATGAGCTGTAGTCACTAATAAACTCTTCACTGAAGCACTCTGTGTCTGACTCTTCATGCAAATCTAACACCTTATATACCCTCTGTTGGGCCCCACCTTACTGTTTCCTGTTCCTGTGCAAGAAATGTATCCCATTGGCTGTCAGTCTCCCAGGGGCAGGGGTCTTAACTTTGTAGGCTTTGTCTGGACCATATGGCTTCACCTGAGTGTTGGCTGATACAATCTTCCCAGGCCAGGTGGTGAGATGATAGAGGCCTTTATTATGTAGAATACTCTGGCCTGGGCCTTAATGGCCCATTAGCAAAGGTGCGGGCGGGCTGAGTTTCTGCCTCTCTGAGGTGACTTTCTGCTTCTGAGTTTCTACTCTTTTTAGGGGAAATAGTCTGCCTTTTTAATATTTCCTAGGATATTTCATTTTTCTAGGAGATGGGTGGGTGCTAACTTCCTACACTAGTCTCGCCGTTAGGCATGAAAGCCAGCTGGGTGACTTTGGGCCAGATACTGTCTCTCAGCTCAACATATCTCACAAAGTTGTAGCAGTGGGGAAAATAGGAGAAAGAAAATGTGTGGAATATGTTCGCTGCCTTGAGTTATTTATAAAAATAATAAAGGCAAGATAAAAAATAAATAAAACAGCAGACATCTTTGAAGCCCGTGTTTACATTTTGTTTCTCATGACAACTACAGCAGCCCAGTCCTGTTCAAAACTCTGATATCACTGTTCGTGCTATATGTTGAATCCCTGCCCAGAATGGGATGTGGAAAACAACTAACTGGTTTTCTTTAAAGAAATTATTCTAAACCAAGATATTCTAAACCAATCTGAACTAAGATTCAAAATTATTATTTTAGTCACATTTAGTGTGTGTCAACTCATAAAGCATTCCTGGCTTGCTCTCAAGTTGCCATCAGAAGGAGGTGGGGAGATCTGATGGAGCAGTTCATTGCTATGATCAGAAGCACATTCCACGCATACCTTTCTCCAGATTGTGTCTCAAGTTACCAAGCCCAGCCAGAGAGGCATGTTTTCCACAGCCCTTGAAAATGCTTCATTGGAGAATGTGATTTATTACACACCCTGGGAGGAGGGGGGAAACAGGGTCATAGGTGAACAGTAAATTACATAGGGCAGAGCCGGCTGGCTGTCAGGGTTCCTAGGGATGCTCTAATTAATTCATGAGCCTCGAGCCAAGTTTAAAAAGAAATCCAATTATTTATTAGGACCAACATGTTAGCACTTTTCCCAAGTGCAGTCAGCTCTGCCCTACGTAATTTACTGTTCACCTATGACCCTGTTTCCCCCTTCCTCCTGGGGCTTGTCATAAATCACATTCTCCAATGAAGCATTTTCAAGGGCTGTGGAAAACATGCCTCTCCAGCTGGGCTTGGTAACTTGAGACACAATCTGGAGAAAGGTATGCGTGGAATGTGCTTCTGGTCATAGCAATGAACTGCTCCATCAGATCTTCCCCTCCTCCTTCTTATGGCAACTCGAGAGCAAGCCAGGAATGCTTCAAGAGTTGACATTGTGATTTGCAGATACAGGTGGTCCTGTAGCTACCAAAACTGAGACTAGCAACTTAGTTGTTAAGCAAAGCAGTCACTAAGTAAAACTGCAAATGGTTGCTAACAAGGCAGTGGATAAATGAGAACTACCTGTAATCATTTTAGAGATGCATATAATCATGTACATAATAATATGTAGGAAAAATACAATGATTGCTGACTCGGTGCTGTGACTTTTTATAGAGTTTGCATTGTTTTGTTTTTATTGTTTTGTTGGGTTTTGTTTGGTTTACTGTTCGTGTGCTGCCTAGATTTGTAATTGCAATATAGCTGACTGTGTAAATAATTTATTTTAAAATAAACAAATACATAAACACATTATATTTTATCACACTATATTAATTTTAAAATGCTTGTATGCCACCCAAAAAGGCTCAACCCAATAAGATAGAATAGGGAAGGCATGCATAAAATTGGACAGCATGTTCTAGTTCTGAATCTTGGTTTATGTATGAAAATCTTTCGATGATTATAAAGTGCTTTCTCCCTTAATTGTACTTAGCTCACAGGATCAGTATGAGGATAAAGTGGAATGACATTTAATGTAATTTGCCTTGAACTCCCTCTAAATATACATGTAATAAATAAAAGTACCTTCAGCACTTTGAACTTTTCCGGTGGCAAAAAATTTTAAGCTTAAGTCTAAATCTTTCATCAAGCAAAGTGCAATGTAGCAGTTCAGTTTCCTAATTTAAAAGGTAAAATGTAACTTTAGCAATTAACTGCTCCATCAGATCTTCCCCTCTTCTTTCTTATGGCAACTCGAGAGCAAGCCAGAAATGCTTTACGAGTTGACATTGTGATTTGCAGATACAGGTGGTCCTGTAGCAACCAAAACTGAGACTAGCAACTTAGTTGTTAAGCAAAGCAGTCACTAAGTAAAACTGCAAATGGTTGCTAACAAGGCAGTATGAAAAGTTCCTCAAACTACAAATCAAGTAATACAGTTCAATTTTCTGTCTTCTCCTTCTTGATGGGATTTTTGTGGGTTGAAAAAAAAAGTCAAATAGGTAGCAAAAATGAGAATTACACCTGGGAGATGATGGAAATTAGACACACCATAAAAGCTAAGGTTGAGATCAGATAACTGTTCAATAAAAGTTTTTGGAGGAAGTATATTCTGCAATCCCAGGTCTTCCAAAAAGGTTATATGCTGCAAATATTGAATTTTCCCACCAAAGGAAAAAAGAAATGGCTATCTTAAAGTGAAAACTGAATCTAAGAACCTCAGTCAGTGAAGACCTCCAAGATCATCACTGGAGGCTTTCAAGAAGAGACTGGACTGCCATTTGTCAGAAATGGTTAAGGTGTCCTGCTTGGGCGGGGGGCGGGGTTGGATTAGATGACCTACAAGGTCCCTTCCAACTCTGTTTATCTGTTAATCCCTTCCAACTCCATTATTCAGGTTATTCATTCTTGAATGTGGAACATTGAAGAACATTGAAGCGTGATTCTGGTAGAGTTTGAGAGGAAGCAAGCCAAATTTGATAGATGTCCAGCTTGTCAAATAAACACATAAAGCAGTAATTTCTGTATCTGGTAGAAGTTGAATTAATATATATATATGTACACAAAAATTGAAAAAGAAAAAAGAACAGGATTTTTTTTCCTTTATCAAGTTCCATTGACAAGCCTATGTGTTGACTGTTTCTACAATTTATGATCCCTGCAGGAGAGCATTTAACTTTTACTAACTCCATCCTGAATGTATTTATTTCAGTTGAGTGCACATTACATTCAATTTTCTTCGGACCAACACCATTAGAATGATTGATTCGACAAAAATAACTCACAAATAACTAGAGCACCATCTACAGGATGCTTGAAACCATCACTGCAAACTATCATAAACAATTATGTGGCTTTAAACTATAAACTATTGTTTATAGGATTTTCCATCTGTTAAATTTAAAGTGTTCCCATGCAATAATTTTTTTTACAGATTTGTTTTATCCAATTTCTTTTCAAAATAAACAACACAGGTAATCCTCAACTTATGACCACAACTGAGCCAACAATTTCTGTTGCTAAATGAGACAGGTATTAAGCCGATTTTGCCCCATTTTATGAATGTTCTTACCATTGTTGTGAATCACTGCAGTTGTTAAGTTAAGTAGCACAGTTGTTAAGTGAAGCTGGCTTCCCCGTTGGCTTTGCTGCTTGTCAGAAGGTTGCAAAAGGTGAGCCTGGTCTGTAGGCAATAAGTCATCCCTCCTCTGCGAGCTCATGGAGGAGGAGGCTGCAGACCTGACATGCATTACGGAGACCTGGTTGGGCCCGGAGGGGGGTGTCCCTCTGTGTGATTTGTGCCCTCCAGGTTTCCGTGTGCTGTTCCGGTCTCGGGCCCAGGGAAGGGGCGGAGGGGTAGCCATAGTTGTTAGAGAGACCTTGTTTCCAAGGGAGGTCACTGTCCTGCAGATAGGCGGGTGTGAGGCCCTCCTTGTGAGATTGGGCCCTGGTGGTCGGTTGGGTTTGCTGCTAACGTACCTGTACCCCAGCTGCGTAGCGGCAGCCCTGCCTGAGCTTCTTGACGTCCTCTCAGAGGTGGCGGTGGAGTTCCCCAGGCTTATAGTTCTGGGGGACTTTAACTTGCCATCTCTGGGGGCTGGTTTGGCTCAGGAGTTCATGGCATCCATGGCAGCCATGAACCTGACCCAGGTGATTCATGGGCCCACTCACAAGTGGGGGAACACGCTTGACCTGGTTTTTGTCTCGGGGCAGTGGTGTAGTGATCTGGGGGAGGGTTCTCCAACTGCCCTCCCTTTATCGTGGATGGATCACTATCTCCTGTGGCTGGTCTTTCAATTGGCTGTCCCTCGCTGCTGGGATGAGGAACCAACACGATGGTTCCGCCCCAGATGCCTGATGGACCCAGAGAGGTTTCAGACGGCACTGGGGTTCCACAGCTCGGCCGAGACGCTGACGGCCGCCTGGCAACAGGTGGCTTTGGAGGTACTCGACCAGGTTGTCCCCTTGCAGCCTCTTCCCCGCCATAGACCCCGATGGGCTCCCTGGTTTTCCGAGGAGCTCCAGGGGATGAAGCAGTGGAGAAGACACCTGGAGAGCAGGTGGAGGACTAGCTGCTCCGAATCTGACCGTGTCCAGTTGCGAGCCTAGGACCTATTAGGACCTATCTGGAAGCGATCAGGGTGGCGAGGCATGCTTACTTCTCCACTCTGATTGCGTCCACCAATGATTGCCCTGCGGCCCTGTTTTGGGTGACCCGCTCCCTCCTCCAATTGAGGGAGGGGGATGACCCTTTGCAGGGCAGAGCAGAGGAATTTAGTTTACATCTGGCGGATAAGGTCGCTCGAATTTGTGCCGGCTTGGACTCTGATTGGCAGTGGTCTGATGATGGGGTGGCGACGGGTCTGGTGGATTCTATCTGGGTTGAGTTTGACCTGGTCTCCCTTGATGAGGTGGACAGGATCATGTGGAGGCTGTCTTCCACTACATGTTTATTGCACCTGTGTCCTTCCTGGTTGGTGTAGGCAATTGTCAATGCCTCCTTGAGTGAGGGAGTCTTTCCCGCCACCTTGAAAGAGGCAGTGGTGAGGCCCCTCCTCAAGAAGCCTGCCTTGGACCCGGCCGTTTTGAACAACTATTGTCCAGTCTTCAACCTTCGCTTTTTAGCGAAGGTTGTTGAGAGCGTGGTGGTTCAGCAGCTTCCCTTGTTCCTGGAGGAAGCTGATTATTTAGACCCGTATCAATCGGGCTTCAGGGCCGGTCACAGCACGGAGACAGCATTGGTCGCACTGATGGATGATCTCTGGAGGGCGCGGGACAGGGGTTGTTCCTCTGTCCTTGTCCTGTTAGATCTTTCAGTGGCTTTTGATACCATCGACCATGGTATCCTTCTGCAGCGGCTCAGAGGACTGGGGGTGGGGGGCACCATTTTGTGGTGGTTCTCTTCCTTCCTCTCGGGCCGTTCACAGTCGGTGTTGGCAGGGGGGCAGAGGTCGGCCCCGAGGCCCCTCACTTGTTCTCTCGCCTCTCCTGTTTAATATCTACATGAAACCGCTGGACGAGATCATCCAAGGTTTTGGGGTGAGGTATCATCAGTATGCTGATGATACCCAGCTTTATATCTCCACCCCAGACCTGATCAGTGATGCTCTCTCCGTGATGTCCCGTGCCTGGAGGTGCACGGTCTGGATGGGGAGTAATAGGCTTCAACTCAACCCCACCAAGACTGAGTGGCTGTTCTTACCGGCATCTCGGTCTTTATTGGATGTACCATCTTTGGTCATGGGGGAAAGGTGTTGCCCCTGTGGATAGGGCGAGGAACCTGGGTGTCCTCCTGGATTCACAGCTTGGTTTGGAGGAGCATGTGGGAGCTGTGGCCAGGGGGCTTTTGCCCAGGTTCGGCTGGTTGCCAGCTCCACCCTTATTTGGACCGAGATGCCCTTCAACGGTTATTCATGCACTCGTCACCTCTAGAATCGACTACTGCAACACTCTTACATGGGGCTCTCATGGATGACCGGAGGTTACAGATGGTGCAGAATGCGCGCGGGGCTGTGATGGGGTATCCCAATACTCCCATGTTACACCCCTCCTGTGCGGCTTGCATTGGTTGCCGGTTGCCTCTCGGGTCACCTTCAAGGTGTTAGTAACAACTTATAAAGCCCTAAATGGCTTGGGTCCAGGGTACTTGCGGGAATGCCTCTTGCCAGCATCACTTTCTGATCGCCCTGTTTGCTCTCATAGAAGAGGCCTCCTTGGGATACCGTCGGTCAGGCATTGTCGGCTGGTGGTTCCCAGGGCTAGGGCCTTCTCCATGGGAGCACCTGCCCTCTGGAATCAGCTCCCCATGGATCTCCGTTTGGCCCCTGACCTCCGCTCCTTCTGCCGAGACCTGAAGACTTGGTTGTTTCAACAGGCCGGTCTGGAATGACCTGGGGGAGGGGTTTGAGGGTTTTAATCTTCTTAACTTTTTAATTGTATTCGGCTTGTTTACTTATTTAATTGTCTTTTTATTGTAAATTTGTCCTGTTTTAATGTTCGCTGCCCTGAGTCCTTAGGGAGTAGGGCGGCATACAAGTCGAATAAATAAATAAATAAATAAATGGTCATAAATCATTTTTTTCAGTGCTGCTATAACTTTGCAGAGTCACTAAGTGAACTGTTTAGCGTTAGTTGTAATTCCGTGTTCCATAGATGAAAATAATTTTTTTTCTTCTCTGTCTTTTCTTTTTGCTATCATCATGCTTGATGAAGAATTCTGAAAACCTCAAGAATTTGCACTTCTAAATAAAAACCTTGCGTTGATATCCATTTTTGGCTTTTTGCTCTAAGAATCACGATAGCTACAATTGCTTTATAACTGCTTCACATACTCTGAAACCTTTTGCCCTACCTGGCTACATACTGTCTCACTCCCAGCTTTTCATATGTATATCCAGAAATAAATCAAGAGTTCAGGCAAATGTCTCAGTCTCAGTCATCTGGGACATGGTTGTCCCAAAGGTTCTTTTTCAGGAAGCAACTGGGCTTTCTTGTTTTTCTTTGAAGATGTTTCGTTTCTCATCCAAGCAAAACATCTCCAAAGAAAAACAAGAAAGTCCAGTTGCCTCTTGAAAAAGCACCTTTGGGACAAGAGTTCAGGCTGTTCAAATGAATGTATAGGTTTATTGCAAGCTTAAGCACTTTACAAGAATCTGACCTACTAACAGTCAAAGCAAATTGGATCTTCTTGGATGAGAAGCAAAATGCCTTCAAAGAAAAACAAGAAAGTCCAGTTGCCTCTTGAAAAAGCCCCTTTGGACAAGAGTTCAGGCTGTTCAAATGAATGTATAGGTTTATTGCAAGCTTAAGTGCTTTAGAAGAATCTGAACTACTAACAGTCAAAGCAAATTGGCACTAGATAAGAATAAATGGAATTCCAGGTGAGCTGGACTTAGATCTCTTGTGTGGGCATGAAGGAATTTGAGACCGATGACCCATTTAACCCCTCCCTTGGGCTCAGCTGTCATCTCTTACATGTGCCTTCTTCTCCACAGAATAAAAAAATACACCTCTAGCCTAACTCAGGCAGAAGTTAACAAGGCTGTGGAGATGGGTCTGAGAACATGGAGTGCGGCTGCCCCATTGAGTTTCATCAGGGCAAAAACAGGAGAAGCAGATATCATGATATCATTTGAAAATGGAGGTAACTGCTGTTAGTCCTATCTGTCATACTGAATTTCAGATATTTGCCTTTGTTCTTAATAGGCTAAGTTTATCCTGGGAAAGAGCTGAGAACATTTTCAAAATAATGCAACTATTGAATTTATAAGCCCTTTTGGGTTGGAAAGGGAAAGGCACTTATGCTTCTTAGCCAAAAGCTCAGGGGTGTCAAATTTGATTTCATGGAGGGCTGCATAAAGGTTGTGCTTGACCTCGGGGGCGTGGGGGTATGGCCAGATTGATGTCACTCCAGTCAGGGGCGGCTGTGGTGGCCCGAGTGCTCTGCCAGTGAAAATGGGCTCCCAAGCTCCAATTTCTGTTGCCACAGCCTCCTGCAACCCTATGCCAGTGAAAATGGGCTCCCAAGCTCCATTTTCAGCTGCCACGGCCTCCTGCAACCCTATACCAGTGAAAACGGAGCTCGGGAGCCCGTTTTCTCTGCCAGAAGTACCATGAGGCAGTCCTTCGGTGTTTCCAGGGTGGCCCCGCAGGCCAGATCTAAGTACCCTGTGGGCTGGATCCAGCCCCTGAACCTTGAGTTTGACACCCCTGCAATGGCTGCTAAGGTGCAGGGCTGGTAGAGATACAGAAAAATATAAGTAGAAGATGAGGGGAGAAATTCATCTGGCTCCTATTTTGATAAGAATCTATCAAATTTCACACTTCTAAATCAGTTTGTAAAGTGATGCTCCATAGCCCTTTGAAATATATAGATAATCCTTGACTTACATCCATTTCCATTGTAAATTATTGCAGTAGTAAAGTCATGTGACCCAATCTCTTTTCATGATCATTTTTAATGCCATCATTAAGTGAATCACCATGGTCATTCTGTGGATTGTGTGATCATAAGGTGAACCCAGCTTCCCAAATTTGGTTTGCCTGTCTGAAGCCAGCTGGGAAGGTCAGAAGTCACGATCACGTGACCACAAGAGGCTGCAACCACAGTAAATACAAGTGAGTTACCAAGTGCCACAATTCTGATCACATGACCATGGGGAGAGTGCAAATTGTCAGAGCATTATAGCATCATACTGTTGTTAAACAAAAAGTTGTAAGTCCAGGAGTACCTGTATTAATTCTGCTAATACAGGAAGTCCTCGACTTACAACCACTACTGAGCCCCAAATTTCTCAATTGTTAAGTGAGACACGTGTTAGGTGAGTTGTGCTCCATTTTGCAGCCTTTCTTGCCACAGTTGTTAAGTGAATCAGTTGATAAGTTAGTAACCCGGTTGGTAAGCACATCAGGCTTCCCCATTGACTTTGCTTGTCAGAAAGTCACAAAAGGGGATCATGTGACACCAGGACACTGCAATCATTGTGAGTACATGCCAGTTGTCAAGCATCTGAATTTTGATCACATGACCAGGCTGCAAATGTTATAAGTGTGAAAAACGGTTGTAAGTCACCTTTTGTCAGTGCTGTTGTAAGTTTGAACAGTCACTAAATGAACTGCTGTAAGTCGTGGATTACTTGTACAGGGAGCCAAACAAAGAATTTCAACACAACTGTGTGTGTTATGAAGAAGGGCCTATGCTATTTCAGATGATACGGCGGAGCTTCTGTTTTGATTCAATGAATGCTAGTGGTTAAAAAAAATCAAAGTTAAGAGCAACTTTATCCTAATTTATCAAGGATTGTCTTAAAAGGAAATGGCTATTTGGTCTTATGTCAAGTCACTAGTTTAAAGGTAAAGGTAAAGGTTCCCTTGCACATATGTGCTAGTCGTTTCCGGCTCTAGGGGATGGTGCTCATCTCCGTTACAAAGCCAAAGAGCCAGCGCTGTCCGAAGACATCTCCATAGTCATGTGGCCAGTATGATTAAATGCCGAAGGCTGTTACCTTCCCACCAAAGTGGTCCCTATTTTTCTACTTGCATTTTTATGTGCTTTCGAACTGCTAGGTTGGCAGAAGCTGGGACAAGTAACAGGAGCTCACTCCGTTACATGGTGCTAAGGATTCGAACCGCTGAACTACCAACCTTTCTGATCGACAAGCTCAGCATCTTAGCCATTGAGCCACCGCGTCACTTGTTTATTTGGTAGCAATTCTACAGTCATTGCCAAGTTCCATGGAACCTCTTCCCTTTATAGAATTCTAGTATTCTAAGAATAGAAAAATTATCGTGCAGTTCAGAGTATATTCCAACACTCCTATTACTCTAAGGTCCCATTTTGTTTTTATATTCTGGTAGACCACGGGGACTCCTACCCATTTGATGGGCCACGAGGGACCTTAGCCCATGCTTTTGCACCTGGGGAAGGACTGGGTGGAGACACTCATTTTGACAATGCAGAGAAGTGGACGATGGGGATGAATGGTAGGCATAAAACTACACACTAATCTGAAAATACTTTGAAAAGGCAATTTGTTCAAAACCAATCCTCTGTATAAATAAATATGCAAGTGACTGTAAATGAACTGAAAAAAGTTTTAGTTCTCAAGTCACAGGAAAACCACTATGTATTGTGATGCACAGAGTTTAGTTCAACTGGAAAAAAGTTTGCTTTTCAGCAGATTCAATAGGTTAGATCTTTCTTGATTTCTAGATACAGTACTTCCCAACCATGGAAGATCAGAGCTATCAATTGCTTATAGGTGAATGGGTTTAGCAATCCCCTTAACATATGGCTTGTACTTCATGTATAAAAATGCTCAAGAGCTACATTTTATGAAAAAACAGCTAAATTACATGAACATTGACTTAAGGGGTCCTGGATGATCTCCGAGCTTGGTTGTTTTCTTGCAGACATTTCATTACCCAAACTAGGTGACATCCCAGCTCAGAGAGCATTCATTTCAACCCTGAGCTACAAATATTCTTTTCATTGGTAACAATGACTTACAAAGCTTGATTCTGCAGCAGCCCAGAATATAAATATCCTTCTTTTTTCAAAGAATTAGCAATTCCTGTGAAAATAGCATAGAATGCCATTCGAAATCTTAAATTGCTGTTGTTGTTGACAGTCAATCATGCTAAGCATGGAATGAAAGCTCTAAATGAAAAGTAATTAATTAATTAAAGTTAACTCAGTTGTTCCAAAAAGAGAGGAAATATTTGTTTTTGTATTTATTATACAGTCCAGTATCCATATTCAAATCGTTTTGCTTTATCATATATATATATATATATATATATATATATATATATATATATATATATATATATATATATATATATATATTCTCCCAGAAGAACAAAGCTGAAGACACCAGCCTGAAGATGACGGATGAGATTTCATCGAAACGTTGCCAAGATACTCTCAATCTTACACGGGACAAGACCCGAATACACCAAGACCTACATACTTTTACGCATGAAAATCTACAAAAACATATATATATAATAGAATATTGCAGAATATTGTAGCTGGAAACTGTATCACCAAACTATTATAGGACAATAAAGGACAATAAAGTTAAGACTTTTGGCTTTTAGCATTTAACTCAAGCAATCCCTATTTATCACAATCAGTAGCAAGGAATCCAACAAACCTATAGTTATTACTAATATTAACATTATATTTTGTAATATAATATAGGATTCAACTTATTCACTGTTGCTGCTCATGAATTTGGCCATGCATTGGGCCTTGCCCATTCTACCGATCCGTCATCTTTGATGTATCCAACCTACAAATATCAGCATCCCTTTAGTTTCCGACTCCCGAAAGATGATGTGAAAGGGATTCAGGCATTATATGGTAATACATATTGCTTTTTCTTTTTAAGTTTCCCTCTTAACATTTTAAAGTCTTTAGATTTAATTTATTCACCTCCTTACAACTAGTTCTTCTTCTTTTTTTACTAACTCATGCAAAACATTTGCATTCTTTATTTCTGCAGTGCTGTTTCCATTTGATAAAGTAGGACATGTTAATATTAAGTAAGGGATGCGGTGGCTCAGTAGCTAAGATGCTGAGCTTGTCAATCGAAAGGTTGGCAGTTCAGTGGTTCGAATCCCTAGTGCCGCGTAATGGGGTGAGCTCCCATTACTTGTCCCAGCTTCTGCCAACCTAGCAGTTCGAATGCACATAAAAATGCAAGTAGAAAAATAGGGACCACCTTTGGTGGGAAGGTAACAGCATTCCCTGTGCCTTTGCCATTTAGTCATTCCGATAACATTCCCAAGAACTGATCTTGTGCAAAAATACTGGAATTTTGTTTCGGATTTATGCTATTAAATGAGAAAATTGCTAAATCCATTTGGCAATCTCTTGACAATTAAAGAGATTAACATATAGATTCAATATATTTACATATAATCTAATACAAATTCTATATATCATCAATCTATCTCAGGGGTAGACTTCAAAAGTTTTAGCAACGGGTTCTGTGCCCGGTTGCTGGATGGGCATGGCCATGGTGGGCATGGCCTAATCGGCCTCTTGCACCATGGTGTGGGGGGGTGTTATTACTCTCCCTGGGCCCTGGAGGCTTTCCTCAAGCCTCCAGGAGGGCAAAAACAGCCTCCCTGGCTTCTGGAGGATCTCTGGAAGCTGAAAACAGGCCCTTTCCAGCCTTCTCAAACTTCCAGAATGCCCGTTTTTCACTCTCCCAGAGCCTCCGCATGTGCCCTGTACTTAGCTGTATCCCAAATGGGCCGCGGGAGGGACGGGGTGGGTTGGGTGGGACCAGCCAGGAGTGGGATTTGGGGGTTCTCCAAACTGTGCTGAATCTTTGCTAGAGGGTCTCCCAAACCCTTGCGAACCCCCAGCAGCCCACCCCTGATCTACCTACTTGCCTACCTATCTATCTATCCACCTATCCATCTAAGTTTGGAGGATCACAAATGTGAATGTGTAAGTAATACACATATTTATATTTATTTATTTATATTTTGTATGCGCCCCATCTCCAAGACTGGCTCACAACTAAAACACGGAACAATAAATATTTAAAAGACATTAAACCAACAAGCCCAAATATAAGACACAACAAAAAATACATTAAAACCCATCCCTCCCCAAGGAAGGGTCACAGCCCGGTTTGGTCAAACAACCAGGTTTTAATTTGCGGCAGAAGGTGCGGAGATCAGGGGCCAGAGCTCCAGAGGCAGTTGATTCCAGAGGTCTGCAACAGAAAAGGCTCTACCAACCGGCATTGGCATATCAACTACATACTAGTCTTACAGTGAGTTTTCACTCCTAATTCAAAGAGAATCTGTATCTTCTTCTAGGGCCAAGGGAATTTGGATCCAGAAAGCCTCAGATTTCATATCAACCTATTTCCAAGCTACCAACCCCATACAATCCAGATCATTGTGACTCCAAATTTTCATTTGATGCTGTGACAATGCTGGGGAAAGAGTTACTTTTCTTCAAAGACAGGTAAGTGTCTTTTCTTTATCCAAGGTCCCAATGACAGTAGAATATTACCAGTTTGATTTGTAGAAGGGGAATACGGTCCTGGTTTTTTTTTTAGGAAGGCCAGTTTCTAGCTGTATGAACCAGATACAGCCCTTTAGGTTCAAATTCCCTTTTGGGAATAAAAGCAACATCCCCTTTGACAAGATTGTTTCACACACAACTCTTGGTTCTGAAAAAAAACCCATCTAAAACTCTGCTCTTTTAGCTTCCTGCTCTGGAATGACTCAACCATTTTGCCATTAGGCATGACTTATATGGTGTCTAGTAGAGAGAAAGGAAAGGGATACACAATGACTCACATAAAGATTTGTTTGTCTGTGCTGCCTGTTCTCACACTTCTAGAAATAAAACATCAATAAAATACAAAATCAAGCCCTTAAAAACAATCAATGCTATTACTAAAAACTGTAACTAAAAACTGTTGTTACAGAATATCCCCCCTGAGGAGTATTGTTTTCACCATTTTGCAAAAGGCCATTCAGCATATCTATCTTGGGCAGGTAAATTGATCCAGAGTAAGGGGGCTAATGATGAGAATATCGTTCTCTGGGTCTCAGCCCCCCAATCTCTATCTGACTGGATCCTGGAGCATCCTCTCCTTACTAGATTGTGTAAGGCAGATAGATTCTACCTGAAAAAGACAATCCATAGAGGTGTTTATAGGTAAGCAGCAGTCCCTTGGCTCAGAAGTCTACTATCAGTCA
This sequence comes from Naja naja, assembly GCA_009733165.1. Lineage (NCBI taxonomy): Eukaryota > Metazoa > Chordata > Lepidosauria > Squamata > Elapidae > Naja > Naja naja. Next base: position 46,418,872 of record CM019152.1, read on the forward strand.
AGGCTGGGTCTGCAGGACAAGTGTCATTCAACTGACCAGCCAATGCTAGGCCACATTCTAGGCCAGGAGTGTCAAACTGGATTTCTTTGAGGGCCAGATCAGCACTGTAGTTCTCCATGGGCCAAATGGGGAAACAGCCTGGAAGGTCTCCTGCAGCACTTTGCACCCCTCCTGCACCGTGCCCCATTTTGGCTGGCAGAGTGCTGCAGGAGGCCGTCCAGGCCAAAAATGGGTCTTTGCTATTACCAGGCTGCCCCCACAGGCCAAATTTAGGCACCTCACAGGCCAGATCTGGGCCTTGAGTTATTCTAGGCCTTCTTCAGCTTTGTGACATGTTCAAACACAGCCCTGCACAAGACAAATTGCAGTAGTCTAAATAAGAGGGTACAAGAGTATGAATTATTGTTTTTGGCATCTCAGCAAAATATTCAGTTCTAGATCATTTTTTGTGTGTAGAGATGTGGGTGGATGAGTACTACAGTGTAACACTAGGAAAATAAAGAGAAAACAACCCCAACCCCTATTTTTCTCTGAATTTCAATAAAGGTCTTGGGGGCAAGAGCAAGGAAATTACTTTCATCTGAATCTTTCTGTTATTTTTCATCTCTAATTTTCAACCCCTCTTTTTAAACCAAGACAATAGGTATAAAATTCTGCCTTAATACAACCAAATTAGAATTAGAACTTCTTTGTTTATACTGGTTTTGCTTGCTTTCATTTTATTTTGGGAACTGCTTTGCAACCAAAATTATTGGTCAGAATCATCTTCTAGTAGTGAACCGAAATCCTAACTTCCCAATGTTAAAACTTCCTTCAAGGTAAAGAATAGGCAACACATTCTTTATGAATACCATATCCTCCGAACACTTCCTTTCCAGCCTTCTTACTTTCCCTCAATTTTTAATAGATATGAGGGGTGGATGTTGACCTCATGCAATTTCCTCAGTAACATTTTTAGAAGTGGTTTGCCATTGCCTCCTTCTTCCTAGTGCTGACACATAATGAAGCATGAAGCAGAAGTAGGATTCTGCTTTCAATGCCACACATACTGTATGTATAAAGGGGAGGCAAAACTTGAAATGCATAGTTGCATCTATCACATTGGCCTTTTGGCTTCTCTCCGGATGCCCCTAATTCTCATATTGGTTAGCTGGGTGGTTAAATGTGTATTTGTGATTGATCAAGCTCAACATAGCACCTATTTTATGAATAAGAAAGCTTTCCATAGAGTTCTTTTGCAAGCTCATTATCATTTCCTGTCAAAAGTCCTCTTTTCTTCTTCTTTTATTTCTCCCTCTCAACAGGTACTTCTGGAGAAGGCAGGCTCAACTCACAAGCCATGTGCAACCACTCAGCATTACCAGCTCTTTCCCTCATCTCATGTCAAATGTGGATGCAGCCTATGAAATAGCTGAGAGAGGCACTGCTTTTTTTTTCAAGGGTCGGTCAGTTTTGAAAACATTTGGAGTTGTTTTCTTAGAAAAGGCGATCTGTGAATGCGTATTCATCATTTGTGTAATGGTAACCTTTAACCGAGGTTCTAGTTTACCTTAAAATCAGTCTTGGGTGAAAGACTGCTATTAACTATGCTTCTGCACCATATAATTACCCGGCCTGTACCGGCAGTACAGTGGATGCAGAGGTAAAAGAAAATTTCTACTAGGCGTTGCCCTTTTTCAAAGCAGGAGACATTGCATTTCCCTGATGAATTATGTTGGCCACCAGTTTCAGAAAAGGAGATACAGTCCATCATTAAAAGCTTAAAGAGCAATAAAGCCCCAGGAGAGGATTTTTTACCAGCAGAATTATTTAAGAAATTTTCCAACTGGTGGGGCCCTGTATTAGCAGGTCTTTTTACACACATAAATAACACCTGCCATATACCAGATGGATGGAAGATGGCAATAGTTGTCCCCATATATAAAAAGGGAATAAAAAAGGATCCTAGTAATTATAGGCCCATCAGCCTGATTGACATTGTAGCAAAAATATATGCTAGGTATCTTTTGAACAGACTTGAAATCTGGGTAGAGGAAAACAACATCCTCACAGAAGAACAGGCAGGTTTTAGACAAAGCAGATCTACTATTGATAACTGCTTTGTCTTGAACCATCTAACTGCCAAATATGCCTATAAGAGGAGACTCCTGTTTGCTGCTTTCATAGACCTTACAGCAGCATTCGATATGTTAAATAGAGATGTACTATGGAGTAAACTGACATCTCTTAAAATAGAACCCATACTCCTGGCTTTGATTAAAGCCCTTACACAAGTACCTGTTTGAGGGTGCGGTATGGGGTTAATGGGGCCCTGACTAACAGGATTCACACAAATAAAGGGGTAAGGCAAGGGTGTATCCTGGCCCCATTATTATTTAATTTAAACATCAATGACCTGCCAGAGTTAATGAAGGATGCCATGGTACACATGCCGATGATCCTAAATACTTACTGTAACAGTGTGCTTTATGCTGATGATATGATTTTATTATCATACTCACAAGTAGGATGAATTATGTTCAACTTAGACAATGATCTAACGCTACATAATTTTGAAAGAGGTTCTGGAGAAAAAGTGTCAATAACAACGAAGACTGCTGTTTTGCAGCAATCAACACCCAGATTAACCCCAAGATTAACACTAAGTCAGGGGTGCCAAACTCAAGGCCCGCAGGCTAGTTCCAGCCCATGGAGTGCTTAGATCTGGTCCATGGGGCCACCCTGGAAACAGCAAAGGACTGGCCCACTCAGACAAACAATTGAACAGCCTAATCAAGGAACTATGAAGAAGAAAACAGTACCCCCACCAGTACCTACACCAGAGCAAGCTATTTGTATATAAACTGAGAGCAAGCCCAACTCCCTTCTAGCTTTGATGGTGTTCCTGAGTTGCGTAATGAAACAACTACAAAGAAAAAGCCAAGCCCAGAGAGCACCAAGGAGCCCACTATATTTTGATGTGCTTCTACTATTATGATTGGCCGCACAGTTAGCCAGGCGCTTAGACTGGGTTTGATATTTTTGTCTGCTTAGCAAGTCTTTCCCAAGGAGCTGGGCTAGGCAAGGTTGTGGTCTGATGATATTAAAGGAATCATTGAGCCATGGTGCTGCTAACTACCTGCAATTTAGCAGTTCAAATCTCACCAGGCTCAAGGTTGCCTTCCATCCTGCCAAGGTGGGTAAAATGAAGACCCAAAATTGTTGGGGCCAATAGGCTGACTCTATAAACTGCTTAGAGGGCTGTAAAGCACTGTAAAGCAGTATATAAATCTAAGTGCTATTCTTATTGCTATTGCAAAACGTAAGCTGCTCCAAGTAAAGCTGCCTTTTGTAACTGACATTATAGTACTATTAATAATTGTTGTTATTCTACTTTGCATCATTATTGATAAAGAGCTTTGGTGGTGCAGGCTGTTAAATGCCTAGCACTTAATTCCAGCTGCCTGCAATTACTGCAGGCTCGAATCCCACCAGGCTCAAGGTTGACTCAGCCTTCCATCCTCTCAGGGTAGGCAAATTGAGGATCCAAGATTGTTGGGGGCAATAAGCTGACTTTGTAAAAATGCCGCTTAGTAATAAGCAGGCACATACAATGGAGTGAAGGCTATTGCTGAGCGCACTGGGTTGCGCTCCAAAAATTGTAAGCCTTCCTGAGTCTCCGGAGAAGGGCAGCACATAAATATGAATTTTTTTAAAAAAGTTGCTTAGTGTGAAATTTGTAAAAATCGAAACTGCAGCTTAGAAGAGGAGGGTGCCACCAACATCTATGCCAAAGGGCACAATTGTTACTCTGTTTTTAACACCTGGCAATAGCTCCATGAAGGTTTCAGTTTTGTTCAGACTGAGTCAAACATTGGGAAAACCAAACAATGACAGGTGATCACACAGGTTTGAACTGATTCCAGAGCAGTGAAGAAACTCTGTGTGGAAGTGCCTGGGGATATCCTATTAAACTTTAGAAATTCAAATTACTAGTGCAAGGTTATGTAGGGTCATTATATTTATTTATTTTCTTTTGCCAGGTCCTCATTATTGGACAACCCAGGGTTTCCACATGCAGGGTCCTCCTCAGTCTATCGCAGATTTTGGATTTTCTAGAAATGTGCCACACATAGATGCAGCTGTCTACCTGAGAGATGAAAAGAAGACTCTCTTCTTTGTAGAAGATGAATTTTACAGGTTTATTGTCTCCTAATAAAAATAGCTTTTAAAATAATCAGGAACAAATAATTTTGTTCCTTAGTGCTGAACAAGGGACCATGGGGAAAAATATTTTCTTGTTAATATTACTTAATATTGCCTCATCCAGTAAAAGGGATACCTTGCATCTATTTAGCCAACATACAGAAAGGTGTGATTGTACCCTTAATTACACAACTTTTACATTTTTCATTGTGATAGGATTGTTTCTTTCCTGACGTGCCTTGAAATTTCTTCTTTCTTTATCAGTTTACAAATGGGAAAGATACATACATGTCAAATACAGATTTCCTTACAGGGATCAGATTGAAACTGGATTTTTCCTGAATTAATTACTTATGAACAGAGCAATCCACTTTCTCCTGTTCTCATGTCTTGCCAGGAAATATGTCTAAATAGCATAGGAACATGATTTTAATCAATGAATAGCATTTAAAAACTTGGCCCTAATAAGCAAATATTGATTCAATTCCCTTTGCAAATCATATATACCTTCCACATTAATAAAAAATGATGTCCAAAGAAATGGACAGGTCGTGCCATAAATGGACAAATGCAGGGCACCACCTTATCTAAATAAGATTAGTGAAAATAGAATTAAGATCTATGCAACTCAGAATAGATAAAGGTAAATATTTCCTTCATATACACATACATATTGCTATAATTCTCTGCTTGGAGGAATGGTAATGACTAAGATGCTATTGTCAAAAGTTGTGCAGCATTTATTCAAAGTGTATATATTTAGAAAAAAGTTAGAAAAAAAGACTTAATTAAACCCTGTGGTATTATAGCAAGAATTATAGCAAAATTAATTTCCAAGTTCACCTCAACTCTTATGTAACATTTATTTCAAAACATTACATCTATACATAGAACTTCTTTATAATGTTCCTTTTTTCAAGCTATGATGAAACAAAACGGAAGATGGACGAAGACTTCCCAAAGACCATTGAGGATGAATTTTCAGGAATTAATGGCCGAATAGATGCCGCTGTGGAAGTTAATGGTAAGTATTTTCTCTATCGTGATTTGTTTCAAGCATGTTTTTAAAGCATTCTTGTTAAAAGCTCTTGCCGTTTAATGTTTCTGGATGTTTTTCATGACATCTGTTTTGATTTTCGAATCGTACTTTCTTTAGTTATCACATTTACTCTAAAGTATGCATTTTTCTCATCCTCCTTTAATTCATGATATAACGTTGTAGAGTAATTAGGTCAATAGGCCAAACTCAATGAATTAGTTATTAGGCATGGGATGGTGTGGGGGAGGACTTAAAAATGGATTTCCTATTCCCAAGGCAAGTCCAAGAACTGTCCATGATAGTTGGGATTGATTGATGATTGATTGGGCATGGCTAGTCTAGTAAAGAGAAGGACCAGGGGAGAAATGATAGTGGTCTTCCAATATTTGAGGGGCTGCCACAGAGAGGAAGGGGTCAATCTATTTTCTAAAGCACCTGTAGGCCAGACAAGGAACCATGTGAGGGGCTGCCACAGAGAGGAAGGGGTCAATCTATTTTCTAAAGCACCTGTAGGCCAGACAAGGAACCATGGATGGAAACTGAACAAGGAGAGATTCAACCTGGAAATAAGGAGAAACTTTCTGACAGTGAGAACAATCAACCAGTGGAACAGCTTGTCCTTGGAAGTTGTGGGAGCACCATCACTTGAGACTTTCAAGAAGAGATTGGACTGCCGTTTGTCAGAAATGGTGTAGGGTCTCCCGCTTGGATGGGGGTTGGACTAGATGACCTACAAGATCCCTTCCAACTCTGATTATCTGTTATCTGTAATCTGGTTGATTGATTGATTGGATTGATTGATTGAATGTATAGGTGTCCTGACTTAAAAGACCTACAGTTAAGCAAACAGCAAGCTATTATATGTGGAAAGGGAAAGAGAGAGAATGAGAAATGTACAAAAGATGTTGAGATTCTAGAAAGAGTCCAGAGAATAGCAACAAAGATGATTAGGGGACTGAAGGCTAAAGCATATAGAGAACCATTTCAGGAACTGGGTATGTCTAATCTAGTGAAAAGAAGATCTAGGGGAGACATGATAGCAGTGTTCCAATATCTCAGGGGCTGCCACAAAGAAGAGGGAGTCAAGCTATTCTCCAAAGCACCTGAAGGCAGGACAAGAAGCAATGGGTGGAAACCAATCAAGGAGAGAAGCAACCTAGAATTAAGGAGAAATTTCCTGACAGTTAGAACAATTAATCAGTGAAACAACTTGCCTCCAGAAGTTGTGAACGCTCCAACACTGGAAGTTTTAAAGAAGAGATTGGATAACCATTTGTCTGAAGTGGTGTAGGGTTTCCTGCCTAAGCAGGGGGTTGGACTAGAAGACCTCCAAGGTCCCTTCCAACTCTGTTTATTCTATTCTAATTAACCAACACACCAAAATATATTCAAAACAAGACCAAAACAAAACAAGGCAGTACAAGGGGGTTCCAAAATCACCCTGTTCTCCAAGGGAGGATAACCACTTCTTCAGTAGTTTCCCAAATGACATATTCTGGAACTCACTGTCCCAACTCAACTGACACACCATCGAAGGATGATAGAGCAGCAAAAAATGCCTTTAATGTAATTAATTCTTTTGGTTTGCGGTTGCATATTCCTTTATAAATAAAAAATGACTAAATAGAGTTTGTAGATAGAAATATCATGGGCCAGTATTGTATAATCTATGATAGATTGGTTATATTCTGATCCTAATAAAAATAGGCATTTCTTTGAATCCTTCTCTTCCTTCTTTTTTCCTTTTCCTTTTTTTAGGTTTCATTTACTTCTTTTCAGGCCCCAAAGCCTATAAATATGACAGAGAAAAGGAAGATGTGGTTAATGTTGTGAAATCCAGCTCTTGGGTGGGCTGCTGATCTAAAGTGACCATAAAGAGGATGACAAATGAGCCAGCAGATGCAGAAATCAAGGCATGATCAACCAGAAGGAGAGAATTGCAGTCTCTCTGGTTTTATATTCAGAAAAATGACTACAGAGCACCATGTTGTAGCTCAAATCCAGTGAAGAAAAGAAAGCAAAAGAAAACCAGCAATTCAAAGAACCGACGCAATAGAATTTCAGTTACTTTGATCATTCCCAATTCAGAGATGCCCAAATCAAATGAATACGTCATTAGAAATCCTTACCTGATAAGTTCAGATAAAATGCAGAATGATAACATCTGTATTTTCTTATTAGATGCCGTTCCCTTGCTCCTATGCCTCTTCTAAATAGCCCCAAGTGATTATGTTGTGTTTTTATCCATAACTCTTCATCAATAGCATGTATTAATAACACAATCCTTCAGAGGATGTGATGTGGCCAGTGCGTACCATTGATGGTTTGTGACAGAAGCCAGAGTAAGGGATATTAGTAACAACAGTCCTCAAATGTCTGATAGTGGCCCCCCAAAAATTGTCCACCAGTTTCCAAAGCCTCTTAAGTCTTCCCCAATTCATTTTTCTTTCTCTTTTCTTTCTTTTTTTCTCTTTGAAACCATTTTTTGACTGTTGGAAATTGCCTGGACAAGTCCCTGCAGCTTTCTTGGCAAGAGTTCAAAGTGGTTTGCCATTGCCTTTTTCCTAGGGCTGATACAATGACTGGCTCAAGTTCACCCAGTTGGCTTCATGCCTGGATAGGACTAGAGCTCAAGGTCTTGTGATTTCTAGCCTTAACCACTAACCAAATGGCTCTTCCCCAATTCATTACGTGCAAGAAAGTTTTGGAGGGGGTTAAGCCAGAGGTGGCATTCAGCAGGTTCTGATCAGTTCTGGAGAACCGGTGGCAGAAATTTTGAGTAGTTTAGAGAACTGGCAAATACCACCTCTGAGTGGCCCCGCCCCATTTGTTCTCTGCCTCCCAAGTCCCAGCTGATTGGCTGCGTCTCCTTTTGTTGCCCTGCACAGGAGAACGGAGCTGGAAAGCAGGTTAGTGGGATGGGGAGGGAATGGGGATTTTGTAGTATCCTTCTCCTGCCATGCCCACCAAGCCACACCCACTAAGCCACGCCCATCAAACCATGCCACGCCCACAGAACCAGTAATAAAAAAATTTGAATCCCACCAATGGTGTAAGTATTCCTCAAGAGAACTGTATTGTCAGTTTGCTAATTAAACAATTCATTTCTAACCAGAGGAGCTTTGTTTTTACAGTTTTAGAGCTATGCTCATCTCCTAAGAAGATTGTAAACTTCTTGATTCTAACAGGATATTATGTTTCTTCTGAGCACAGGTAGAACAAACACCATTTCTTGTCTGGAGCCAATGTACTTGCTTGCCTTTGTGTATGAGGAGTTGTAAACCCTTCCAGTGGTGATCCTCTTCCTTCCACGAGTAAAAGAACATTCAGAGAGGATTATCTGTTGCAGGAAAGGATTTGTGTGATTAATCTCAAAGCCTAATTCTGACATTTTCTCTGTTTTTGATAGATGTGCATTTTGGGGCCCACCAGTTAATCTACTTATCCAAAACTGGTACAAGTTGCCAAACTAGTCATGAATGTTTACAGAGTTGTCCACAGGGGGAATGTCAATAAATTCAAGATGGCAGCCACAACCATGAAATCAAAGAACCACTTTTTATAAGTGGTTTAAAATGTCTAAGAATTTAATCATTACTATTTAATCCTTATTATTGCTCTCAAATTATAGAACAGAGAATAACAACATTGGAAGGAACTTTGGTCTTCTAATCCAGTCCTCCGCTTGAGCAGGGGACCCTATGCCATTTCAGACAAATTTATTTAAATTGTCTATTTTGTATTTTATACTGTTCTATTTGAAGAAAAAAATCTATTTGAGAATAATTTATTGTAGATAAATACTGAACAAAAATAATCAAACAAAATTACATGAATAAGCTATCTGCAGAGTAAAAGCAATGGTCCTTAAATGAGATTTACTTTAATTGCATCAAGTCTAAATTAAATATATAATAACTTTATGTTATTATATGGATACCAAAGGCCAAACCTCATGTTTGCTTTTTAATTTGTTTTTGTTTGGTTTGAGGGTTTGTTTGTTTCTGAATTGTGGAAAACAATCCACTGAAAAATAATGACAGAGTTAGAGCTATGAAGTGGGGGTGGGGAACATATGCCTTGTGAACAAGTCCTGTCAATCAAAGAAATTTCATGACAATTGTGAGTTTGGGACTGTTCTTATATAGAAACCATACCAAAAACTACTTTGGAAAGGGAACAATTTTGAACTACTGTACAATCCCATGAAAGCTGTGTTTTTACTGTACATAAAATATTGTTTTATAGATCATCATTTACTGGGTTATCATCGTTTATTTTGTTTTCTTTTTCTTTTTTTACTTTTCCTGTAAAGAAATTAGAACATTGGAATGGTTGCTTCCTCCTTTCTTTTTCACAAAGAATTGATAGATAATTAAGCTATGTGATTTTCCACAGTTCAAACAGTAATCTTTCTGTGTGAAAGTGGATCAGAATGCATTCCCACATTTTTCCCTTTATATTAACATAGCTACCTCTGCCATATAGTGTAGATAGAACCATAATTTAAACTTCCCCCTTCCTCTTCCCCTTTTCCTTTCTTATCATAAATCACACTGCTTTACTTTATTCCAATCTGACACAATCTAAGAATTGCTAAGAATTACAGACATAATTTTCTAATATATCTGGGTTTGGAAAGATTGAAACTTTGAAGCAGGTAATTATGAAACTCACCCACAACCAACCACAATTTTCTTCAGAGGCAATTAAAAAGTTTTCAGCAGTAGCAACTTGATCCCTGCAATAAAAATATTGCTCAAAGCAGTTGCAGGGAAAACAAAGTGCAGACCAATGCCAAGCTCCTCCAATGTTTAAAAAGCATATGAAGGTTATCAGTCACACTCATTTATACTGTAAATACATTTATAAGGATTATTTTACTTGGACCCTATATCCACTCAATAGAATAGAATTCAACTACTCCCACCCAACAGATATATTTGGATCCCTCAACCCTTCGCACCTTCTCCTTCCAGGTTTCATGCTATAAACAAATTGTTTATAAATTGTTTGATTATAAATAGTAACATTTCTAATCAGATTAAAATATAATTACTTATTGAATACGAACCACTGGTATGATAAACCTGCAAAAATACTGCATTGATAGAAGCATGATTTACAAATCACAGGAGGTTCCACCCAGGGGTGGGATTTAAAAATCCCAGCAACTGGTTCACTGCCTGGTTGCTGGGTGGGCGTGGCCTACTGGAATTTCCAGGAGGGCCATTTTTCACTTTCCCCAGGTCCAGAGACTTCCCTCAGGCCTCTGGAAGGGTGAAAATGGCCTCCCCTGGGGTCCAGAGGCCCTCCGGAAGCTGGAAACAGGCCTGTTTCTGGATTTCCAGAAGGCCCATTTTTCACCCTCCCAGAGCCTCCACGGAGACCCTGCATCCAAAATGGGCTGCATGGAGACTCCTTGGAGGGGTGGGGTGGGGTGGGCAGGGCCAGCCGGTCGGTTCAACTACCGGTTCAGTGAACCATATGTAAATTTAACATACGGTTCGCCTGAACCAGTCCCAATCCACTGAATTCCACCCGTGGTTCCACCTGTTTTGTAATATGCTACCTGTTCTAACATATGCCACTGAAACATGGACACTAACCTCACAATCAATACAAAAGCTACGAGTGGCGCAAAGAACCATGGAAAGATACATGCTTGATGTCACTGGACAAGATAGAAAGTGTTAAGTTTGCATGGAGAGACTAGACGCGGAGTGCTTCAGCTCTTTTTTATTGTGACTTTCAGCTCAGAACGGACCCGAATGGCTCAGCCGCGGCAGCTATTTATAGCCGGCTGCCGCGGCTGCCAGCCAATCAGAGTGCAGGGTTTTCCCGCACTTTTACAACCAATGATTTCAAACTCTGCATACATAACAGAAAGAACTGCACGTGGATTAGAAAACAAACAAAAAATATACAATGCCATCAAAAGAGTAAAAGAATTGAAATGAAAATGGGCTGGTCACACAGCAAGAAGAACTGATGACAGGTGAGCCAAGGCAGTCATGGAGTGGATTTCACTTGATTAAAAGTGTCCACAAAAGAGACTTAAAATAAGATGGAGTGATGACATCAGCAAGTATTGCGGGCCCACCTGGCAAAGGAAAGCTCAAGGCTCTTTAGGGATCCTCAGTCATCCAGATCATGGTTGTCCCAAAGGTGCTTTTTTAGGAGGCAACTGAACATATGGCTTTGTATGAAAGGTCTCAAGAGCTACATTTTATGAAGAAAAAAAAACTAAATTACATGAACTTTGACTTAAGAGGTCCTTGGTGCTCTCTGAGCTTGGTTGTTTTCTTGAAGACAGTCTGTAGAGATTCTGAGTCATCCAGGTCATGTTGTCCCAAAGGTGCTTTTTTCAGGAGGCAACTGGGCTTTCTTGCTTTTTCTTTTGAAGATGTTTTGCTTCTCATCCAAGAAGCTTCTTCAGCTTGGACAGAATATTAGACAATGGAAAGATTTATATTCCTTGCAGATAGGTGGTCATTTGCATTCTTTTAGAGGGTCATTGAAGCACTTGGAGGTTTATCTGTGTTCTCAAGGTCACCTGAGTAATGCTCCTGGTTCCTGTAGTCTGCAATTTTTTCTCTGGAAATCAGTTCATACTCCCACACTATTCAAAGGGTGTTCATTCCAAATTGTAAAAGTCTGTAGAGATTCTCAGGTCATGGTTGTCCCAAAGATGTTTTTTCAGGAGGCAACTGGACTTCCTTGTTTTTCTTTTGAAGACGTTGGATGAGAAGTGAAACATCTTCAAAATAAAACCAAGAAAGCACCTTTGGGAAAGTTCAAGGCTGTATTGGTTGGAAACATGTGGAAGAGGCCTTCATCCTGCAATGGCTAGACAATGGATAGAATGATGATGATGATGAATAGTTCCACCTAAGACCTAGTATTGTACTAAGTTCTTCCATACTTTAAGAAGAATTCAAATAAGTGGGAAAAGAGCAGAGAAAAACAAAGTGGTCAGTCAGAACATAGGATACTAAGTTTTTGAGAGAGGGGTTGAAAGAATGAAGTGTTTTGAGAAGAAAAAACTGAGAAGAGATAGGATAACACTAATCAAATATCTTAAATAATGTTACATAGAAGATCAAGACCTCCTCTAAATCATCCAAAGCAGAGGACACAGAATACTATTTTTAAGTTACAAGGAGTCAGGTTCTGAATGAATTTTGAGGAAAAGACCAGTTCAACAGTAGAATCAGTTACCTAGAATATTAATATCCTTGTCATTCTTCAACCAAGATGGTTTGAATTTAGATTTCTGCATTGAGTAGAAGACTGGACCCAGGGAACTAAATGGCCCCTTCTGATTAACTCTTGATTCATTGGATGGCATAGGACCAATTAATCAGACTCCTCAATAAGGAAATATCAAACTATCAGCTTTCTAAGATTGTGTTGAATACCAGTCTTACATTAAACCAATTGCTTGACCATGTGCCAAAATAATTGATGTGGCTCTTTGTATTGATTAGAGATTCAAGAAGTTGGAATTGCAATAAATGTCCATACTTATTTTGGAACCAAAATATTTAAATATAGTCTCCTGCCTGGTCGAAATCATCAAAACTCAGATTGACACTGTTAGACTCCTTAAATGGAGAAAAGTGATAAGTTTCTGTGAACACAGGTGATGCTCTAGTTCACTGACCCCAATATTCCTACCTGGCCATGAATTAGATATATATATTGCAAGTTTTGTTTTTTAGATCTCTTGCTCCTTCTCTCTTGGCATGACCATGTTACATCTGAGATTTGTCCAGTGCACTGCATACTTAAAATGCATGTAAAATGCTGAAGTCAAGCACTTAAAATATGAAACTAAGCCCAGGGAAAATTGGGATTTAAAATGCATTCAGGCATAGAATGGAATGAAGTTGAGTGGAGTGGAGTGGAATGGAATGGAATGGAATGGAATGGAATGAATAGAATAGAATAGAATAGAATAGAATAGAATAGAATAGAATAGAATAGAATAGAATAGAAGAATGTGATTGGACACACAAGAAATTTGTCTCTGGTGCATAAGCTCTCAGTGTACATGCAAACAATAAAATAATATAATCATAATAATGATACCAATAAGAGAAGGTAAGGGAAAAGATGAGAAGGCTAAGAGTAATATAACTATACTACATGGGTAAATATTCTTAGATATAAGACAATACTGTGGGGATTAGGTTTTCAGCGGAGTAATGGCATGAGGGAAAAACTGTAATCTTACATGACTCACTTTTTATGAGATATCATTCCATGAATATTTAAAGGAAACTGTTGCTCCATTGTTTCTAATTCTGTAACAGTTTTGGTCATTCTTCAGAGTAATAAGGTATCCATCATCCATATACATATGCAGCCTTATTCATTTTGCAAACGTATTCATGGTTCAGTAGGGTTCATTCTTAAAAAGTCTTCAGTCACTTGTCTATTTTTGTTCCTTTTGAGGAAGAACAAGCAATGACAGAGTATTTTAGGATGAACAGTTTGATTTCTGCTTAAAAATATATATGTTTTTAAGAATATTTTCCCACCTTCACTAAAATGAACTTCTGATGAAAAAGAAGTAATGAAGAACTCTTATGGAAAACTAATGGAGAACTCTTATGGAGAAGAACTAAGAATAAACTTATCTTATGAGGAAGAACCAATTTCAAAAAGATTCCCAACAAAATGATGCAGAGACATTGGTGACCAGGAGATATTCTCCCCTAATTTCTTAAGGGCAAGACCTACTCAAGCAGTTACTGCCAAATTACTTCTGAAAAAACCCACTGGGAGGACTTCTCTTATAAGCTGGGATTTAATGGAAGCATAGTAAGTCAGAGAAGTTGCAGAGGAGTCTATGTAAATAAAACCACAGACTGTGTAAATAAAAATAGATCATTCCAGATAAGTCTCAGCCACTTAATAAATGCATTAACACCAATACATTTCACCCCAGGGAAGTACTTCTAAAATCTTTTCTTTTTGATAGAATTTTAAAAGCAAGGACTTTTTATTCATCAAACTCAATGAGTATTGGTAGGAAAAAAATGCAGAGCTTTTCTTTGTCTGGCACTAAGTTAAAATAGAACTAAATCATATGCCTTTGTGTTATTCATTATTATTGCTGTTGCTCCATTAAAAATTGATATTATTTCAACTAAGTGCTTTTGGACTACTATTAAATCTGTAGCTTATGTATTTCACATGTAAAAGGAAAATACAGTGGAAATATTAATGCAGCCTCCCCTTCCTTACACATTCTCCAGTTACAACTGTTTCCATCTTGTCTGGCCAAGACTTGTAGACTTAAACTCCCAGAATTCCCCAGCCAGGAGTTGAAGTCCACAAGTCTTAAAGTTGCCAAGATTGGATAAACCTGGTTTAGAGCTTTCAGATTATTAGCGCAGCTAGGTTAATGAAATTCAATGTGTCTCAGAGTCAACAACCACCATGAATCATAGGTAGTTCTTGTGCATACTTTTAAAGGAGCTTGTTGATTTCTTATGTGGGAAGAGGTACAGGATTCATTTCACAGGGTTGGCAAAATTATGTGACAGAAGGCATTAATGACATCTAGGTATACTGACATCTTCTTAGTTCAGAAATCCTCAATCTCCAGGCCATGGCCCACTATCTGGCCATTCAGAATTGGATCACAGAAGGGATGGGTGAGTGGTGTAAGGGTGCACTCCATTTGATGTTTGAAGAACTCTGTCTTAGATTATCATATCTGCTTTATCAATTAAGAAAAAGCTACAGATGGGTGATTTAACCAATATATTTAGCTAGTTATTTAGAAAGGCAGCCCTAAATAGGAAAAAAGTAAAAAGAAAATCTGCATAATAATTAAACTCTACATGGAATTTGGATAAATAAATATTGTATTGAACAAAATGAGTTGTTGAAGCTCTACAATTCTGTATTAAAATGGTTTCTGTTATTGCTATTATTAGAAATTTGTATACTGGATTCTGGATATTATATTTGATTGATTGATTGATTTCTATAGCCACCCATCTCAATAAATGACTCTGGATGGCCACAGAAATCAAATGAATGAATAAATAAAATAAATGTATACTTACTCCCAATAATTCCTGGTAGCTTACAAGTAAAAATATTAAAAACAAGGAAAAATACAGATGAAACCCAGTCCAAATCTAGGTGCCCAGGAATCTCTAATTTTATCTTGGGCAGATGTGCCACATATATAAAGCACATTAGTTATTTTAACAGAGTTATTTTAACACTGGAGGTTTTGAAGAAGAGATTGGACTACCATTTGTCTGAAATCAAGTCTGCTTGAGCAGGGGGTTGGACTAGATGATCTCCAAGGTCCCTTCCAATGCTGTTGTTCTCTTCTTTTTAAAAACAAAGTTTTATTATTTTCCAAAAAACAAACAAAACAGACAAACATACAAAACATAAACCAATATCAATTTCAAGTGTGTCGTCGGTCACAAATCTCCCCTCATCATCCATATTCTCTATTACAAAAGAAAGAAAGCTATAATCATTATTATTAATTCTCTACCATGTTATAGTTTCTATTATTGCATTTCTTTTCAACAATTCTATTTATCTCCATTGTTCCATATATTACCAAACTTTTTTATCTAACCATTGGTAAAACATATTCCATATCTTGTAAAACTGCTTTTCTTCTTGATCCCTAATTTCAAATGTTAATCTGCTCATTTCGGCACAGTCCAAAATCTTCTTAATCACTTCCTCCTGCACAGGTATCTTATCATTTCTCCAATTTTTGGCAAATACAATTCTAGCAGCTGTCAATACATTAACAATCAAATATTTCAATTCTTTGTTGAGTGTCTCAGGTACAATTCCCAGTAAAAATATCTCAGGTTTCAAGTCTATATGTTGTTGTGTCATTTTTTCCAACCACGTGTAGATTTTAGTCCAGTATCTTTTAGCATCAGCACAAGTCCACCACATGTGGTAATAGGAGCCAGGTATCTGATGACATTTCCAACACTTATCCGATTTGTCCTTAAACATTCTTGTGATCCTTCTCGGGGATAGGTGCCACCTGTAAAACATCTTATACAAATTTTCTTTATATGCAGTTGACATTGTCATTTTATAATTCTGATCCCATAGTGTTTGCCATCTCTCTAAATTTATCCCATAACCAAAATTTTCCCCCCAAGCAATCATTGTTTCCTTAACCTGCTTCTCTTCCATTCTAACTTCTAATAAATATCTGTAAAGTTTTTTAATCATTTTTTCATTCGTACCCATCAAAATTTTATCTAATTGTTTGCTTTTTATAAATACCTTCAGGCCTAACATCCTCATCATATCTAGATTGTATTTGCAAATATGAAAACCAATTCATTTTTATTCCTTGTTCTTGTTTGCATCGATTTGAGTTCACTCTTTTCATTTAAAATCTCTCCATATCTAATTGTTTGTTCCTTCTTGTATATTATTGGATATGAAAAAGCTTCAATAGTGGATACCCATAATGGAATTTGTATATAATGTTGCTTTCTAATTTTTCCCAGTTTAAAAATAAGGCTTCTCGAACATAGTGTCTTCTAAAATATCCTTGTTTTTTTAGTTCCCTTATACTATAGGAAGGCATGCCATCCTAATAACACGTCATGGCCTTCTAGAGTTAATAATCTATTATTTCTCAATGTTATCCATTCTTTCACCCACATCAAACTTGCAGCTTGATAATATAGTTCCCAATTAGGTAGTGCAAATCCCCCTCTTACCCTTGCATCTTGTAATAGCTTAAATTTAATTTTGGTTTTTGCCCTGCCATATAAATTTTAGTGTAATTTTATTTAAATCTTCAAAGTACTCTTTCCCAAGTCTGATTGGGATTGTCTGAAATAAATATAAAATTCTGGGTAATACATTCATCTTAACTGTCGATATTCTGCCAATAAGAGATAGCTGCATGTTTTCCCATCTTTCAAGATCTGTCGCTATCTGCTGTTTGAGTTTTATGTAATTGTCTTCTTTCAATGAACTGCATCTTGATGTTATATATATTCCTAGGTATTTAACTTTACTTGCAATCTGAATCTCTAATAAGTCTTCTAGATCTTTCTTACGTTTTGCTAACATATTCTTTGTTAGGATCTTTGTTTTATCTTTATTAATTTTTAAACCTGCCACCATTCCATATTCTTCTATTTTCTCTATCAATTTAAGTGCTGATTTGAGTGGATCCTCTAATATGAATACCAAGTCGTCCGCAAATGCCTGTAATTTATATTCTTCTTTTTTGATTTTCATTCCTTTTATTTCTTCATCTTCTCTAATAGCTCTGTTCAGTACTTCTAATGTTAAGACAAACAGCAGAGGCGACAAAGGACAACCTTGTCTAGTTCCTTTTCTTATCTCTATAAGTTCTGTCAATTCTCCATTTACCAATATCTTCGCTGTTTGCTTATTATATATTGTCTCGATAGCCTGTATAAAATTTTTGCCAAAGCCCATTTGTGCCATTTGCAATATCATAAAACGCCAATTCACATTGTCGAATGCTTTTTGTGCATCTAAAAACATCAGTGCCATCTGTTTTTCAGGGTGTGCTTTATAGTATTCCAAAGTATCTAAAATTATTCTCACATTTTGCTTAATTTGTTGTTTTGGCAAAAATCCATTTTGGTCCATATGAATAAATTAATTTAAATATCTTTTCATTCTTTCTTCCAGAATTGAGGCAAAAATTCTCACAGATACCTAAAGACATTGAAACAATGTTAGAAGGGAACATAACCATGATGGAATTGACAGAAGCTTTGAAGAAACAAAATACAGGAAAAGCACCAGGTCCAGATGGCTTATCGGCGGAATTCTATATGACCTTTCAGGAGGTGTTAAGCATCTACCTTTTAGAAGTTATGAATGAAGTGTTATTAAAAAAGAGAATACCTGAGACATGGTTGGAAGCTTATATTACCCTTATACCTAAAGAAGAAATGGACCTACAACAAGTCAAAAATTATAGACCTATTTCATTGTTGAACTCAGCTGTTGTTCTCTTCTTGTTAACATGATCTAATGGTCTTTTTTTATTGAAAAGACAGATAATTCATCAGATAATTCATCATTCTACAAAAACAACTTTATTATTTACAAAACAGCTCATTCATCTGCAATTTGTTGGATTATTCCCCTCTATAAGGGCTGCTATTGCTACAGATTTCTGTATATTATTATTATTATTATTATTATTATTATTATTATTATTAATTGGATTTCTAAGCTGCCCCATCTCCCTAAGGACTTGGGGCGGCGTACAATAAAAACAATACAATATATAATTAAAAAGAGATTAAATCCAATAAGAAACCCAATTATAATCTAAAACACTAAAAACAGTCATTAAAACTCCCCACACACACACCCATTAGTCCAGGTCAACGAGTTGGAACAACCATGTTTTTAGGCCCCAGCAGAAAGAGCGGAGGTCAGGGACCATCCAAAGCTCCAAGGGCAGTTTGTTCCATAGGGTGGGTGGTCCCACAGAGAAGGCCCTACCCCTAGGGGTCACCAGCCAACATTGTCTGGCTGACAGAACCCCGAGGAGGCCCTGTCTGTAAGAGCACACAGGATGATGGGAAACAGTCTCTGGCAGCAGGGTCTTCCGTAAATATCCCGGTCCTAAGCCATGAAGGGCTTTATAGGTCAAAACCATCACCTTGAATCTCACCTGGAGGGCAACCGGTAACCAGTGCAGCGCACGCAGGAGGGGTGTAACATGGGAGTATCGGGACACTCCGACCACAACCCGCGCTGCTGCATATATTACCCTCAACCCCATCCCAAGCAATAGAAGTAGGTGAGAGGAAAGAAGGAAAGGAAAGGAAAGGAAAGGAAAGGAAAGAGAAAGAGAAAGAGAAAGGGAGAGGAAAGGAAAAACAATTAAAGAAACACACATTCTTTTCTGAAATTTGGCATGTTTTATACTCTTTAAAATCTCTAGTTTCCCTGCAAAATTCATCCCATTCTGCTGAAAAAGCAAATTACAAAATCATGAATAAATAAACAAATAACAGCCATTTGTTTTCTCCTGACAATCTATCCGTCTTTATCAGTCTCAGACAGTATGATATCAGTCTCTCTCAGCTGCAATCCTGACTAAGTTGGGAATTGGGCCCCAAAGTTAGATTAAGTCATATCTGTGCAGTCTTAGTTTGAAGATGATCAAGAGTCTGCTTCTTCTTCAAGATAAAAGAATCCCCTCGTTTGCATCGCTTATCATTTTGCTGATCTTTCAGTCAACACCAACTTTTGTCATGACTTCCAAATATCTCGAATCTGGCTTCCGTAGTTCTACAAGATCTAAAACAGAAGAACATCTTTATATCACTTTCTCGTTCATCATTTTAATTGGTGATACTGGCAATATGCCTTATGCCTTACTGCAGAGTTATGGCTGGGCTTCCTGTAGGAAAAAAATCTGACAGAATAGAATAGAATAGAATAGAATAGAATAGAATAGAATAGAATAGAATAGAATAGAATAGAATTCCTCTGTAGAACTGTATCACTTAATTTCCATTTAGAATTTAATTATGTAGAAAAGTTCACAAAACTTTTCAGAACTGCTGCAAACAAACAAAAGAACACTAGAGCTGCCTGCAAGAATTATCAGCAACCTTAACTTTGAAGTTCCATATTCCCATTTGGGGGCATATTTTGCCCTATTTTTGCTGATGAATAGATTGAACACTTTCAGGCATTGTGTGCTTAGAAAGCGTTGTCTTTATCTGGTTGATAGATTGAAGTAGGCTCTATTCTGTTACAGACACTACTATATTGTCTGCCCAAATTGGCCAAACAGAGTAAAGATGGTAAAACCCCAAATAGTAGGGTTTTTTTTGAAACAACAGAAGTTACTTACAATCATTGATTCTCTTTTTATATATAATATCTTGAATGCACTGAAGGCTCCTTAGAATATGTTATATATAACTGCACAATTTATATAAAAAATAGTTTGAAGGGATATACCTGCCCATTATCACCCTATAAGCCTTTTGAATATAAACAGTAAGATTATGCTAGATGCTATCACTTAATTCCAAACTATTTTTAAATCAGAAGACATTTTGACAGAGCACAAGACATATTTTGGGCTAGAGATTCTACAGGGAGCATCAAGATGTGCAATCTTGTATGACAAGATGAACCTGTCTAGGTATTCAATTTATTACTTTCAGTACAGCTAGATATATAAGTTAAATTTGGTGGCTTTGGTGGCTCAGGCTGTTAAATGCCTGCTCTTAAGATCCAGCTGTCTACAATTACTGTAGGCTCGAATCCCACCAGGCTCAAGGTTGACTCAGCCTTCCATCCTCTCAGGTAAATTGAGGACCCAAGATTGTTGGGGGCAATAAGCTGACTTTGTAAAAATGCCACTTAGTAATAAGCAGGCATATACAATGGAATGAAGGCTATTGCTCATTGGGTTGTATCCCAAAATTGTAAGCCCTGAGTCTTCGGAGAAGGGTGGCATATAAATGTAATTAAAAAAATAAATAAATAAATGATTGAAATCGATCAATCAGAATAGGGCTGGAAGGGACCTTGGAGATCATCTAGTCCAGCTCCCTGCTCAAGCAGGAGACCCTATAGGATTTCAGACAGGTGACTGTCCAGTCTTTCCTTAAAAACCTCCAGTGATGAAGCACTTAAAAGCTTCTGAAGGCCAGCTGTTCCACTGGTTAATTGTCCTCTCTGTTAGGAAGTTTCTCCTTATTTCCAGGTTCCTTTTCTTCTTGGTTAGTTTCCAACCGTTGTTTCTTGTCCTGCTTGCAGGTGCTCTGGAAAATAGGTTGACCCCCTCTTCTTTGTGGCAGGCCCTCAAATACTGGAATGCTGCTATCATGTCACTCCTTGTCCTTCTTTTCTCTGGACTAGCCATACCCAGTTCCAGGAACCATTCAGGATATCAGCACATTTAACGTGTTGCCAACCACCACACTGGAATGGAAATGTAAGAAAATTCCATATGAAGAGCAGTTATATCCATGCAAGCTTGATCTTAGCCTTGATTGAGCCTCGATGGCACAGTGGTTAGAGTGCTGTACTGCTGGCTACTTCTGCTGGCTATTGGCTGCCTGCAATTTGGCAGTTCAAATCCCACCAGGCTCAAGGATGACTCAGCCTTCCATCCTTCTGAAGTCGGTAAAATGAGGACCCAGATTGTTGGGGGGGGCAACATGATGACTCTGTAAAACCACATAGAGAGGGGTGCAAAGCACTATAAAGCGGTATATAAGTCTAAGTGCTTATTGCTATTATTGAAAGCATAGCCATTTTCCCGTATTATATTCTCTATAAGGACAGTTGCACAATGTAATGTGTTTCCATTAACAGTTCAGGGCACTTAGATTTTGCTGTTTTACTACCAGAATGACTTCACTCTCTTTTTTATAAGTTCTGCTATATTGTCTGCAGAGTGTGTACAGCCAGTTTATCTAGTTTTTAATCTTTGGCATAGTTGAGCTTATAATAACTAATATTATTTCTCAGAGTATCATCTTACCAATGAACCAATGTTGTTCCATTTTTCCCAAACACGTCAACCTTATCCTACATCTATGGCACTATGCAACTAAAGAATTATCATTTGCTTGTCATTAACAGTACTGTGCATTTCTTTCTTTTTATCTTTGATTACAATAAATACCTAATACTGTTTCTCAGAGTATTACTTTACCGCTGAACTTTTCCATATTTTCCATATTTCCTGAACATGTCAAATGTATCCAACATCTATGACACTATCCAACAATTATATAAATATCATTTGTTTGTCATTAACAGTTTTACGCATTTTGGCTTTTAATTTTTGACCACAATAAATAACTAATATTATTTCTCAGGGTATTGAGCTGTTGTTCCATGTTTCCTGAACATGTCAAACTTATCCAATATCTAAAATACCACACATCAATTAAATAATAATCATTTGCTTGTCATTAACTGTTTTGTACATTTCATCTTTTTGTCATGTCCCAAGGCTTTCTGAGGTGTCTGTTTATAATTCCCTTCCTTCAAAAAAACAACAACTCTTGATGTAATTCATTGTTATAATCTTGCCATTCTCATAATTTACAGCTGCTTATAAATGGATTTCAACATGTCTTTAAAAACAAAAAAAAAGCACCTGACTCATTCTTGAGAACAGCCCGACAGTTCCAATAAAGATGTGAGATACAACCAATGGTCATCTGGGGGTATTAGGATGTGGGATTCATTGCTCCATTTTGCAATTCTCTGGTTTTTATTGCAACTGTTATGAAATTCCCAAACCAATTTTTGCAGAAGTAGGCAAAAGTCTAGCATCAGCTAAGTGATTTATCTAAAGGCTGTACCAAAAAAAATGTATTTTGTGCCATAGTTGAAAACTTATGTTATCAGTTTGAAGCAAAAATATATATTTTTAGATCATCTATTGTATGAATTTTTTACTTAATTCGACTAGCCTGCTAAATCATATTTCATTTTATTCCTTAGTTAGAACAGGGCAGAGTTGTGATTGCCAGAAATCTTACCTACCATTTGGGGAGAGTTCCTTAATTTTGCAAACGGACACGGCTGCCTCACCCCTGAAAACAGATAAGTTTGAGGCCACATTTTAAGGTTTCTTTGTTTTGCTGATATGCTGATTTGACAGGTTTCAGGTATTTTCCTTATCAAAATAACTAGCTATTTTCAGTAGTCAATGACAGAGAGACAACAGATAATAGATAATCAAAGTTGGAAGGGACCTTGTAGGTCATCTAGTCCAACCCCCCATCCAAGCAGGAGATCCTATACCATTTCTGACAAATGGCAGTCCAATCTCTTCTTGAAAGCCTCAAGTGATGAAGCTCCCACAATTTCTGAAGGCAAGCTGTTCCATTAGTTGATTGTTCTCACTGTCAGAAAGTTTTTCCTTATTTCCAGGTTAAATCTCTCCTTGTTCAGTTTCCATCCATTATTCCTTGTCTGGTCTTTGGGTGCTTTAGAAAATAGCTTGGTGCCTTCCTCTCTGTGGCAGCCCCTCAAATATTGGAAGACTGTTATCATGTCTCCTCTGGCCCTTCTCTTCACTAGACTAGCCATGCCCAGTTCCTGTAACCATTCTTCATATGTTTTATGTTAAGTTTGCATGAGAGACAGACACGGAGTGCTTCAAGCTCTTTGTTTATTAGTGACTACAACTCAGAACGGACCCACTTTGGCTGGGCTGCGGCTGCTACTTATAGCCAGCAGCCGCAGTTGCCAGCCAATCAGAGTGCAGGGTTTTCCCGCACTTTTTAAACCAATCATTTCTAACATTTTACAAGAACAGTTCAAACTAAACCAATGACTTTAAACCTGCATACATAACATTTTAGTCTCCAGTCCCCTAATCATCCTGGTTGCTCTTCTCTGCATTATTTCCAGAGTCTCAAAATCTTTTTTATAGTGTGGTGACCAAAACTGGATGCTGTACTCTAGGCGTGGTTTTATTAAGTCTTCATAGAGTGGTATTATTACCTCCCTTGATCTTGATTGTATCCATCTGTTAATGCAATTTAGGATTGCATTAGCTTTTTTTTTGGCTGCTGCTGCATACTGAGAAGCCTTAGAAGGGCATATAATGGGGATTGAGGCAGAGGTGGGCTGCACACACTGTAACAACTGGTTCGCCTACTGCAGAACCGAAAATGTGTGTGCGTATGCACGCCCCCTTCATGCACACATGTGGCTGCAAAAACATGGCGATTTCCTGTGCACAGCAGCCACGTTGAGTAGAGTGGCAAGACACGGAAACCAGCTGGACTGTCTAGGTGGGGCGAGCGAGCCAGATACATAGGATGGGATAGCACTGGGGTGGGGGGGTGAGTGAGCCCAGACAGTGGTCGAAACTACTGTACAGGTGAGCCACTCTGAACTGGCATCAGCGCATCACTGGATTGAGAAGTAAACACCAATTTTGAACTTAAAAAAAAATCCAAATTATTAAATGGGAAGGTAAAACGGAAAGACAGTAGTTCAATGGTAGAATTTATAATTTGCATACAAATAGATACACTTCTAGGTAAGACTATGAAAAGTCAAACTTTATCCTTATATAGCCTTCAGCTGCTCTTCTCTCATGCGTGACGCCTCTGGAAATGAATTTGGTTTAAGAAATCCATTTCTGCATTTCAGTTCCTTTCTCTACTTTGGCTACAATGACAGTGTGGTGCTTACACATCCCTTAATTGCTAGATTCTCCTACTTCCTTTTCCCTCCTGGAAAGCCAATGGCAATTGCTTTCCCTTCTAAAAGCAAGTCTTTTGAGGATGGGTTAAAAAAATGAAAAAGAAGAAGAATAGCTGCAATTTCATTGCTCTTCCAAGTGCTGGGACTGGAAGGGAAACTCTATCAATTTTACCCCGTTAAAGGAAACAAAGCAAAATAAAGCAAAATGAAGAAACAGCCAGCATTTCACAGTTGACCTCTAAATGCATGAAAAGAAACAACAATAAAGACTTGGCCAGTATTTCACAATTCTATTTATTGAAAATTTTACTTCACTTTAAGTAATATATAAAGTAGAGTCCAAACATACAGGTTTTCATGGCAGATAGTACAGCACGCAGCATCCCAGTATGAAAAGACCATCAAAGACAGAGGATGGACACTATTGGCTGGATTGCATTGTCTAGGGGAGACATGATAGCAGTATTCCAATATTTGAAGGGATCCTAAAAGATGAGAGGTGAAAGCTATTTTCCAAAGCACCAGAAGGCAAGACAAGAAACAAATGGATGGAAAGTTACCAAGGAGAGAAACAACCTAGAGCTAAGGAGAAATTCCCTCACAGTGAGAGCAAAAAACCAATGGAATAGCTTGCCTCCATAAGTTGTGAGTGCTCCATCACTGGCTTACAAAAAAAGACTGGACAGTTATCTGTCTGAAATGGTATAGGGCCATGATGGTGAACCTATGGCACGCATGCCAGAGGTGATACACAGAGCCCTCTCTGTGGGCATGCATGCCGTCACCAGCTGCTCTTCTGGTTTCTGGCGCACACATGTGTGCCAGCCAGCTGGTCTTTGGTTTCTGGCACTCCGGCGCATGTAAAGACCAACTGGCCTGCCCTTGCATGTGCACTGGCCAGCTGGTCTTTGGGTTTCTAGTGCTCCAGTGCGCACGAAGACCAGCTGGCCGGCACGCACATGTGCACCGGCCAGCTGGTCTTCAAGTTTTTGACACTATAGCATGCATGAAGATCAGCTGGCTGACACACACATGCACACGGCCCAGCTTGTCCTTGGGTTTCCTGCACTCAGGTGTGCGCGTGTGAGCATGCAGGTTCCTGTTTGGGCACCTGGTGCCGAAAAGGTTCTCCATCACTGGTAGAGGCTCTCCTGATTGAGCGGGAGCTTGGACTATAAGAACTCCTAGGTCCCTTCCAATTCTCTTATTCTGTGATTCTATGAGTGGAGGGAACATACAAATCTGCCAGGACACTCACCAGCACAGTAGAATGGAGGCATTTGCATGCAGAATGAAGTTGAGACAGAAGAAAGAACGAAGAGTACAGAACAAAGCTGAGCAAGCAGACCAAACTCTCCTGCTTGTACAAGTGAAAAGGGAAAAAAATATTACCTTTCAAGTAGAACTAAAAAAACTTGGGCGGTAGTTACTCTCCCAGTCAACTAAGACCGGAATGACATCACTCATTTCTGCTCTCCCACAATGGTAAGTGGCATGTCCTCATGCTGGCATCAGCAGAAGGAAGTGTGGATCAGCCCCGAGTCACTGGTGCTCAGTAATGTTAGGCAGACAGGAAGGTCAACCACAAAACCTTCAGCAGCCATGTCCCAAAGGTGCTTTTTTTCAAGAGGCAACTGGACTTTCTTGTGGTTTTTTTGTGGGAAGACATTTCGCTTCTCATCCAAGAAACTTGTTCAGCTCTGTCTGGGTGGTGTGGAATGGAAGGATTTATACTCCTTGGAGATAGCTGCTCATTTGTGTTCTTTTAGTGGGTCGTTTATGTTAGATTTGCATGAAGAGTCAGATGTGGAGTGCTTCAGTGAAGAGTTTATTAGTGACTACAGCTCATAACAGACCCGATTTGGCTGGGCTGCGGCTGCTACTTATAGCCAGCAGCCGCAGTTGCCAGCCAATCAGAGTGCAGGGTTTTCCCGCACTTTTTAAACCAATCATTTCTGACATTTTACAAGAACAGTTCAAACTTAACCAATGACATTCAAACCTGCATACATAACAGTTTAGGTCACCTGGAGGTTTATTTGTGTCCTCAGGGTCACCTGAGTGGTACAAATAGATGTGGAGCCTTCTTGGAACAGTTGAAAGGACTGTGTTGTAGTTTGCAGATAGATGACATCGTATTCCTCTGTCTCCATTGAGAGATTTTGATATAATTTTATAATAATAATTTTGACATAAGTGGCCTCTTTAGCCCCTCCATGGGAGAGAATCTCCATAGACCTTCAGCACCCATAAAAATAAGAGAGGCTGGAAAGTGACACCAACATGCCCACACAGTTTTATACATATGCATATTCCCAATTGCTAGAACATCACTGTCCTTCTTCAGATTTCTTTAGCAAGATTTGATTGGAGATTAAATCAACTTGTCTTCTCCTGTCAAAATCACAAGGAAGGGAGAGAGTGTTTCTCATGAACCTCAGCAACTTTAAGAACTGTGGACTTCAATTCTTAGAATTCCCCAACCAGTGGATGGGGAATTCAGGGAGTTGAAGTCCACAGATCTTAAAGTTGCTGAGGTTCATGAGAAAGACTGCCCCAAATTAACAATTATGGAGGAAGTGAAATTGTTCCCTATTTCCTGGGTGGGGAGCTGGCTAGAAATATTCAGCTTCTTGTGTGGGAAAAGCCAATGTTGTCCCCTAGAACAAATGACAACTCTATTTCTGAATGACACTCCCTTTTCCTCTCCTCTTGCTAATTTTTTGACTTCAACACATAATAATGTATTAAGAGTCCTGCTTATTTAGAGAGGCCAAGAACTAGATCTAGAGTAGAATAAAAAGTTTACAAGAATGATTTCTTTCACTTAGCATCCAAGAACTAAAAACAAAATAAGGTTCTACATTTAGGCAAGAAAAACAAAATGCACAGGTACAGTATTATCTTGCTCAGTAGTAGTAACTGTGGGAGGGATCATGGAGTCCTAGTGGACAATCACTTAAATAAGAGCCAGCAGTGTCCGCAGCTGCCAAAAAAGCTAGCATGGTTGTGGGCTGCTTTAACAGAGGGATAGAATCAAGATCATGTGAAGTGTTATTACCACTTTATAATGCCTTGGTAAGGCCACCCTTGGAATACTGCATCCAGTTTTGGTCACCACGATATAAAAAAGATGTTGAGACTCTAGAAAGAGTGCAGAGAAGAGCAACAAAGATGATTAGGGAAGTGGAGGCTAAAACATACAAAGAACGGTTGCTGCAGTTCGGTATGTCTACTTTGATGAAAAGAAGGACTAGGGGTGACATGATAGCTGTGTTCCGATATCTCAGGGGTTGCCACAAAGAAGAGGGAGTCAAGCTATTCTCCAAAGCACCTGAGGGCAGGACAAGAAGCAACAGTTGGAAACTAATTAAGGAGAGAAGCAACATAGAACTAAGAAAAAAATTCCTGACAGTTAGAACAATTAATCAGTGGAACATCTTGCCTCCAGAAGTTGTAAACGCTCCAACACTTGAAGTTTTTAAGAAGAGATTGCATAACCATTTGTCTGAAGTGGTGTAGGGTTTCCTGCCTAAACAGGGGGCTGGACTAGAAGACCTCCAAGGTCCCTTCTAACTCTGTTATTCTATTCTATTCTGTTCTGTTCTGTTCTGTTCTGTTCTGTTCTGTTCTATTCTATTCTATTCTATTCTATTCCATTCTATTCTACTCACCAAAAGTCTGACTCATGATTTTAGCTTGTCAATCCACATCATATTTAACCAAAAATCTGGAATAAAGTTCTTTTTCAAATGTGTTTCGTTTTAACTTCACATTGAAAACAGATGATAGACTTGTGGTATTCTGTGCTAGGAATGCAAAGTCCAGAAAGTTTCAAACCCCAAGGCTAAGTATTAAAACATACTTTATTAAAATGAAGTTTTCTCTCAGCTAGATCTTTCAACCTAGGCATTAAAAGATCCCTTCATGAATGTTTATACTCAGTAAAACTCTTATCTTGCATTCAGCCCCCAGGAGGAATGATCAGGTTCTCCATAGCATCTTCCCAAAGTAGACAAACAAACAGTATTTAAGTAAGAAGAACTTTAGGAAAATGCCTGGTGATATTTGTTCTTCACACTCGTGAGTATCAGAGAAGTCTCAGCAGGATTCTCTTTTTTTTTACTGCCAAGGAAACTGAACAATCGCTTGAGCTCTTTTGGAAATACAACAGCTCAATAAAAATCCAAATGCACACCCACCAAAGCTCTGCTACTGATTTAGTTATTTCACATTAACTAGCTTAATATATAGTCCAATGTTTGACTCTGTTGAGCTAGATGTTGCTGATGCTATAACTCTTTGTGTGTGTGTGTGTGTGTGTGTGTGTCTGTCTGTCTGTCTCTCTCTCTCTGTCTGTCTCTGTCTCTCTCTATCACACACACACAGAGACATAGACACACAGACATGGACACAAACAACCAGTGAGTGGTGGGCTGCAACCGGTTTGACAACTGATTCAAGCATTCAAAATATAGCAATTTGAAGTTCAACTGCTTACCTTTTAGGGCATCCCCGGTAAGTAGAACAGCTGAGGCATGGAAATCAGCAGTGCCATGCAAATCAGCTGAGCCAGAAAGACGGAAATATATGACAGGATAGGATGGGTGGGTGGGGCCAGCTGATGGTCGGAACTACCAGATCACTAGAACCAGTCCAAACTGGCAGCAGCCCAACACTGCACACAACCCTAGTCCCTAAGTCAGGGGTCGGCAACCTTAAACACTCAAAGAGCCACAAAGGTCCTAACCGGAAGGCCCCCATTCAATTCTGGAGCCGACCTGAAGTCCAGTTCCTCCACCATAGAGTCTCCTCCTACTGCAGCATCCTTTTTCCTCTACCTCTCTTAACCAAAAGCCCTATCAATTGTGGAGCCAACTTGCAACAGGAAGCTGCAGCAGAGGAATGAAAAGTCACATGTGGCTCCAGAGCTGCAGGTTGCTGACTCCTGCCCTAAGAGAATGTTGCACTCTTTGGTGAGCCTCCACCTTACTTGAAAGTAATAGGATACTGAGAATGCACACACTCACAGAGTGCGGAATGGGACAGCCACAGCCAGCTCACCACAACCAACTTGGCATCGATCAACTCACCACAGTCAACTCGGCGCAGGACAACTCACTGTGTGACAATTCAACAATTCAATTTAATTAATCAAAATAGTTAAAAAATAATTTGAATTTGTGTCATTCACATTTCATTTTGTCCCTCCTTTGGCATTCGTTCTTTAATTATTCTATTCCTCTATTTCTTCAATATTAGTGTAACTCTTGTCCTGTGGCAAGTTGTCCCATCGCTGGTGCAGAATGCGGCTGCACGGGTTGTGATGGGAGCTTCCGATACTCCCATGTTACACCCCTCCTGTGCGAGCTGCATTGGTTACTGGTTGCCCTCCAGGTGAGATTCAAGGTGTTGGTATTAACATTCAAAGTCCTTTACGATTTGGGTCCGGGGTACTTGCAGGAGCGTCTCCTGCCAATATCAAATACCAATTGCCCTGTGCGTGCGCACAAATGGGGACTCCTCAGGGTGCCGTCGGCTAGACAATGTTGGCTGGTGGTGCCTCGGGGGAGGGCCTACTCTGTTGCGGCCCCCGCCTTGTGGAATCAACTCCCTTTGGAGCTCCGTTTGGCTCCTGATCTTCGCTCTTTCTGCCGCGATCTGAAGACCTGGTTTATTTATTTTATTTATTTATTAGATTTATATCCCGCCTCACTTCCCCCAAAGGGGAACTCGAGGCAGCGTACAAAAGGATAAAAACAATTTCTATACAATATACAAACAAGAAACTCATTCATACCAACTTCTTTTGCAATTACCTTTTGAGGCTTTCCCTCCTTATGGAGGGTGTCAAAGATGGTTTTCTGCACAACTGTCAGGTCAGCAGTCTTTCCCATGATTGTGATTCCTACTGAACCAGACTGAGAGACCATTTAAAGGCTCAGGAACCCTTTGCAGGTGTTATGGCTTAATTAGCTAATTAGAGTGGGACACTTTGAACCTAGAATATTGCACCTTTTCACAATATTCTAATTTTCTGAGATTGTGGATTTGGAGTTTTCATGAGCTGTAAGCCATAATCATCACAATTATGGCAAATCACGGCTTGAACTATCTTGCTTTGCATGTAATGAGTCTACCTCATATATTAGTTTCACCTTTTAAGTTGCATTACTGAAATAAATGAACTTTTGCACCATATTCTAATTTTTCGAGTTTCACCTGTACATTCTGATCTGCATGTGTGCTCAAATGCACAAAATCTAATAAGTTTTCATTGAGCATTTTCTCTAATTCTAAATAGGAAATGTGCTGATTTTATAAGAGTTTGCATAATCCCAATAAGAGTAAAAGCCATAAGCTGTGATTTAACGGTTGAAGTGATGGAATAGAATCAGAGAAAGCCAGCTCTGAAGATCTCTGATGATTTTGAACCAGTCTCTTTCTCACAATCTACCTTTATAGAGGTGCTGTGAAAATAAAATTAAGGAGAAGTATAAAACTAACACATCATATATGTCACCTGGAGCTCCTGAAGGAAAGTCTGTACCTGTACATAATAAATCAGCAAAATATTCACTGTGTCCTAGTACAAACATGATGTAGGGAAAAAAACATTTTCTTAATTTTGGTTTATTGAGCAAGTAGAAGTGTTTCAGATAATTTTTCTCAAGACAGCTGAGTCACAGCACAATTCATAGAGCAGAAGAGATGTTCAACTGTAAGAAAGAGGCACTTTCTGACGCACAAGTTCTTTCTAGTTGTTGGCAGTGTTGCGCTGAATATATGGGCTTTGTTGGGCATTTCCCGTTTCTAAGGCATTGCTCATGGTTTGGTTCTTATATAATTCTAATTCTTTCAGACACCATCTTACTACGCAATTTGATATTACTGGTATGTATATTTCTTTTGTTACACTCCCATGTCTGCTTCCTTCACCTGAATTTATTAGTCAGCTTTAAAAGACAGCTTTTTAGAGATGAAATGTTTCTTCCTAGCAGGGAACCAAGTAGCAGGTTTCCAAGTGATGAAATCCCATTTAAAAAGAAAAGAACAAAGTCCATCTTCCAAGATAAATTATTTTATTTAGGAAAGCATCTAATTGGCAAAGTCCGTGGTAATTCCGGATTTGACACAACCCAGAATTACCCCACAATATTAGAAGTTAGAAACAACCCCCGAAAGTCACATTCTCCAATAGAAGTAATTCAATGTTGCTTGATGTCATAAATCTGTACTTCAAGGGGCCTAAGCATGGACAGCTCGTTTTCCCATGGGAAGAAGAATACCTAGCCTAAACAATTCTATCTCCACTCGTCCCCCCTTTGGAATGTGGCAAGCCCGAAACCCTTCCCTGCATGGCTGCCACAGAGAAAGTAAAAAAAAAAAGAGAATATATACTAAGCCTAACTAAAATGGCTACACATATGTCAATTTTGGGCTTGACAGATTGAAGTAACAGTGGCCAAATCAGGCTCCTGTGGCTGTAAGAACTGAATATTGCATAATTCTACTGTGGCCTCCAAAACTCTAATGAAATAACCTTGTAAATCCCAGCCTCACATGTAGGGGTATCTATAGGGGAAACAGAGGAGAATCAGAGTGACAAAAGCAACAATATGGCATTGCAACACAAGGCCCACCCTTTCCAATATGGCTTGCCACATTGCACACAAGACCCAGTGGAGCTGGCAGCATGATACATCTTCCTCATTTTGATGAAAACAGCCTCATCATGATGCTCACATACATGATACTGCTGCATCATCCTTTCAATGCTATGTGCTCTTCTCTCACCTACAATTATTAGATGCTGCTGCCCCCAAAATCTTGGTTGTCTATTTTACCCTGTCCTGATGTAAAGATCATATTTACTCCCAAAGGGTGCTTTTTCAAGAGGCAACTGGACTTTCTGGTTTTTCTTTGAAGACATTTCATTTCTCATCCAAGAAGCTTCTTCAGCTCTGACTGGATGGTGGGGAATGGAAGGATTTATACTCCTTGCAGACAGCTGAACATCTGCATTCTTTTAGCAAGTCGTTAAAAATGCAAATGACCAGCTGTCTACAAGGAGTACAAATCCTTCCATTCCCCACCATCCAGTCAGAGCTGACGAAGCTTCTTGGATGAGAAGTGAAATGTCTTCAAAAAAAAACCCAGAAAGTCCAGTTGCTTCTTGAAAAAACATTTTTGGGATAATCACAACATGGATTCCTGAGAATATCCACAGACATCATATTTACTCATTTGTTTGTTCATTTTATATGGCTGCACCTCCTGTTGAACTGACTTAAACAAGTGAGTGTAACAAGTGAACAAAATCCAGGATTAAAATAACAATGTAAATATTTGTAAAAAATATTTACACAGCCAACAAATCTTAAAAGTTTAAAAACTAATGCCTCACTATCCAACTCCCATGTCTGGGCGAACAGCCAGGTCTTAAGTGCTTTCCATAGAATCAGCAGAATTGGAGCCAATGTAATAATCTCAGGTAGCCAGATATTCCAGAGGGCACCACAAAGAAGAGACAGGCTTCCTGGGATCTGCTAGACAATGTTCTTTAATTGATGGATCCAAAAGCATTATTTAATTACTTCCAAATAATTACATTATCACTAGTCTGCTGCTTATCAAAATAAGTTTATAATCACTATTACAGTTTTTTGGGAAATGAATGTTTTGTTAAAAGAAATTCTTTTGAGGTATCATTGAGGCTATCAATTTGCAAATCATGGAGATGCCAATGAGCACATAACAGGGACATCAATAATGTCACAATCTAAATATTACCTAAATCAAAGATGAGACCTTTCAAATGTTGAATGGGAACTCTTAGCAGCAAAGAATGCTAGGAGCTGTAGTTCATCTGCAGTTTGGAGGGTTAGGGATAGGGCCATAGGTTTTTCAGACTTTTTTAGATAAATATATTGGGGGTGTGGATTTTTGTGAATCTTTCTGCAAAGTGCCTTGATGAATAAATAAACCAAATATATAGGAAGCAGTTTTATATAATTCATATTGATGGTCTCCCCATGTCAATGCTGGTCAACTAAGGAATAGGCAACCTCCAGACTACTTAATTATGATTGGGGATAGGCCATGACTTTCAATAAGATGAATATACTTATCTACAAAATAATAAAAAATGGAAATAGTACATAATAATACAAAAGCCCAAAGCTTAAAAAATACTAGATATAAAGAAACTTGACGTGAATTTTGTTTCAAGGCTTTGTTCGTTTTCATTCCTAATACTTTTATTCAAATTTCACTCCGCAGTTCAGAATTTTCACAGGCATACCAAAACCTCCTCTTTTTGTGGGAACAGTCATTCTGGAATTTTTGAGGTAGTTTCAGGTATCATTGAACAAGAATTACTTTATCGCACAATTGCCAAGAGAATCACCATCATCATCATTTTAGCCATTGTCTATCAACTGCAGGATGATAGGCCTCTTCTGCATGTTTCCAACCAAAATGATCCTGAGGCTTCTTTCACCTATTAGGCCTCCAATACATGCTGATGTTGTGATCCAATGGTGTGATTCAAAATTTTTACTACTGGTTCTGTGGGTGTGGCTTAGTGGGCCTGGCAGGGGAAGGATACTGTAAAATCTCCAGTCAGAGGTGGTATTTGCCAGTTCTCTGAACTACTTGAAATTTCCGCTACCAGTTCTCCAGATCTTTTATTTATATTTATTTATTTATTTGATTTGATTTGACAATCGCTTACAAGATAATAGGTATAAGTATAAACTTGAGTAAGAATACAGGAAATAGGTACGAATTAAATGGGGACAATAGGTCAGGGACAGTAGGCACAATTGTGCACTTATGCACACCCCTTACAGACCTCTTAGGAATGGGGTGAGGTCAATAGTGATGAGTTTGAGGTTAAAGGAGTGGGGGTTAGAGGATGTAACAACAGAGTCAGGTAGCGCATTCCAGGCATTGACCACTCTGTTGCTGAAGTCTTACTTTCTGCAATCAAGTTTTGAGCTGTTAAGATTGAGTTTGTATCTGTTGTGTGCTCTTGTATAGTTGCGGTTGAAGCTGAAGTAGTCATTGACTGGTAGGACATTGTAGCAGATAATTTTGTGTACATAGGTGGCATAGTTCAAGGTTGTCCAAGCCCAAATTTCAAGCCTGGTGATATGGGGTATTCTGTTGCAAGCAGGGGAGTGTAGTACTCTTCTTGTGAAATACTTCTGGACTCACTCAATTGTATTAATGTCCAATATACAGTGTGGATTCCAGACAGATGAGCTGTATTCAAGCATTGGTCTATCAAAGGTTTTGTATGCCCTAGTTAGCAATTCTATATTTCTGGAGAAGAAGCTTCATAAGATTAGATTTACAACTCTTAATGCTTAGGTCATTAGATATGAGTACTCCGAGGTCCTTGACAGAGTGAGGGTGAGATCAATGAGATCATATCCTCCTAGCTTGTATTTGGTATACTAATTTTTTTTACCAATGTGTAGGACAGAGCATTTGTTCATTGAGATTCGGAGTTGCCAATTGTTCTGAATTCTGAAGTAGTCAATTCTGAACTGGTCAGAACCTGTTGAATACCACCTCTGTGTTGATCCATCTTGTTTTAGTTTTCTTTCATGGAAGCTGTTTATCAAGTGGACAAGAAGCTATAGCAGATACAAAATGTCACTGGGTTGAATTGGGCAATTTTAGAAGTTGAATAATGTAAAAAAAACAGAATAGACTCCTAGTGGAATAACTGCAACAGATCAGGATAATATGTGTTTGAAGTCCACTGCTTTGGTTCTAAGCCAGTTTTTGGACCTCATGAAAAATGCTGTATCAGCATATAACTATATCAGAATGTAACTGTGATACATCAGTCAATGCCCAACTAGAATTAAATCTTCCCAACCAGTTGGGTCATGGAAGGGGCCTATTAGTGGCTCCCTGGTCCCCCTTTCTTATGAGACACATGGACTATGTAACACACTTCTCAGTAGTGCTCCCCACACATATTATGCATACTTCCCATGGAAATATAGATTGCCCTGTTTCCTTGGTGTTGCACAAACTAAGTAAAGCAATTGGCCCTTGATTTAGTTAGCAGGGTACCTATGAAGATTTTTTTTAATCGTTCGTTGAAAATTTGAAGGCAGTGTATTGCTCTTTTTTGCTTTAAACTTTTTTGAACAATTTTAAGGTTCTGCTGGTATTAGAGCAAGCTACAAATAGTCCAACAAATAAATAAAGAATTAATAAGTACAATTAATGTAAATTATACATTTTATTATAATTATGCACATTTCAAACACATAGCACATTTCAAATTTAAACAACTATGAAACATTGATTTGTTTTGTCACAAAGCAATTGTTTTTGTTTTCTACTTTACTTTTTCACCCTCAAACTTTGATCATAGTGTCGAGATGTGATTCTTCTCCAACTAACCCTTTTTGATTGCATCTGCTAGTTTTTCTTAAAATGTTAACTGAAATACAATGGATTAGTAATAACTCAGGCCTATCTGGGTTACAGAGAACTGAGTTGTATTTCCTTAGATGGTATAATACAGGTGAAACTCGAAAAATTAGAATATTATGCAAAAGTTCATTTATTTCAGTAATGCAACTTAGAAGGTGAAACTAATATATGAGATAGACTCATTACATGCAAAGCAAGATAGTTCAAGCCGTGATTTGTCATAATTGTGATGATTATGGCTCACAGCTCATGAAAACCCCAAATCCACAATCTCAGAAAATTAGAATATGACATGCAATCAATAAAAAAAGGATTGTACATAGAACAATATTGGACCTCTGAAAAGAATAAGCATGCATATGTACTCAGTACTTGGTTTGGGCCCCTTTTGCAGCAATTACTGCCTCAATGTGGTGTGGCATGGAAGCTATCAGCCTGTGGCACTGCTGAGGTGTTATGGAAGACCAGGATGCTTCAATAGCGGCCTTCAGCTCTTCTGCATTCTCTCATGTCTCTCATCTTTCTCTTGGCAATACCCCATAGATTCTCTATGGGGTTCAGGTCAAGCGAGTTTGCTGGCCAATCAAGCATAGTAATCCCACTGTCATTGAACTGGGTTTTGGTGCTTTTGGCAGTGTGGGCAGGTGCCAAATGAAGTCAGCATCCCCATAAAGCTCGCTCTGGAAGGAAGCATGAAGTGCTCCAAAATCTCCTGGTAGACAGCTGCGTTGACCCTGGCGTTAATGAAGCACAGTGGACCAACACCAGCAGATGACATGGCTCCCCAAATCAACACAGACTGTGGAAACTTCACACTGGACTTCAAGCATCTTGCAGTGTGTGCCTCTCCATTCTTCCTCCAGACTCTGGGTCCTTGGTTTCCAAATGAGAAGCAAAAGTTGCTCTCATCAGAAAAGAGGACTTTGGACCACTGAGCAACAGACCAGGTCTGTTTTTCTTTAGCCCAGGTAAGACGCTTCTGACGTTGTTTGTTGTTCAGGAGTGGCTTGACAAGAGGAATACAACATTTGAAGCCCATGTCCAGGATCCGTCTACGTGTGGTAGCTCTTGATGCACTGACTCCAGCCTCAGTCCACTCCTTGTGAAAGTCCCCAACACTTTTGAATGGCCTTTTCCTGACAATTCTCTCCAGGCTGCGGTCATCCCTGCTGCTTGTGCACGTTTTTCTTCCACACTTTTCCCTTCCACATAACTTTCTATTAATGTGCTTTGATACAGCACTTTGGGAGTATCCAACTTCTTTTGCAATTACCTTTTGAGGCAATTACCTTTTAAGGAAGGTGTCAACGATGGTTTTCTGCACAACTGTCAGGTCAGCAGTCTTTCCCATGATTGTGATTCCTACTGAACCAGACTGAGAGACCATTTAAAGGCTCAGGAACCCTTTGCAGGTGTTATGGCTTAATTAGCTAATTAGAGTGGGACACTTTGAACCTAGAATATTGCACCTTTTCACAATATTCTAATTTTCTGAGATTGTGGATTTGGAGTTTTCATGAGCTGTAAGCCATAATCATCACAATTATGGCAAATCACGGCTTGAACTATCTTGCTTTGCATGTAATGAGTCTCACATATTAGTTTCACCTTTTAAGTTGCATTACTGAAATAAATGAACTTTTGCAGGATATTCTAATTTTTCAAGTTTCACCTGTAATCCATCTGCTCATTCAGAGTAGGCATTACCAAATGTTCCTCAGATTTTAACTTCAAAAGAACCGGGAATGAGGTAAGTACTGTATGTTAACATGCACTATTATAAACATGGTGTACTCATTTTCACCGGTTGTCTGTAAAAACTACTGTGAGGCATCCTACTACATCATCTTTCTGGAAATAGTTTGTCATCCCTTGTTTCTAATATGTATTGGGTCTTTCTGGTTTATCCATCATTTTCCAAATGGTCTCCTTTCCAAGGACTAAACAGGATTGACCCTGTGTAGCATCCAAGATTAAACAAAATTCAGTTGTTGAGTTGGTTTTTTCCCCTAAACATCTCCAGACCCAGCTTATTTTTGGCTTTCCATTGTAGGACATAAGGATAACTTCTTCTGCCATTTCTTCTCCCTCTTCCAAAAGGTGAACTTGAAATTATCCTAAAGCAAAACTGTCTTCAGAAACAGCTTCGTCGATTTTTGCTTTTCCCTATTACCTTTGATTCGAATATCTTGGGGCACAGCTAATCAGGTTATGCAAAGCTTCAAAGGGATGTTTGTTTTGGCCAAGGTTGGTGTGAAGTAATATCACACCACCAACTAGAGCATACAAAACATTTGTAAGACCAATACTTGAATACAGCTCATCAGTCTGGAACCCACATCACGTATCTGATATTAACACAGTTGAGAAAGTCCAGAAATATTTCACAAGAAGAGTTCTCCACTCCTCTACTCATTGCAGAATACTTTAAGCTACCAGACTTGAAATTCTAGACCTAGAAAACCTAGAATTACGCCGCCTTCAGTCCAATCTAAGTATAGTACATAAAATTATATATTGCAATGCCCTACCTGTCAATGAATTCTTCAGCTTCAACCATAACAATACAAGAGCACACAATAGATACAAACTCAAGGTAAACCGCACCAAACTTGATTGCAGGAAATACGACTTCAGCAACAGAGTGGTCAATGTCTGGAATACTCTACCTGACTCTGTGGTTTCTTCCCCAAACCCCAAAATCTTTAACCTTAGACTGTCTACTATTGACCTCACCCCTTTCCTAAGAGGTCTGTAGGGGCGTGCATAAGCACCAACGCCTACCGTCCCTGTCCTATTGTTTCTTTTTTTTTCTTATATGTATCCATTTCATGTATTCATAACTATGTTAATACTTATACCTGTTATCTTAAATAAATAAATAAATAAATAAATAAATAAATAAATGTTTGTTTTGGCCAAGGTTTGTGTGAAGTAATCCTTCCACACTACTTAATGAAGCAAGCAATGCAGCATCCTCTCAAGCAAAAAGAATGATACAAGACCCTCAGCAGTAGCATAACTAAAGCTCCACCCCTTTCTGATACCCA
Source organism: Naja naja (assembly GCA_009733165.1). NCBI lineage: Eukaryota > Metazoa > Chordata > Lepidosauria > Squamata > Elapidae > Naja > Naja naja. Next base: position 46,457,839 of record CM019152.1, read on the forward strand.
CCAGAAAAGTATGAGCATCAAAGCATTCTCATGTTCTCCTGCACTGGTGTTACCTAACTTGGTAATTAAGCATCTGTAAGCAAACAATCAAACTCAGAGAGCACCAAGATCCTCATAGTTCAACCCCAAATATCATCTATCGGTTATCCTGTTCATATTTCTCCCAAAAGATACCAGAACCTGAATCCCCTACAATTTTGGATAATCTCCCTGACTTGATAACTTGATATCATCCAGTTATGTAAATTTTATATCACAGACTTTAGAATTATCTGTTTACATCTTTCCTAGAGTAAATAGTAATCCCAGTTATGGCAGAGGGTCAATATGCACCTGAGTTTCCTACATCCTGATTCAGTGCTGTAACCCCAAAATCAAGAAGCATTTCTATGATACATTTTAATACACACACACACACACACACACATATGTATACACATACACACACACACACACACACACACACATATATGCAGGTTTTGGCATGTTTGAGTCTTTTCCCGTGTAAGATTGAGAGTATCTTGGCGACGTTTCGATGAGGTCCCACTTGCCATCTTCAGGCTGGTACTTTCGGTTTCGTGCTTGTGCAAGCAAAAGGAAGAAGCCAAAAGCACCAGCCTGAAGATGGCAAGTGGGACCTCATTGAAATGTCGCCAAGATGCTCTCAATCTTACACGGGAAAAGACCCGAACACGCCAAGACCTGCATACCTGTACCTGTGAAAATCTATGAAAACATATATATTATGTATTTCATGAGAAGAGTACTATACTCCTCTGCTCGCAACAGTATACCCTACCAGACTTGAAATTTTGGGCTTGGACAACCTAGAACTACATTGCCTATGGTTGGACTTAAGTGTAGTACACAAAATTATCTGCTACAATGTCCTACAAGTCAATGACTGTTTCAGCTTCAACAGCAACGATACAAGAGCACATAACAGATACAAACTCAGTGTAAACTGCTCCAAACGTGATTGCAGAAAGTACAACTTTAGCAACAGAGTGGTCAATGCCTGGAATGCACTACGTGACTCTATTGTTACATCCTCAAACCCCCACTCCTTTAACCTTAAACTATCCACTATTGACCTCACCTCATTTCTAAAAGGTCTGTAAGGGGTGTGCATAAGTTCGCTATCATGCCTACATCCCTGTCCTATTGTCCCCATTTATTTGTACCTATTTCCTGCATTCTTAGCCAAGTTTACACTTACACCTATTATCTTGTAAGTGATTGACAAATCAGATAAATAAAAAAATAAAATAAAATAAATAAATATTAAATAAGTTCATCAATCAAGAACAATGATGATGTTTTCCCACAGTCCTTTGTGGCAAACATGGGAAACATAACATGAACATTTAGAAATTGGCACCCTCAGCCACAGTTTCCTCATCCTGCTTTCTTGAAATGACAACTTCTGCTTCTTCCAGTCTTTCACAATCAATATACGTGAAGCAGTGAAATTTTTACAAGTAATATGATCCCCATATCGTCCACCTATTTTAGATTCTATCTTCAACATTTAATATTGGCCAACTCACTCTTTAATGACCAAGTGCCAGATGTGATCATTTCAGACACGCAGCTTTTGTCCAATTGTGCTTATCCTAGGCAATGCTAGAATGCCTACTTCAGCATATGATCTCACTTGATTTCATGAATGAGATAAGTGTCAAAAAAGGAAAGTGATTAAGAAACTGGATGTATACTGTTAGTGTCTATTATCTTGTAAGCGATTGACAAATCAAATAAATAAAAATAGAATAAATTCTAGTAGACATTACAGGAATATTTGTTTAGTTCACAACTAAAGGTCAGTTTATAAAAGTTATTTTATATTTTTCAAACCACTACAACAACTGAAAGTAATAAGTATTTTATTGATTGTCCTTTGAAATAAATAGTGCTATAAATTGTGCATTGAAGTTCAGCTACAATTAACAAAGTGCATTAAGAAAAAAATCTATCAAATGCATGTATATTCATTAGTATAACATACAAACGAAGTTGCCAAAAATAAGTAGAAGTGGATCTCCGGTGATTTTGTAGATATCTCTATGTAGCATTCTTGGCCACTACATGCGAGTCATTGGCCATTACTCCTTTCAAGTCTTGTCTATCAGTACACCTATCCAGATATTGGGTGTACCCCAGGCAATGTGGTGTCACCAGTTAATCCTTTCAACTGAGAAATTTCTCCGTGCCTCCAACACAATTGCAATGCAATACAATCCAGATATTAACTCAGCCGAGTAGTCTTCCAAATTCTCTCAAAGCCAGCTATGTATTACATTCAGCTGAGAAAAAATTGCAAGATTGCAAACAAAAATAAGCATGGAGAAATGGACATAACACAATGTGCATAAAACCTTTACAGCGAATATTTTTTTAAAAAAAATCTCAAATTCAACCAACTCAACTTGAAATATTCACAAAAAAAGTGAAACTGAACAATTGCCTGCTTGAACTCCAACTTTCTTCAGACTCTCAGAAATGTACCGAACATTAAAGCTATGGTAGCCAACAAGCATATTTGAATGACATGTATTTAAGGAATGGTAAACTATGTAGTCAATTATAAAATACTGTATTTGTCAACATTATGTTTGATATGCATTATTTTCTTAGAAATGTAGAGCCACATAATTAGAAGAAATTCTGAAGATCCTCTAAGCAATTCTTAATTAGCATTATTAAATTAACCATAGCTTAATATGCTATTGTAACCAATAGCATTTAGCTATGTTCATGATTCTGAAGATTTCCAACACTTAATTTTCTAACATGATCATGCAGAACAATACATGTAAAACACAGAGGAGGAAGTCACAGTTTGATGGTCACGAGCTGCACTTTGTCTTTTATTATCCTTCCCCGTGGATTTCCATGAGGTTATTAGCTGTTCTTTGGCAATCAGATGAACATTTCTGTATGCTTGGAACAGCGTTAATCAGGGAGGCCAGTGAAGAATGGCAAAAATAATTTGATTTGTTTTTATTTCATTCAATTAAAGGATTTGTTTTTATTTTCCAGAAGTTTTAAACTACTTAACAATGAAGCCATACTTCAGGAGTAGAATTGACACGGATATTTTTTTAAAAATGAATGTGAGAAAAAGTGAAACTGAATAATCCTATTAAATTACTTATATCACTATAGGCCAACGAACAGGGCCCTGGTTCTATACCAGATTCTTATCTCACACAAACTTGAGTCCTATACCGTAAGAAATATTTTTACCTATGACTATCAAAACTTAGGGAGGCGGTGGCTCAGTGGCTAAGATGCGGAGCTTGTTGATCAGAAAGGTCAGCAGTTTGGTGGTTCAAATCCCTAGCGTTGTATAATGGAGTGAGCTCCCATTACTTGTCCCAGTTTCTGCCAACCTAGCAGTTCAAAAGCATGTAAAAATGCAAGTAGAAAAATAGATGACAGATAACAGATAATCAGAGTTGGAAGGGACCTTGTAGGTCATCTAGTCCAACCGCCCACCCAAGCAGGAGACCCTACACCATTTCTGACAGATGGGAGTCCAATCTCTTCTTCAAAGTCTCAAGTGATGATGCTCCTACAACTTCCGAGGGCAAGCTGTTCCATTGGTTGATTGTTGTCACTGTCAGAAAGTTTCTCCTTATTTCTGGTTAAATCTCTCCTTGTTCAGTTTCCATCCATTGTTCCTTGTCTGGCCTTCTGGCGCTTTAGAAAATAGATTGACCCCTTCCTCTCTGTGGCAGCCCCTCAAATACTGGAATACTGCTATCATGTCTCCCCTGGTCCTTCTCTTTACTAGACTAGCCATGCCCAGTTCCTGTAACCATTCTTCATATGTTTTAGTCTCCAGTCCCCTAATCATCCTGGTTGCTGTTCTCTGTACTTTTTCTGGAGTCTCAACATCTTTTTTATAGTGTGGTGACCAAAACTGGATGCAGTACTCTAGGTGTGGTCTTACTAAGGCTTTATAGAGTGGTATTAGTGCCTCACTTGACCTCGATTGTATCCCTCTGTTAATGCAACTTAGGATTGCATTAGGTTTTTTGGCTGCTGCTGCACACTGCTCGCTCATATTTAGCTGGTTGTCCACTAAGACTCCAAGATCCCTCTCACAGTTACTGCTTTTGAGCCTGGTTTCACCCATTCTATATGTGTACTTTTGGTTTTTCTTGCCTAAGTGTAGGACTTTCCTGTTCTCTACACTGAATTTCATTTTGTTAGATATGGCCCAGTGTTCAAGTCTGTCAAGATCCATCTGGATCTTGAGTCTGTCTTCTTGGGTGTTGGCTATTCCTGCCAGCTTAGTATCATCTGCAAATTTGGTAAGTTCCCCTTCTATTCCCTCATCTAAGTCATTAATGAAGATATTGAAGAGTACTGGGCCTAAGATAGAACCTTGTGGCACCCCACTGCTTACTTCCCTCCATGTAAACTTAGACCCATTAAGGACTACTCATTGAGTACAGTTGTCAGACAGTTGCAAGTCCATCTAGTGGTGGTGCTATCTATTCCACTTTTTTCTAGCTTACCAAGAAGTAGGTTGTGGTCTACTCTGTCGAATGCCTTGCTGAAATCTAAATATATTATGTCCACAGTATTTTGGTGGTCTACTAATTTAGTCACTATGTTAAAGAATGAAATAAGATTGGTTTGACATGATCTGTTTTTAACAAACCTGTGCGGACTGCTAGTTATTACTTTACTTGTTTCTAGATGTTGGCAGATCTGGTTTTTTAAATTATCTTCTCCAGTATCTTCCTGGGTATTGATGTTAGGCTGATTGGTCTATAGTTTCCTGGGTCTGTTGTTTTCTCTTTTTTGAAGATGTGAACCACATCAGCTCTTTTCCAGTCCTCTGGTAGTTCCCCGATGCTCCAGGATTTTTGAAAGATACGGTGCAGTGGTTCTGGGATGACCTCTGCCAGTTCCTTTAAAACTCTGGGATGTAATCCATCATAGGGACCACTTTGGTGGGAAGGTAGCAGTGTTCCATGCGCCTTCAGCATTTAGTCATGCCAGCCACATGACCACAGAGATGAAGATGAGCACCACCACCTAGAGCTGGAAATGACTAGCACATATGTGCAAGGGGAATCCTTACCTTTACCTATCAAAACTTAATCATTACGGCTGCCATCTTATGATTGTCCAAATTGTTGCAGCCCAGCTCTGTTTATGACTTCAGCCCCCTCCTTTCTTGCCAATGTTTCTTGAATGTTCCTGTCTTGTATTTCAACCACCGCAACAATTAACTTGTGAAGTGGGATGGGCAGAGAGAGCTCAATGCATTTTTATTGAGTAAATTTTACCCATTCTTCCTAATAAAGAAATATCTCTAGCTCAATTTAAGGAAATCAGTTTTTCTGTGTTTTTAGTGTCACAAAAGAGAGTAATACAAGAATGATGTAGATGGCTTCCTGGGTAGGATTGACAGTAGTGACAGGGGGAAGTTTTCACCTATTGTGGAATTGTTTAAAATATTACATAAACTGTTTAACATATTACATAAATTCACAAAACCACAGACAGTACCACAGAATGAGTCACTAAAGAACTAGCAGCAAAACCTATCGGTCCTCTATAAATACAGTATGTGATCCTTGGGTGACAAACATCACAGATCTAAAGTCTTCTCCTTTAGTACCCAGTTTGCAATTAGGGTCGTTATGAAGAACATCTTGATCTGTGCCACAGTTTTTCTGCCTTCTTTATTTGCTATCCCAATAGATCCTGGTTCTGCAGATGGACCAAGTGCTGAGGACGCAAAACTTCTACAAGTAAGTTCCATCAAAACTTCACATCATCTATAGCTTGATAGATTCTGCTGCTATCCTGAATTTTATTATTTTTAAATTAATTATTTACTTAGGTAATATAAATCTGTGTTGTGCATTCATAGCGTGTTATTTCTGCATCCATAACAATACCATTTCCCCCCATCATGCTACTCAAGTTAATATGTGTTGGTTTCTATGGTGGTATTCTATCCCTGTGCTGACTTATCCCATGCTTTCTAATGAAGTGTTTCTATCCTGATCTGACTCTTGTAATTGTTTAACTTCTTTCCATTATTGTTTAGGAAATACATAATACTATATGTATACAAAGTCTATGATAGACATTTCAGCTTAACATAAGCCTTTCCAAAAACACTGACACAAACACACACACAGAGAGAGAGAGAGAGAGAGAGAGAGAGAGAGAGAATGTTATATTTATGATGTCACAAGTCTTATGGTATCAAAAGCAAAATAAATCAATCAGTGATTTAAGAAATTGGCAAGTTTAGCAGGAATAAGGAACGGTCTTCTTTTGTTTAGTTGTCATGATAATTGGCCACATAACCAGAACTTTAAACCTGGAAGAAGGTGATGGTCTATCCATCAGTTGCTGAAAGAATTTTACAGGAGGCTTCCATAATTTTTTATTTATTTACAGTATTTGTCAAATTTATATGGTCACTCAGCTCACATGATGTGTCTAGTTTACAGCTCTATTAATTATCCAGCTGGCATCCTTATTGGATAACTATATTGTCTCTTCCTGAGGATATCAATTAAAGTTTGGCTGTTGCTTTAGGGAGTAGCCATCAGAGTAAATGAAAACTGACTGGCAGTGTTTGCTGGGAAAGGATGAAAATGGTGGGAAATCACCAATTACTGTACAATATAATGCACAGAGTAAATAAATATAGCACCATTTATTAGTATCAAGTCTATAGCAGGATAGAGAGACATAAATACAGGCCGGTTGCCAAGTGTCTGATTTTTTTATCACATGACCTCACCATGCTGCAATGATTGTAAGTGTGAAAAAGGGTCATTTTTCCAGTCCTGTTGTAATGTTGAACAATCGCTAAACTAATTGTTGTAAGTCAAAGCTATCTGTACACCATATAGATTAAACATAAAAATGAAATATATTTGCACCATAGGTATAATATCTAAATCTTTTGATGTCTAAGGGTTACTGCACATTTTAATTTCATACTTCCTTCGGAAACTTCAAGACAATTAAGACTGATAGTTTAAGGTGGAAGACAAACATCATGTCCTTAATCCTATTACTTCTGAGTCAGATTGTGTGTAATATTTTTTTGGTTGCCATTGCATTTTTAGAAGTGTAAGTACCTTTTAATGAAGGAAGTCTGTTTATTTCTAGAGGTGGGTGCAAATGATAATGACCTTTTATCCACAGAGAAAATAGACATATCCATTTTCTTCTCGATAAAAGATTTTCCTTTGCTGATTACTTCTTCCATGGCCTAGTTAAAATAAAAAAATGAACATCGAAAGAAAGAAAGAAAGAAAGAAAGAAAGAAAGAAAGAAAGAAAGAAAGAAAGAAAGAAAGAAAAATAGCATGGTATAAAAGATGCATGAAATGTTTATGATTTTTGTTTCTCATAATCTAGGTTTATCTGGACAAATTCTTCCCAACATATTTTAAAGATGGCCGCAGCCTGCAAGAACGGCTCAGAGAAATGCAGAAATACTTCCATTTGGCTGTCACGGGGAAAATGGATAAAGATACATTAAATGTAATGAAACAGCCACGGTGTGGAGTCTCAGATGTTTCCGAAGAATATAAAGCTATAAGAATCTGGAATAAACAAGTGCTCACATACAGGTTAATCATCATTTAAAGGCTTTTTTAAAAAATAAAAAGAACATTGGTTACATGATTTCTTGCATAGTAATATTTTGTCATTCTTTGTTACTTAAAGGATTAATAATTACACTCCGGATTTGTCAAGAAGGACGGTAGATACAACCATAGCAAGGGCATTCCGTGTTTGGAGTGATGTGACTCCACTGAGGTTCCAGAAAGTTTTCAGTCGTGCTGATATTGAAATATTTTTTGCATATGGAGGTAAGGCTGCCTGTTTTTATCAACTAGCTCTCAAATATGCATTTTCACACGATCCTATCCCTTTCTGAAGCATCTTTTAAATTCTCTCTACTTTCACTGAACATATTCAAAGAGTCAAGATTGACTAGAGTATAATCCAGAGGGTGTTTTCCTCCCTAGAAGGGCTGATGTTTAAATTGAAATTGTTCATGGGAAATAGTAGTCCTACTTTAATCTGTATTGGCCAGACCCCATCTCAAATGGTCATCCAGTTGTAGACTCCAATTTTTAAAAACTTCAGATAACTGAAGAGCCCTGGTGATGCAGTGGTGAGAATGCAGTATTGCAAGCAAACTCTGCCCACTGCCTGGAGTTTGATCCTGACAGGGCTCAAGGTTAACTTAGCCTTCCATCCTTCCGAGGTCGGTAAAATGAGGACCCAGATTGTTAGGATCAATATGCAAATAATGCTTACATTATAAACATCCCAGAGGATGCTGTAAACCACAATGGGGTGGTATATAAGACTAAAGGCCTTTGCTATTGCTAACTGGAATAGGTTCACAGAAAGATTACTGAGATGATGTTAAAAATTTTACAAAAATATCCTTTGAGGAGATATTGATGGAACTGGGTATATTTAATCTTGAGAAGAAGGAGAACATCTTTCAAAAACCTGAAAGGATGTCACACCAAGTTGAAGGAAGGCAGATTTTGAAAAAGATCCCCCTTTTCAATGCATGTGTTGAAGCAAAGATTATGTAGTAGTTCAACTAGATTGTTTCATTGACTGAAGAGTCTTTCCAGTTTATTTATTTATTTATTTATTTATCTATCTATTTATTTATTTATTTGATTAGTCAATTGCTTATAAGATAATAGGTATAAGTATAAACATAGTTATAAATAAAAGTTATAAAAGTTATAAAAGAACATTGGTGGTGCAGGCTGTTAAATGCCTAGCACTTAGTTTCAGCTGCCTGCAATTAGTGCAGGCTCGAATCCCACCAGGCTCAAGGTTGACTCCACCTTCCATCCTCTCAGGGTAGGTAAATTAAGGACCCAAGATTGTTAGGGGAAATAAGCTGACTTTGTAAAAATGCTGCTGGGGGGAGCCCTAGTAATAAGCAGGCATATACAATGGAATGAAGGCTATTGCTGAGTGCATTGGGTTGTGCTCCAAAAATTGTAAGCCGCTCTGAGTCTCCGGAGAAGGGCGGCATACAAATATGTATTAAAAAAAATACATGGATACATATAAGAAAATAAAAGAAACAATAGGACAGGGACAGTAGGCACTTTGATGCGCTTATGCACGCCCCCTACAGACCTCTTAGGAAAGGGGTGAGGTCAACAGTAGACAGTCTAAGGTTAAAGTTTTTGAGGTTTGGGGAAGAAACCACGGAGTCAGGTAGAGTATTCCAGACATTGACCACTCTGTTGCTGAAGTTGTATTTCCTGCAATCAAGTTTGGTGCGGTTAACCATGAGTTTTGTATCTATTGTGTGCTCTTGTATTGTTATGGTTGAAGCTGAAGTATTCATTGACAGGTAGGACATTGCAATGTATGATTTTATATACTATACTTAGATCGGACCGAAGGCAGCATAGTTCTAGGTTTTCTAGGTCTAGAACCTCAAGTCTGGTGGCATAAGGTATTCTGCAATGAGTAGAGGAGTGGAGAACTCTTCTTGTGAAATATTTCTGCACTTTCTCTACTGTGTTAATATCAGATATGTAATGTGGGTTCCAGACTGGTGAGCTGTATTCAAGTATTAGTCTAGCAAATGTTTTGTATGCTCTAATTAGTAATGTGATATTACCACAGAAAAAGCTACGTAGGATTAGGTTAACAACTCTTAATGCCTTTTTGGCTATGTAGTTACAGTGAGCTCTAGCTCTATTTCTATTTCCTCTTTCACTGCTTCTTCAGATCCTTTCACAGATTTATTAGCCCAGGCTTAAAAATTATTGCTGTTTTGACATCACTGCAATGATCTCTTGTTCTATGAAATGATTGATGGCTGTGAGATTCAGACTGCTTGCTCCTCTCTGTGAGTTCTCTGTTTGGATCAAATCACTGGCTATAGTTCTGATATCCAAGAGCTCTGATAGTTGGGTTTAAAAATTCAGATGACCACTAGATAGAAGCAGAGATTACTCTCTGCTTCTATCTAGTGGTCATCTGAATTATCTAAGTCTTTGCTGCCATCTGCTTAGATTCTTGCATCTGAATATGATGTTCCTAAGAATTACTGATGAGAATGATAATGTTCCTAAGAATTTTTGATTTCTTTCCTCCTTAGATAATAATCATAGAAGAAAATCTTTAACCAAGGAATACCTCTTAGTTAATATAAATTAGAGATATTGTCCTGTTTCAAAAGTATACAGTATTCATTAACAAATAAGTAGTTTGGGACAGATTCCCAAAAAATTAGTTTGGTTAACATTCCAATCTTCCTATCTCTCCTTCCCGAACCATCATTCACACCTTGAGAAATGCTTTGGAAACATTGAAATTCAGAAGGTCTTGTACCTAACCCAGAGGTTATCACTACATCACTGTCACCCATATTCGTATTACGTGATTATATGGATAGTGAAAATCTCAAAAAAGGAATAGATCTACTTAAGGGTGTTGAAAATGCAGCATAATGCTCTTAACCTACATATACATTGATGGCTTATATGTTATATTTCAAATTTAGCACACGGTGATGATAGCGCTTTTGATGGTCGAGGAAAAGTTTTGGCTCACGCTTACTTTCCTGGACCAGGAATTGGAGGAGATACACATTTTGATGAAGCAGAGAAATGGTCAGCGTATAACAGAGGTAAGTCACTCATTAACTATTTGAGGTTATTGCTCATCTATTTTAGAATGAAAATTACTGCCAAGACCATTAACGTCATAAACAAACCTAGCAACCAAGTGATACCCGAAGACCTCTGAAATATTTTCCCCTGAATTGTAATGTTTCTACAACTGGGAATATAAATTATATTTTATATTATACTTAGCTTAAATACAATTTTATTTTTGTCCTGGCCCCTGTCATGAGAGTCAAATGGAGTTCTAGCCATGAAAAAAACTCTACCTGACTCTGTGGTTTCTTCCCCAAACCCCAAAAACTTTAACCTTAGACTGTCTACTATTGACTTCACCCCTTTCCTAAGAGGTCTGTAGGGGACGTGTATAAGCGCACCAACGTGCCTACTGTCCCTGCCCTATTGATTCTTTTTATTTTTCTTATATGTATCCATTTCATGTATTCATAACTATGTTTATATTTATAGCTGTTATAATCGCTTGACAAAATAAAAAATAATTTTAAAAAGGCAGTAAGTATAGTCTTGAGATATAGGAGGCCATATATTGATTTCTGCTAACTGACACATTTTTCTTCTCTTTCGTTTTAGAGGTCAACCTGTTCCTTGTTGCTGCACATGAATTTGGTCATGCTTTAGGACTTTCCCATTCTAATGTTTTTGGCTCTTTGATGTTTCCATCATATACTTACAGTAACCCACAGTTCTTCCGTCTACCAGATAATGACAGACAAAGAATCCAGAGACTTTATGGTAAGTACAACCAATTAAATATGAACCAATAGTGTGCGGCAGCAGCCAAAAAAGCCAATGCAATCCAAAATCGCATTAACAGAGGGATACAATCAAGATCAAGTGAAGTACTAATATCACTCTATAAAACTTTAGTAAGACTACACCTACAAAACTGCATCCAGTTTTGGTCACCACACTATAAAAAAAAGATGTTGAGACTCTAGAAAGAGTGCAGAGAAGAGCAACCAGGGTGATGAGGGGACTGGAGATTAAAACATATCAAGAACGGTTACAGGTACTGGGCATGGCTAGTCTAGTGAAAAGAAGGACCAGGGGAGACATGATAGCAGTCTTCCAATATTTGAGGGGCTGCCACATAGAGGAAGGGGTCAGGCTATTTTCTAAAGTGCCTGTAAGCCAGACAAGAAATGATAGATGGAAACTGAAAAAGAAGAGATTCAGCCTGGAAATAAGAAGAAATTTTCTGACAATGAGAGCAATCAACCAATGGAACAGCTTGCCTTCAGAAGTTGTGGTAGCTTTATCACTGAAGGCTTTCAAGAAGAGACTGGACTGCCATCTGCCAGAAATAGTGTACGGTCTCCTGCTTAGACGGGGTGGGGGGTTGGACTAGATGACCTACAAGGTTCCTTCTAACTCTGTCAATCTGTTAGCCAAGTAGGGTATGAAGTTTCTAATGTTTATGGTGAAATGCATTTTAATTGCTCCCCAATCTTTGGTTGTACTCACTTTGTAATGGGTGTGTTGTTAGCTGGGGAGGACCATTAACTGGTACCTAAAAAAAATTATAGCCTGCTTTTTCTCTTGGAGTTCATGGTGTCTTACAAAGAGAAGATTCCTCTGATTTTATTTGACCTCCAAAATACTGTTGAAATTTATAATTAGGTCTAAGAGAAAGTAAGCAGATTGAAACCATCTACTGAAATCCATGGATGAAAGGGGCCTTTATTTTATTTATCTGATTTGTCAATCGCTTACAAGATAATAGATATAAGTATAAACATGAGTAAGAATACAGGAAATAGGTACGAATAAATGGGGACAATAGGACAGGGACGGTAGGCACGATGGTGCACTTATGCACACCCCTTACAGACCTCTTAGGAATGGGGTGAGGTCAATAGTGGTTAGTTTGAGGTTAAAAGAGTGAGGGTTAGAGGATGTAACAGAGTCACGTAGTGCATTCCAGGCATTGACCACTCTGTTGCTGAAGTCGTACTTTCTGCAATCAAGTTTGAAGCGGTTAACATTGAGTTTGTATCTGTTGTGTGCTCTTGTATTGTTGCGGTTGAAGCTGAAGTAGTCATTGACTGGTAGGACATTGTAGCAGATAATTTTGTGTACATAGGTGGCATAGTTCAAGGTTGTCCAAGCCCAAAATTTCAAGCCTGGTGATATGGGGTATTCTGTTGCAAGCAGGGGAGTGTAGTTCTCTTCTCATGAAATACTTCTGGACTCGCTCAATTGTATTAATGTCTGATATGCAGTGTGGATTCCAGACTGATGAGCTGTATTTGAATATTCATCTGGAACTTACTTACTTACTTATTTAGACTTCTCCAGTCAAAGTCCAACAATTTAGCCACTCATTACTCTGGACATATATTGGTTGGCTTTTTCACTGAATTTAGTTTTCGTCATACCATAATGGAGGAAAAGCACTAAGAAACAAAAGAGAGTTATAAACATCAATTGTCCCTGCTCTTATCCCCATAAGGGATAAGAAATGAGCAAAAAAGAGTAGCAAATAACCACCTGGCAAACCATTTTTATGTTGCAAGTTCCAGTTCATATACCGTGATGAGACAACCACTGTCAGCTAAGTGATACTTGGGAAATCAGAGGAAGTGGTCTCACAACAGAGGCCTCTCATTTCTCCTGTTGCTATCAGTCTTTGAGGTAGCATCTGGAAGTATCAGGAAGCTGCTGTTTGCCTAAGTAAGAGAATAACAGATTTGAAAGTAACCTTTAAGGTCTTCTAGCCTAACCTTGTGCTCAAGGTGGATACTCTATATACCATTTCAGACAATCTCTTCTTAAAAACCTCCAGTGTTGGAGCACCCACAACTTCTGAAGGCATGTGATTCCACTGGTTAATTGTTCTCACCATTAGGAATATTCTGGGCTGGTTCTCTCCTTGATTACCGTGTTTCCCCGAAAATAAGACACTGTCTTATATTTTTTTTGGCTCCCAAAAACACACTAGGTCTTATTTTTGGGGTAGGTCTTATATATTTATGGTGCCAAATAGTGGGTGTGAGTGTGTAGGGGGGGGTGTTTCGCGGGTGCATGGTTGCTCCCTGAAAAGTCTTCCTGGAACTGGAGATTTACACTAGGTCTTATTTTTGGGGTAGGTCTTATATTAGGGCAGGTTTAGAAAATAGTGCTAGGTCTTACTTTCAGGGTAGGTCTTATTTTCGGGGAAACACGGTAGTTTTCATCTAATGCTTCTTACTAAGGCTTTATAAAATGGCACTAATACTTCACATGATCTTGATTCTATCCCTCTATTAATTCAGTCTAGGATTGTGCTGCCTTTTTTGGCTGCTTCCACACAATGCTGGATCATATTTAACTGATTGTCCACTGGACTCCAAGATCCCTCTTACAGTTACTGCTATTGAGCCAAGTTTCACCTAATCTTTTTGTTTTTTTCTTACCTAAGTGTAAAACCTTACTTTTCTGTACATTGCATTTCATTTTGTTAGATAGGGCCCAGTGTTCAAGCCTGGCATTTCAAATGACTCCTGGCATTTTTAAACCCTAATGGACATGGGCTTTCCAATTTTATTCATTTAAAAGATTTGTCTGGACATCCATCTTAAACTCTGGGTAGCTCACAACAACAACAAAACCCAATAGCTATAAAATCATAAACCAAAAGTTTGGTGGCTCCACCATCACCGTAGGATATTGCACAGCCAGCTCCAAATATCCTCATTCCATCTATCTCCTCTCCCTCTTATATCCCAAAGATTCAGGAAGGAGCCATGTTTTTCTGATATTGTTTCCCAGATTTAAAGAATGCTTCAGTCCCTTTTGTTTATATAGCAGCCCTTGCCTGTTTCTTCAACATCACCTCCCTGATTCTCCACAGTAAGGTTGGCACCAGGTTTCCTAGATGAGACCCCACCATAGATTTATCTGATTCCTGATTCTGTCCTAACCAGCCTATTGTAGTGGAACAAAGCAGTTAACTCTTCTTTTTATTGAGCAAATCTGCTCTGGAAAAACAACTTATTTGAATCCCATTTGTATATTTATTGATTTTCACTCCCTTTAACAATATCCTTCTTTTTCTTTCTTAGGAACAAGGAAGTGAAACCACTGCAGAACACATTGTATTTAAATGGAATGGAAAAAATTGTATTTTTCACAGATCAAAAGCATTATTTCAACTCAGTTTATAACATAGTAAAAGCAGCAAAAGTTTGGTTGCCTGCTTGATAATGGGGAAAGACTAGTGGATTGTGCTTTGTTATGGAAGCTTCGTTGATTGCTGATTAGCTTCCTGGTCCAATTCAAGATGCAGATTACCAATTGCCAAGTGTGCATGTTCTGTAGATACCTTCACTTGGAAACAGTGTGTCATCTATCATCAAACCAACACCAATCTTGTTGGCATACAGGGAAACAACCAAGATCTGACTGTACCAGAAAGCCTTTGGAGGTTGATATATATCAGATTCCATCTCTCCGTTATTAGTTTGGGGGTCTGGTTATTTTCTTTTCCTTGTAATTATTCCTTGTTATTTTTTTTTGTAAGTGACTGGAGATCAATCAATCAATCATGATGGAAGGGACCTTGGAGGTCTTCTAGCCCAACTCCCTGCTCAAACAGGAGATCCCATACCATTTCAGTTTTGGGAAATGTTCTTGTACCTAGCTAATAAATAATCCAACCCTTTCATGTGTTGTGGTCCTATGAAACATTTGTGTTATCTTGTGTGTAATGAAAGTCTATGACAGTCTGATGAGTGCACAGGTGGGTGTTACCTTAGCATGCATGTGTGTGAATTTGTGTGTGAATCAGTTTTTGCTTTCTCCTCCAGTTGGGTCTGTATCTGTATTGGGAAGTTCAGGGTGCATTTAATCCAGGACATAAGTGAGAGAGCCTTTCTGGCATGTTCACAGGAGTGGGAGATGAATTCGGCAAAGCAATTGTCAGTTTCTCCAAGCTGGTTGACTTTCAACTACCCTCCAATTCAGGGGGCTAGACTAGATGACTCCAAAGGTCCTTCCCAAACTTACTTTCCTTGATTCCATGAAACTAAGAATACCACTCAGAAAAGGGATAAGAAGAAAGAAGGAAGAGCTGGTGGGGTTTCTCTAATCCCATCCAAACTGGAGAGTGTTAGATTTGCATGAAGAGTCAGACGCGAAGTGCTTCAGTGAAGAGTTTATTAGTGACTACAGCTCATAACAGACCCGACTTGGCTGGGCTGTGGCTGCTACTTATAGCCAGCAGCCGCAGTTGCCAGCCAATCAGAGTGCAGGGTTTTCCCGCACTTTTTAAACCAATCATTTCTGACATTTTACAAGAACAGTTCAAACTAAACCAATGACATTCAAACCTGCATACATAACATTTCCCACCTTGGAAGGATGGAAGGCTGAGTCAACCTTGAGTCAGTCAGGATCGAGCTGCTGGCGGTCAGCACAGTTAGCCTCAATACTGCATTCTAACCAGGGGTGGGCGTCAAAAATTTTAGCAATGGGTTCTCTGCCCGGTTGCTGGGTGGGCATGGCCATGGTGGGCATGACCTAGTCGACCTCCTGCCCCATGGTGGGGGGGTCGTTTTTGCCCTCCCCAGACTCCAGAGGTTTTCCTCAAGCCCTGGGAGGGTGAAAACAGCCTCATTGGGCTCCAGAGCTGTCTGGAAGCCAGAAGTGGGCCTGTTTCCAGCCTTCCTGAACTTCTGGGAGGCCCGTTTTTCACCCTCCCTGAGCCTCCATGCGTGCCCTGCACTTACCTGCATCCAAAATGGGCCACGTGGAGAGTCCTGGGAGGTATGGGGCAGGGTGGGCGGGGCCAGCCAAGAGTGGGATTTGGGGGTTCTCCGAACTATGCAGAATCTTAACTAGGGGCTCTCCTGAACCCCTGCAAATCCCCAGCAGCCCACCCCTGATTCTAACCATTTCACCACTATGGCTCTTTCATATGCATGAAAAAATGATAAGGCTTCTATTACGGCCACTAACTTTCTTTTTTTTTTTTAACCCTTCTGGTGCTAGATAAGCTCCAGCATGGAAGCAATGGACTCAGACAACAAAAAAGAAGGAAATAGAAATGGATATGTCTGCCTCATATTAATGTAGAGCATAAAACAATCCAGTTCCTGATTGCTCATGAATTGCGAGAAGCTTGCTTCAATCCTGAGTGGCTCACTTACATCATTACAGTAGTACTGAGTCATTGGGCATGGAAGGTGCACTAACTCACGCACACAAAAGAAGACACAATTACCTAGTGCAGAGTGCTTTAGATATATCGACATACCCCATCTTGTCCTGGTCAGCTTCCTGGATCAACTAACTCCTTTCATGACATATGAAATGCTTCAGAGTTAGTCAATTAATTCTACTTACTTCTGAGCATGAAATAATGTTTCAGAGATGAAAAGCAGAGCCTCTGTGTTTGTTACTTTAATGATTTTTCTTTTTCTTTTTAATTTTCTTTATTAAACAAATAGACAAACATCAACACAAACAGATATGTATTAAAAATGGAACGTGGTACAGTTATCCTCACATCAATCTTTGTCATTACATCGCTAAGTCCAATATTAGTATTATGTACTCCTGGTGGTGCCGTCAGCTAGACAGTGTTGGCTGGCGGCCCAGGAATAGGGCCTTCTCTGTGGGGGCGCCCACCCTCTGGAATCAGCTGCCCCTGGAGCTCTGGGTGGTCCCGGACCTCCGAGCCTTCCGCCGTGGCCTAAAAACTTGGCTATTTCAACTGGCCTACCCAGACTGATGGGGTGGAGGGTTTTTTAAATGGGTTAATGTTTTAGTTTTATGATTATGAGATTTCCCTGGGTTTAATTTATTTTTAACATTTGTATTATATGTTTTTTAGTATTGTAAACCGCCCTGAGTCCTTCGGGAGATAGGGCAGCATATAAATCTCATAATTAAATTAAATTAAATTAAATTAAATCTGTATACTTTAAATATTAATTTAGCCATTCATTATTTTCATGAATCTTCCTCATCTCTAGCCAACCATAAAATTTGTCCCATGTTTTACAGTAATCCGTATCCTCCTTATTTTTAAGTTCTTTTGTTAGTTTATCCATTTAATGATTTTTCAATCACCCCAAAACTGCATTATGGGACAGAAATAAGAAAAGGGAAAATTCCCCCCATTTAATACAATAGTGTACATTTTTCATCTTCCCAAAAAGGAAAAGATTAAAAGGAAAAGACATGACATCTCCAGTGAATGATGATTCGTGTGTTAATGTTTGCTACTGTTAAGTAAAAGAAGCTGTTGAGCCATGGTGGTGCAGTGGTTAGAATGCAGTACTGCAGGCTACTTCTGCTGACTGCCGGCTGCCTGCAATTTGGCAGTTCGAATCTCAGGGTTGACTCAGCCTTCCATCCTTCCGAGGTGGGTAAAATGAGGACCCAGATTGTTGGGGGCAATATGCTGACTCTGTAAAACCGCTTAGAGAAGGCTGTCAAGCACTATAAAGCAGTATATAAATCTAAGTGCTATTGTTATTTCAGGAACTATGAAGGTGTGATGAGGCAGGTGTTTTTATCCATCAGAAGCCACTTACCTGGGTTCCAGATTGGATAAAACTTTCTTCTTAGCATTTTTTCTGAATCAGAAGTTAACTAAAGACAAAGACCTTTGAAAGCCCTGTGGCACCAGAAGACCTCAGAGCATGAAGCTTATTGAAACCCTTTGAGGGAAAAGAGCCTGAATTTCACTAGGAAGAGCCCTGTATCCATGAATCAATACCTTTCAAGGGAAAATATGAACTTGGCGACAATACTGTGTATAAGGGAACAAGAGCAGAATTCACCGTTGTGGGATTTTAACCATCACTATGATGGAATTTTAATGGCTTTGTACAAGACTTAAAAGCATATGGGTCAATTCATGAAACAGTTTGGCAATCAATTAATGGTTATCTGTTTGCCTTTCACATTGAAAAAGTGACATCACAGAATGGTGCAAAATTACTTCCTCTTCTTATGTGATGGAAAGAGAATTTCCCAAGCTCAGAAGACTTTGTGGTTAGACAGTTCTTCACTGTTTGGGTAGTGTGGCCTATATAAACAATACATTTTGGAGATGTATGTCTTGTGTTAGAGTGAGGTTGAAACTAACAAAAGAAGCAGATAATTTATACCTAGTTTCCCACAAACCTTCAATTATTTTGAAGTCCACCGTTGAGTTTAGACAATTGGCAGCATTGCACTTTTTAATTCTTGACTTCCAACATTCACCTATAACTAAGCTGTATTCACACAACATGGTAAACTTTACAATGGTACACTCACCAAACTATTTTTATAAATATTTTTTATAGTGACCTATTGAATGATAAATTAAATAGCAATTTCCAGAAACTGGAAATTTGCTGAATGTCTATGGAGATTCTCAGTCATCCAGGTCATGGTTGTCTCAAAGGTGCTATTTTTCAAAAGGCAACTGGAGTTTGTTTTTCCTTGAAGACATTTCAGTTCTCATCCAAGAAGCTTTCCTCACATCCTGGACATAAACTGTTTCAACTCCTTCCCTCAAAATGACGCTACAGAGCACTGCACACCAGAACAACTAGACACAAGGACAGTTTTTTTCCCGAACACCATCACTCTGCTAAACAAATAATTGCCTCAACACTGTCCAACTATTTACAAAGTCTGCACTACTATTACTATTAATCTTCTCATCACTCCTTATCACCCACCCCCTCCCACTTGTGACTGTATGACTGTAACTTTGTCGCTTGTATCTTTACAATTTATATTGACTGTTTCCTAGTATGATTTGATTGCTTATTGTACCCTATGACTATTATTAAATGTTGTACCTTATGATTCTTGACTCTGACGAATGTATCTTTTCTTTTATGTACGCTGAGAGCATTTGGACCAAGACAAATTCCTTGTATGTCCAATCACACTTGGCCAATAAAAGAATTCTATTCTATTCTATTCTATTCTATTCTATTCTATTCTATTCTATATTAAGCTTCTTCAGTTCTGTTCATTTCTTGGAGTGAGAAGCAAAACGTCTTTAAGGGAAAACAAAGTCCAGTTGCCTTTTTTGGGTGGGGAAGCACTTTTGAGGAAAATTTTCTGGAAATTCTGATCACATTTGTTTCTTCTGATCTTCAGTATCTTATAGAAAATATGTTGTTTGCATTTAATCCATATTTTCTATATGAATTAATAAGAATTAACATAGTATAGAATTTTACAAAGGACATCTCCCTTTTACTGTTTCCTTCTCTTATATACATGTAACGTATCAGTTTATCTGAACTTGTAATTTTATTTCCTTTCAAATTCTTATTCCTGGGCCTGAGGATTTCCACTGATTTGTCTATCAATGCATTCAAATACTTTCTGCTTTTGCTAATTTACTTGAGTAAATTCTGTTAGCTGGCTTCAGCCAAGGGGAATCTCAACACGCCTGCTTCCATGTTCCTAATAAATATTTCCTTTTACTGTTAACATGATCGAAAAATAATAATTATAAGATTGGGAAGCTGTGTGCCTCACATCTTTAAGGTAAAGGTAAAGGTTCCCCTGCTCATGAATACTAGTCATTTCTGGCTCAAGGGGGCAGTGCTCACAAAGCCGAAAAGCCAGCGCTATCCAAAGACATCTCCGTGGCCATGGGGCTGGCATGACTAAATGCCAAAGGTGTATGGAACGCTGTTACCTTCCCACCAAAGTGGTCCTTATTTCTCTACTTGCATTTTTTACATGCTTTTGAACTGCTAGGTTGGCAGAAGCTGGGACAAGTAATGAGAGCTCATTCCGGTATGCGGCACTAGGGATTCGAACCACTGAACTGCCAGCCTTCTGATTGCCAAGCTCAGCATCTTAGCCACTGAGCCACCACGTTCCTCACATCTTTATTTTCTACCAAATTTGTCCCAAACTATGATTAAGCTTATGACTAGGAAAAAGGAAAAATAATTCATTATTTTTGGGATCATATTAACAATAAAAAGTAAATATTTATTGAGAACATAGGAGAGCTCTCCCCTGGTATAAGAAAAAGAAAGCAGCATATTATATCCTAAACTACAACTGTGTGCAGGAATTAACTGGGTGTGCAATGAGCTGGAAAAATTTTCTTTCATATCTTGCCTGTTTTAGGGTTTTTCAGCCTGTTTGAATAAGATAGGCATGTAATTGTACAAAATTAAATTCTAGTCTTATTCCACTATCTTTTTTAATGCTCTAAGTCTACAACAATTCTATTATTATTTTTTAATCTATGCATTTCTGTCCTGGTGTTCTCTTTCTATGTTCCTATTTCTACATTAGCACTATCTTTTCTTATCTTAACTTTTTCTTCTTTAAAACTTTCCTTTTCACCTGGGTCTTTTTGCAGCTAATCTCGCTGCACTTGCACATGAAAACCCTTTTCACACTTGCATGTGAAATCCTGTGGGGAGTGGGCGATTATGAAGTGTATTCATTTATCAGGCAAACAAGCAAGAAAGGAGTGTCAGGATTCTGGCAGTTACCCTCATTTAAATCATGAGTCTCAAGCCAAACTTCCAAAACTTAAAAAGGATTTATTGAGAGTTAACATGTCTGGCACTGCCTGGGTGTAGCCAATTCTGAGACACATAATTCATTGTCTCCCTTGACCTTGGTTTTCCCCCACCCCTTGGGTGTATCGTAATTCATATTCTCCAATGGGACACATCCAAAGCCAAGAGTCATCAATCATGCTCTCCAGTTAGAATTTTGCGCGGCAGAAATTTCAGTCACCTAGTTACTATCTTTGAAAACATTTATGGAATGCAGTTTTGGTTTGCAAGCTGCCGCACTGCTCCCCCCTCCCTTTCTGTTGGCAACTCTAAAAAGACCATAGAAATATTTTATGAGTTGACAAGGAGATCATATTTGTTCACAGCACTGATCTTCACTTTAAAAACTCTATTTAATTCAGTGATACCATAAAGTCTTTGCTCTATTGATTGCAGCCCTAAGTTACCAATAATAATTCTTAAGAAGAATAGTGTTTAAGCATGAAGGGAAGAATGAACAGACGGGCAAACACACAAAGAGTATGCCACCAATACCCACATGGATTTATATAATCATTTGAGATGTTTAGTAATACTCTCCAGCAAGGGTGTCAAACTCAAGGCCTGTAGGCTGTATCTGGCCCACGGGGTGCTTAGATCTGGCCCCAGGACCGATCTGGAAACAGCAAAGGACCAGCCCTTGGTGCCTCTGCCAGTGAAAACAGCTCAGGAGGGCCACAGGCAGCCCCCTTCCCTCCGAGCTCCCTTTTCACTGGCAGAGGGTTTGCAGAAAACTGGCACAGCCTAAAATGAAGCGTTTTTCACACCTCCAATTGTTGCAGCATCCCTGTGGTCATGTAAATCAAAAGTAAGATGCTTGGCAACTGAATCATCTTGATAACGTAGGAAGGGGGAATAACAGAATTGTGAAAGCTTGTCGAAGTTTCTCTCTGTTCTGTCTTAGACTAAACAACATCAAGACAGGGTCCCCTAAAGTTTCTTTCTCACCGTTCCTTCCATCTTTGAACTATGTGTCACCTTTTCTGCAATTCCTTCCTCAGTTTCCTCATTCTTATCTCCAAGTTCTTCTCTAATTTGTTATGCACTACTACATAGAAAATATCACCTGGTCATTATTTTACTTGCTATGAAAAATATTCCTAACCTTTCCCAAATTATTCCTGTGAAAAGGTATACTGTCCTTGATTCTGTTCATGTTGTTCCTCCTTCTCCATTATTAGATCATTGGAAGAAGATATCTCTACCATCTGACATAAGGACCATCTGATGATGACTTAGATATCACCAGTAAAGTGGTGAAACCTGGTGACAATGTCCACACAATTAGATCCATTGGTTTAGTCATGAAAGGGGTGAAATCATTAGAATAAACACTTAAAAGAATGGAAACTGTTGCAAAGTTGAACATAATTCCTTAGGAAAGTAAAATGAATTGAAATAGATTGTAATCTTTGTTTATTTATTGATCAAATTTATATAGTCAGCTATCTCACGATTTTAACTCATTCCCTCAGTTTTTCAAAAACAAATTCTATTTTGAAGAGCAATATATATAATAAAATAAATAACTAAAGCTAGAAAAAAAGTTTGCCTTATAAAAGGCATTAATTTGTAGATCACCTAGAGTTACGCTATGAGGGGGGATGGATGATTTCTAAATATGATATATAAAACAAATAAATAAAATTAATTGGCTTTAGCTAAGTTTAACTGTTCAAATAACATCAGTATGTAGTCTATTGTTTTATCTCATTAAAACTGTGCCCTACATAGATCACTTAAGCATAAGCATGTACAAAACTTGCAAACATTTCCGAATATTTCAACAGCAAACTTCATATGTTTTGTTCCAAACTCAGGGCAGGTAGTCCTTGACTTACAACCACAATTGAGCCCAAAATTACTGTTGCTAAGTGAGACAGTTGTTAAGTGAATTTTGCCCCATTTTACAACCTTTCTTGCCACAGGTGTCAAAATTACCACCGTTCTTAAGTAAAACACAGTTGTTAAGTGAATCTGGCTTCCTTGTGTCAGCTTGGAAGCCATTTTTCTTTGAGGCTTTTGGGCTTTCATATTCAGTACCTGGGAAATTGGTAGGGGGATTTCAAGAGCGGTGGAAGAATAGGGCCTTGGTGGCTCAGGCTGTTAAATGCCTGCATTTAAGTTCCAGCTGCCTATAATTACTGTAGGCTCGAATCCCACCAGGCTCAAGGTTGACTCAGCCTTCCATTCTCTCGGGGTAGGTAAATTGAGGACCCAAGATTGTTGGGGGCAATAAGCTGACTTTGTAAAAATGCCGCTTAGTAATAAGCAGGCATATACAATGGAATGAAGGCTATTGCTGAGCACACTGGGTTGTATCCCAAAAATTGTAAGCCACCCTGAGTCTTTGGAGAAGGGCGGCATATAAATGTAATTAAAAAAAAAAGAATAGCCACAACAACATTCCTTTCTCAGAAAGTCAAGGACATGTTACTCTGCACCTGGAGGGGAGTGCCTGGGGAAAGTTTCCAGTTGGAATGAAGTAATGGTTGGACAATGTGATGAATTAGTGGGTGCAGGAGTTGGATTTTGGATTCTTTTTGGGATCGGGAAAACTTGGAATTCTCAGATTCAGGTTTTCCTCAGATGTGCCAATATGACATCTCTAAATCTTTGAGAAGATGATAGTCTCGGAGTCTTTTAATTTGGAGGTTGTTACTTGGGACGCTGGCACCCTGTTGACTTTGCTTGTCAGAAGTTCACAAAGGGTGATCACATGACTTTGGGACACTGCAATGTCATGTGACTATGGGAATGCTACAAGAATCATCAGTGTGAAAAATGGTCATGAGTCGCTTTTTTCCGTGCTGTTTAAGTTCCAATGTTTAGCTTATCAAAGTGTAAAATACAGAAATACAAAGAAAATTAAAGATAATTAGAAAACAAGGGAGGAAAAGGGGAAGAGGAAAAAAATGTAGGGGAAAGGGGGAAAGAGAAAAAAGGATTGACTTCTGACTCCTTTTGGTGCAGTAGAATAAGGTAGTAACATAAAACCTCAATTTTTTACTTTTATGAAATAAAACCTTCCAGTAGATAAGCCTGGTATCTTAACCTCTAGGCCACTGTGCCCCCTACAAAGATAATAGTGAAAGAGAATTTGCAAGAGGTTCTTAATGGGAATCTCCACAGATTGTTTTAACAGCCTTGGTGGTGCAGGCTGTTAAATGCCTAGCACTTAATTCCAGCTGCCTGCAATTAGTGCAGGCTCGAATCCCACCAGGCTCAAGGTTGACTCAGCCTTCCATCCTCTCGGGATAGGTAAATTGAGGACTCAAGATTGTTGGGGGCAATAAGCCAGGAGTTATGTATGGTGGCCAGGCCTGCCCCACCTCTCGCCCCCACACAGGAATGGGAATGTCCTAGAGGCCGGTGGTCTAGGATTCACATTGATTTCGCTGGCCCTACCAGAGGACACACATTCCTTTTATTGTAGATGCATATTCCAAATGGCTAGAGGTAATCCCTATGGCATCCACCACAACTGATGCTGTCATCAAGCAGCTTAAAAAGCTTTTTGTAACCCACGGGTTACCTGATGTTCTTGTCTCTGACAATGGCCCTCAATTTACATCCAACCTTTTTGAATCCTATCTAGCACAACAGGGTATCAGACATGCCCTGACAGCCCCTGGGCACCCTTCGGCTAACGGCCGGGCTGAGCGAATGGTACGTTTTACCAAGGAAAAGCTTCAGCAATTGGGTCCTGGGGACATCACTGAGAAAGTTGAAAAACTTCTTAGTGTTCAGCACATCACTCCTAACCCGTCAACTAACTTATCCCCAGCAGAGTTGTTGATGGGTAGGAAACTTAGGTCTTCCCTTGACCGCCTTCATCCCACTTACGCACCCAACGCACCACTGGATTCCACTTCCAAAGTTCGTACTTTCAGTGTGGGTGATTCTGTGTATGCTAAGAACCTTATAGGTGAGCCTTTGTGGATTCCTGCTGAAATAACTCAAATCACTGGCCCTCATTCTTACAGGGTACAAACAGAGGATGGACTCCTCTGGAGCAGGCACATTGATCAACTTAGATCCAGGTTCCCTCAGGAACATCGCCCTGTCTCTCTCTGGTTCCCTCACCTGATGTGACTTCTAGGGGAAGGGGGGAACAGGAGGAAAATCAGCAAGCAAGAATCAACCCCATGTGTAACGAGCCATTACGACAGGAACCATCCCGAACCCTGTCACAATGCCAAGATCCATCCTTAGAAGTGGAAGATTGCACATCACTACCTGACTTGGGTGCTGACATTGGAATGGAGATGGGTTGGGAGGAGAGACCAGATTCTAGCAGTCTAGCAGGGTCTCCTTTCACAGGAAGTCCCAGCAGGGAAATGTCAGCAGACACATTTCCTCTCTCACTGGGTGAGAACGTTAAAACTTCTGAACCACAAAGGTCTCAACGTACACGTAAGAGCCCCACCTATTTAAAAAAATACATTAGATAGGTTGGGGTTTGGTATGGACTGAACCTAGTGGGGAGGGATGTTATGTATGTAGGTTTGAATGTTATTGGTTTATTTGAACTGTTCTTGTAAAATGTTAAATGGTATTGGTTTAAATAGTGCGGGAAGAAACCCTGCACTCCCATTGGCTGGCAACTATGGCTGCAGGCTATAAGAGGCAGCCGTAGCCCAGCCAACTCGGGTCCATTCGAGCTGTAGTCACTGAATAAACTCTTCACTGAAGCTCTTCGCGTCTGACTCTTAGTGCAAACTTAACAATACCCATTTGACAAGGCTGTCCTAAAGTTACTCATGATACATTTCTGTCTTTCCTTACCTAAAACAAACAAAAAGAACCCACTAACAATCTCACTTCCTTATCCTACTCTGTTGTGGCCCTCGTATTAATATTTCTCATCACATTGAGCAGGATGGGTGGGTGGGTGGATGGATGGATGAATGGAGAGAGACAGAGACAGAGGGAGGGAGGGAGAGGGAGGGAGGGAAGGAGAGAGAGAGAGAGAGAGAGAGAGAGAGAGAGAGAGAGAGAGAGAGAGAGAGAGAGAGAATAATAGCTAAAGGCCTTGGATAGGAAGACCAGAAAAATAATGACAATGAATCATTAACTTCATCCACGTAGTGATGTTGACAGACTCTATTTACCAAGGAAAATAGGTGGGTGTGGAATGTTGCAAGTGCACCAGTCAGTCAAAGAAGGAAAACAGGGCCTTTAAAGGTTAGTAAAGATGCACTGAAGCTAGTATACCAGGAACGCTTACTGAGACTGGAGAGACAAAACTTGCATGCAAGAAAGACCAAATGAAGAATAGAAAAGAGACATGGCAAAGCAAAGCATTACGTTGCCAGTAATTTAAAGAAAAAAATAGGAGGCAAAGCAATAACAATAACACCTGGCAATGGTTAAGAGCAGGAATACTGAAGAAAGAAACAGAGAGGCTAATTCTGGCTGCACAAGACCAAGTCTTAAGAACAAATGTATACAAAGAATTGAGATGACTGCAACCAATAGCAAATGCTGCCTCAGCAAAGAACCTGAAGAAACAGCAGGTCACCTGGTTAGCTGCTGCAAGAAGCTCACACAGCCTGACTACAAATAATGCCATGGCAAAGTAGCAACAACGGTGCATTGGAAGATCCACAAGAAAGACCACAAGCAAGAACTGGTGGAACCATAAAATAGAAAAATAAAAAATAGAAAAATTCATAGAAAACCTAAATTGCCCTGGGATTTTAGAATTCAAAGAGACAGGTACCTGCCACATAATACCTTAACAGTTGTTGATAAGAATGACAAAAAAAATGTGGATAATGTATGTGGCAATACCTGGAGACAGAAAAATTGGCATTGACAAAATCATAATAGGTCAATTGCAGAAGGCAGCTTTACTCAGAACAACTTGCTTCCTGCAATGATACATTTATCACCATCAAAGAACAACATCTGCCTGTCCCAGGACCTTGGGAAGAACTTGATAGGTGGACAAAAATGCCAAATCCAGTCTAAACATCTGGATGACTCTGTGACAACCCATAATCAGAAAGAGGAGGAGGAGGACGATGACGACTCTCTTTGGCAAGTTCAATGCTCCAAGCATTGCTGATTCTATCCACCTAACACAGCTTCACAGATAAGTAGGAACATTCAGCAGCCTATATGTTCTCATATCAGGTATACGGTGCCTGTTTTGATATGTTTATAACGTTTTAGTGCTCCATTTCTAAGTTATCGCAATGCTGTTTGTGAAAGAGATGAGCCGTCAGGTTTGAAATGAATGATTGCACTTTACTTTAAAGGCACTGCACTTTAAAATCATTTCAATGGCACGCTTGATGAAAGTCACACATGTGGATGATGCGATGGGTAATAACAGAATAACAGAGTTGGAAGGGACCCTGTAGGACATCTAGTCCAACCTCTCACCCAAGCAGGAGATCCTACACCATTTCTGACAGATGGCAGTCTGTCCGTGAAACCTGTAGCATGAGCTCTGACCTCTTCAGTGGAGAAGCAAGATTATGGTTGTCACAGAATCATGACTACAGTATTTAAAAAATAGATTTGTACACAGTGACTAAACGTTGTGCTAAAATTGTCCAATACAAGCTAAAGGTTGACACAACATGTCAGCCTTCCCACCTATACTATACAGGATACACACTATATGACCTACTTCTATTTGAGGCTACATAAACAGCATGTTGCAAACCTGAAAGTACAAATCTTCCAGTTTCTGTTGTTGTTATTATTATTATTATTGTTATGTATGCAGGTTTGAATGTCATTGGTTTAGTTTGAACTGCTCTTGTAAAATGTGTCATGGGACACTATTCACAGACTACTCCCAAACATTCAGAAGAAACATTTCCAGAAGCAAGCACTGACTCTTAAGGACTACCAAGGGAACAAGATTCCAGTAGTTGGAACAAGAGAATTCAACGTGAAGTTCAAGGGCCACAGCAAACATTTGCCCCTGACCATCGTGGACAAGGATCGCCCAAGCTTGCTGGGACTTGAGTGGTTCAATCCATTAGGCATCGAGGTGACTGGCATCAATCACGTGAGCAACACTGAATGGGAGGAGGCCTTGAAGTCTGAGTTTCCAGAGGTCTTCAGCGACGGATTGGGCAAGTATATGGGGACCCCTATCACTTTCAACCTAGATCCCAAGGTGCCCCCAATTCGTTTAAAGCCCAGAAGGGTCCCATTTGCTTTAAAGAAAAAAATTGATGCACAATTAGATAAACTAATAGCTCAAGGAGTTTTAGAGCCCACTGACCACTCCAGATGGGAGACACCCATAGCCAAAGACACTTTATTGGCTCCTGTTATAGGCTGGATCAAGAAAGGTTGGCCTTTTCAAGACCTACCTCACCTTGCCCAATCTTTTAAATCCAGGCAAACTGAATTATCTGTATTAAGAGGATGTATTTTGTGGGGTAACAGGGTGGTTATTCCTGTAAAACTGCAAAAAGAGGTTTTGGAAATGCTACATGAGGGTCATCCAGGTATTGTAAGGATGAAGGGATTGGCCAGGAGTTATGTATGGTGGCCAGGTATTGACAAAATGGTTGAAAACTGGGTTGCATCTTGTCCCAACTGTCAGGTAGTCAGGCCTGCCCCACCTCTCGCCCCCACACAGGAATGGGAATGTCCTAGGGGCCCGTGGTCTAGGATTCACATTGATTTCGCTGGCCCTACCAGAGGACACACATTCCTTATTATAGTAGATGCATATTCCAAATGGCTAGAGGTCATCCCTATGGCATCCACCACAACTGATGCTGTCATCAAGCAGCTTAAAAAGCTTTTTATAAGCCACGGATTACCTGATGTTCTTGTCTCTGACAATGGCCCTCAGTTTACATCCAACCTTTTTGAATCCTATCTAGCACAACAGGGTATCAGACATGCCCTGACAGCCCCTGGGCACCCTTCGGCTAACGGCCGGGCTGAACGCATGCTATGTTTTACCAAAGAAAAGCTTCAGCAATTGGGCCCTGGGGACATCACTGAGAAAGTTGAAAAACTTCTTAGTGTTCAGCACATCACTCCTAACTCATCAACTAACTTATCCCCAGCAGAGTTGTTGATGGGTAGGAAACTTGGGTCTTCCCTTGACCACCTTCATCCCACTTATGCACCCAACGCACCACTTGATTCCACTAGCAAAGTTTGCACCTTCAGTGTGGGTGATTCTGTTTATGCTAAGAACCTTATGGGTGAACCTTCATGGATTCCTGCTGAAATAACTCAAATCACAGGCCCTCGTTCTTGCAGGGTGCAAACAGAGGATGGAGTCCTCTGGAGCAGGCACATTGATCAGCTTAGATCCAGATTACCTCAGGAACATCGCAATTGTTCCTCTCTAGTTCCCATACCTAATGCCTTTTCTAGGGGGGAGGGGGAGGGCATGAGGATAATCAGCAAGCAAGAATCAACCCAATGTGTAACGAGCCATCACGACAGGAACCATCCCAAAACCTGTCACAATGCTAAAATCCATCCTTACAAGTGGAAGATTGCACATCACTACCTGACTTGGGTGCTGACATTGGGTTGGAGATGGGTTGGAAGGAGAGACCAGATTTTAACAATCAAACAGGGTCTTCTTCCACTGGAAGCCCGAGTAGGGAAATGTCAACAGACACATTTCCTCTCTCACTGGGTGAGAACATTGAAACTTCTGAACCACGAAGGTCTCAAGATACACGTAGGAGCCCCACCTATTTAAAAGAATACATTAGATAGGTTGGGGTTTGAGTGTGGACTGAACCTAGTGGGGAGGGGTGTTATGTATGCAGGTTTGAATGTCATTGGTTTAGTTTGAACTGTTCTTGTAAAATGTCAGAAATGATTGGTTTAAAAGTGGGAAAACCCTGCATTCTGATTGGCTGGCAACTGCAGCTGCTGGCTATAAGTAGCAGCCGCAGCCCAGCCAAATCGGGTCTGTTATGATATGTAGTCACTAATAAACTCTTCACTGAAGCACTCCGCATCTGACTCTTCATGCAAACTTAACTATTATTATTATTATTATTATTATTATTATTATTATTATTGCTATTATTAATTAAATTTATATCCCGCCTCACTTCCCCCAACGGGGAACTCAAGGCAGCATACAACAAGATAAAAACATTTCCTATACAGTATAAAAACAAAAACTCATTCATATCAATTCAGACATACGCGGGGAAGAACAAGGTCTCAATGCCATGCCCTCTGACAAAGCCAGGTCTTAACGGCTTTGCGGAAGGCAAGTAGATTAGGGATGATTCTAATCTCTGCGGGGAGCATATTCCAAAGGGACGGCGCCACTACAGAGAAGGCCCTAGCCCGTGGACCCACCAGCCAACATTGCCTGGCCAACGGTATCTAGAGCAAGCCCTCCCTGTGAGATCTAACCGGGCGCTCGGAGGCATAAGGTAAGAGTAGGCAGTCTCGCAGGTATCCCGCTCCTAAGCCATGAAGGGCTTTAAAAGTTGTCACTAGCACCTTGAATTGGACCCGGAAGACCACCGGTAACCAATGCAGCTCGCGTGGGAAGTTATAGCGTGGGAAGTTAGGGAGGATGCCTTCCAAACCTATTTCTCTATCCGTTATGCAGCTGCAGGCTGAACCCACCCTTATCTTATATGTGGTACCTTGCTCAATAGCAGTAACTGTGAGAGGGATCTCAGAGTCCTAGTGGACAACCATTTAAATATGAACCAACGGTGTGTAGCAGCTGCCAAAAAAGCCAACACAGTCCTAGGCTGCATAAACAGAGGGATAGAATCAAGATCACGTTAAGCATTAATACCACTTTGTAATGCCGTTGTAAGGCCACACTTGGAATACTGCATTCAGTTTTGGTCACCACGTTGTAAAAAAGATGTTGAGACTCTAGAAAGAGTGCAGAGAAGAGCAACAAAGATGATTAGGGAAGTGGAGGCTAAAACATATAAAGAACAGTTGCTGGAACTGGGTATGTTTAGTCTGATGAAAAGAAGAACTAGGGAAGACATGATAGCAATGTTCCAATATCTCAGGGCCTGCCAAAAAGAAGAGGGAGTCAAGCTATTCTCCAAAGCATCTGAAGGCAGGAGAAGAAGCAAGAGATGGAAGCTAATCAAGGAGAGAAGCAACTTAGAACTAAGGAGAAATTTCCTGACAGTTACAACAATTAATCAGTGGAACAACTTGTCTCCAGAAGTTGTGAATGCTCCAACACTGGAAGTTTTTTAAAAGATGTTGAGTAACCATTTGTCTGAAGTGGTGTAGAGTTTCCTGCCTAGGCAAGGGGTTGGACTAGAAGACCTCCAAGGTCCCTTCCAACTCTGCTATTCTATTCTATTCTATTCTATTCTATTCTATTCTATTCTATTCTATTCTTATCTGATCACTTCCCATGCAGTATCTCTTTCCCCCATTTCTCAAGATCTTTCTGACCTACCATTATGACATGCACAACACAACATAAATAAATTTTACACTTAACTTGTTTGGGGTTGTGTGTTCAACTGGTGTTATTCCCCTCTGATTTATTTGGGGGGCAATATAAGTTGTCCTAGACTTATGACCACAACTGAGGCCAACATTAATGTTGCTAAGTGAGATATTTGTTAAGTGAGCTTTATCCCATCTTATTACTTTTCTTGTCCCAGTTTTAAGTGAATCACTGCAGTTGTTAAGTTAGTAACACAGTTGTTAAGTGAATCTGGCTTTCCCATTGACTTTCCTTGTCAGAAGTTTGCACAAGTTGATCATGTGACCCCACTGACTTGGCTTACCCGAAGATCACAAAAGATGATCATGTGACCTCCTGGGACACTGCAACCATGGTAAATATGAACCAGTTGTCATGACCCGGGGCGTGGCACAAAGGCAACACAGCTAGAGAATAAGTCCCTTTATTAGCTCCAACTTTGTCCCCAATGTTCTGGTTGCTCTCCAGTCTGGAGAAAAACTCTTCCACAAGCCTGCAACAGCCTTTGGCTGCAGATATTCCAGTCCAAATGCTGAAAACAGAAAACTTTAAACTATAAATCCAACAAGGCAAGATAAGGTAATAGATCCAGCAGGGCAAGATAAGGAGTACCAGAAGTGAAGTAACATGGCAATAAGTCAAGCCAGTTGGGAGGATGCCAGGAACTCAGATAATAGCAGCCAACACTAGATAAACTCAGCTTTTGTTCCCGACAATTGCCCCTCCCATCTGCCTCTCCTTGTGAAAGGAATCAGGACCCTTTCCTCCCTCGTAAGCAACGCAACCCACATTGCTCTCTTCTCCATTCTTCCCTGCGTGCCCTAGGATGAAGAAGGGGTGGGCCTTCGTCTTCCTCTGAGCCCCCTCTCCCTTGTTCTACCTCTTCCCTGCTCTGCCCAACCTGACTTTGCCCTTCTCCAGTTTCCTCCACAGCCAACGGACCACTCTCCCGCTCCCTGTCAGCTGTTCATCTTCCTCCTCAGAGTCCCACAGGGACATGACACCAGTTGTCAGGCATCTGAATTTTGATCACGTGACCATGGGGATGCCACAATGGTCTTAAGTGTGAAAAACAAACATAAGTCACTTTTTTGCAGTGCCATTGTAATTTGAACAGTCATTAAACAAACTGTTGTAAGTCGAGGAGTACTGTATGACTTCAGAAAACAGCTTAATTCAATATCATGGCTGTGTTAAGGCATCCAAGTTTTAGATCCAGACATAAAGTAATCTAAGGCTCACCAAACTGGTCTTCTTCAAATACATCAGGCAGCATATGCAAGGAACCATTGAATTGGAGATGTCTGAGCATCAATGTGAGGTGTTGTTTTAGGCTCAAGATCCAGATGGATCTTGACAGACTTGAACACTGGGCCCAATCTAACAAAATGAAATTCAATGTAAAGAAAAGTAAAATCTTACACTTAGGCAAGAAAAAGCAACTGGGTGAAACCAGGCTGAATAGCAGTAACTGTGAGAGGGATCTTGGAGTCTTAGTGAACAACCAGTTAAATATGAGCCAGCAGTGTGCAGTGGCAGCCAAAAAAGCCAACACAATCCTAAATTGCATTAACAGAGACTAAAGACTTAGTAATACTGCATCCCGTTTTGGTCATCACACTATAAAAAAGATGTTGAGACTCTAGAAAAAGTGCAGAGAAGAACAACCAAGATGATTAGGGGACTGGAGGCTAAAACATATGAAGAATGGTTTCAGGAACTGGGCATGGCTAGTTTAGTGAAGAGAAGAACCAGGGGAGACATGAGAGCAGTCTTCCAGTATTTGAGGGGCTGCCACAGAGAGGAAGGGGTCAAGCTATTTTCCAAAACACCTGAAGGCCAAACAGAGAATAATGGATGGAAACTGAACAAGGAGAGATTCAACCTGGAAATAAGGAGACATTTTCTGACAGTGAGAACAATCAACCAATGGAACAGAAGTTACCTTCGGAAATTGTGGGAGCTCCATCACTGGAAGCTTTCAAGAAGAGACTGGATTGCCATCTGTCAGAAATGGTGTAGGGTCTGCTGCTTGGGTGGGTGGGGGGTTGGACTAGACAACCTACCTTCCAACTCTGTTAATCTGTATCTATATTTTGTCCACTTGAAAGATCTGCACCAAATTTCACTCTGCCTGAATCCAGCACCCTCTTTAAGATGTTTAATGGTATGTCAGTGACAGTCTGCACTCTTTAACATTTTCAGCTTTAATGGTTAATGTTTTCCTTTTAAAATCAGGTGTTGCTGAATGGCAATTTGTTAATCATTCTTAAATCACCTAATCCACCGAAACTTCCTCATAAACGAAGGGATTTTCCAAGTTCTTGCACACATTCTATGAGACTGTGACTAGATAAAATAGTCTGGTTCTCACAAGACCATTTCTGCAACAAAGGAAGACTCACGCTTTGGCTTTATCTCAATCATCAGTAGCTTCTTCTGAAACACGGGTGGGTCTGAGAAACTGACTAGACAAAGCCTTTTCTTGATTCGTATCTAACTTTCACTTCTTTATGTCGGCCAAACAATCTAAAAGTTACCTTAATATGAGATGTGTTTCGCTTTTCTTTATCTTATTGTCTCTCCTTTTTATCTCATTGACTAGTTTTGCGCACCATGCTAGACTAGACTAAAGCATGATAGAATCACTTATGATTCAACACAGGGGAGGATTCAGCTCTTGTTAGCAGGTTGTAGAATCAAGCTATCATGTGATGGCATTGTAAGAGTTTGCAATGTAATCAATCAATCAGAGTAGAGCTGGAAGGGACCTTGGAGATCTTCTAGTCCAACCCCCTGCTCAAGCAGGAGACTCTGTACCAGTGGTGGGGTTCAAAAATTTTTACTACCGGTTCTGTGGGCGTGGCTTGGTGGGTGTGGCATAGCTTGGTGGGTGTGGCTTGGTGGGCATGGCAGGGAAAGTTTACTGCAAAATCCCCATTCCCTCCCCACCCCACTAACCTGCTTTCCAGCTCCGTTCTCCTGTGCAGGGCAACCAAAGAAGACCCAGCCAATCAGCTGGGACTCGGGAGGCAGGGAATAGATGGGGGCAGGGCCAGTCAGAGGAGGTATTGGCCAGTTCTCCAAACTATTCAAAGTTTCCGCTACCAGCTCTCCAGAACTGGTCAGAACCTGCTGAATACCACCTCTGCTCTGTACCATTTCAGAAAAGTGGCTGTCCAGTCTCTTCTTAAAAACCTCCATTGATGGAGCACCCACAATTTCTGAAGGCAAGCTGTCTCACTGGTTAATTGTCCTTTCACTAGATAACAATATAAATCGCTACATCTCAATGTGTAGTCCTCGATTTACAGGAGTCCATTTAGTTACCGTTCAAAGTTACAATAGCACTGAAATAAAATGACATGACCATTTTTCACACTTATGACCTTTGCAGTATTTTTTTTTAATTCATATTTATATGCCGCCCTTCTCCAGAGACTCAGGGCGGCTTACACTGTTTGGAGCACAACCCAATGCGCTCGGCAATAGCCTTCATTCCATTGTATATGCCTGCTTATTACTAAGCGGCATTTTTACAAAGTCAGCTTATTGCCCCCAACAATCTTGGATCCTCAATTTACCTACCCCGAGAGGATGGAAGGCTGAGTCAACCTTGAGCCTGGTGGGATTCGAGCCTGCACTAATTGCAGGCAGCTGGAATTAAGTGCTAGGCATTTAACAGCCTGCACCACCAAGGCTCTTAAAGTATTACCATGGTACGTGATCAAAATTTGGACACTTGGCTAATTGGTTTATATATATTTATAACAGTTGCAGGGTCTGAGGCAGAGGTGGCATTCAGCAAGTTCTGACCAGTTCTGGAGAACAGGTAGCGGAAATTTTGAGTAGTTCAGAGAACTGGCAAATGCCATCTCTGACTGGCCCCACCTGCATCTATTCTCTGCCTTCCAAGTCGCAGCTGATTGGCTGCGTCTTCTTTTGTTGCCCTGTACAGGAGAACGGAGCTGGAAAGCAGGTTAGTGGGATGGGAAGGGAATGGGATTTTGCAGTAACCTTCCCCCAGGAGTGGGGAGGAAATGGAAATTTTGCAGTATCCTTCCTCCACGCCACAAGCCATGCCCACAGAACTGGTAGTAAAAAAATTTGAATCCCACCACTGGTCTGAGGGCTGCGTGGTCACCTTTTGTGACCTTTTGAGAAGCAAAGTCAATGGGGAAGCCAGCGTCATGTAACAACTGTGTGACTAACTTAACAACTTGCAGTGATTCTCTTAACCACTGTGACAAAATTCACTGAACAATTGTCTTGTTAGCAAACCAAATCAAATCAAGTTCATTGCACCCAAAGACCAGAGACCAGAACAAATAAAAACACTCAATGAATATCTAGTTAAAAATCCTAGAATAAAATAATAAATAACAGATTAAAATCTATACTAAAATCACTGTTGTCTTCGTTAGCTAAAGAAATGCTGGGCTCAATTGTGCTCATAGGTCGAGGACTGCCTGTAATGGGAAAAGGGTTTTTCCTCTTTTTCTTACAAGAAAGAAAACAAAGAAAAAAAAAGAGGGGAAGTTAGCAACCTTGATGGATTCCACTATAACTGGATGTGGTTGACTCACGAAAGAGATAAAGTTTTGGTAGTTTGAGGTTTTTTTTTTTTTTTTTTAATTACATTTATATGCCGCCCTTCTCCGAAGACTCAGGGCGGCTTACAACTTTTGGAGCACAACCCAATGCGCTCAGCAATAGCCTTCATTCCATTGTATATGCCTGCTTATTACTAAGCGGCATTTTTACAAGGTCAGCTAATTGCCCCCAACAATCTTGGGTCCTCAATTTACCTACCCCGAGAGGATGGAAGGCTGAGTCAACCTTGAGCCTGGTGGGATTCGAGCCTACAGTAATTGTAGACAGCTGGATCTTAAGAGCAGGCATTTAACAGCCTGAGCCACCAAAGCTCAGGTTGAAGACTGTTCACTCTGGGATGTCTGAAAAGGATGCATAACATAGTAATTTTCCACAAATGGCTACACATCACTCCATGCAACCTGGCTGACTGCCAACTTTGCAAAGTCCCACAGCCGGTAGATGAGAGAACAGTGGAATGCTTGACGGTATGGCACAGAGGCTGCAGGACTGTTGGCTTGGTCCTATTCTTTCTTCAGTCCTCCGCTCCAGTATTCATACAAATGATGAAATGGCTGAAGACCCTCCAGGTACCTAAAATTTCATACGCTAGCAAAGAAAGCAATTGAAGTCATATAGTTTTTAAAAAGTGGAAATATGAATACAGCGAAGGAGGTAGGCTTCTGAACACTTTTCAACAGAAAATTCTGTTCAACAGAAAATTAAGTTTTCAACAGAAAATTCTGACAATTTTCCACCGTGTTAGAGATCATCCGCCATGACTACTTTTACAAACTATAACTCTCAGATCAGAAACATGATACGTGAAGGGCTCTTCCACTTTTCATTCCTTTGCATATAAGCTCTCTGTAACTCTTCATAGAAAATAATGCTTGTTTCATTGTTTACTTTAGTGGTGGGATTCAATCTCTTTTTATTACCGGTTCTGCGGGCCTAGCTTGGTGGGCATGGCATGGCTTGATGGGTGTGGTTTGGTGGGCATGGCAGGGGAAAGATATTGCAAAATCTCCATTTCCACCCCGCTCCTGGGGGAAGGTTACTGCAAAATTCCATTCCCTCCCCACCCCACTAACCTGCTTTCCAGCTCTGTTCTCCTGTGCAGGGCAACCAAAGAAGACCCAGCCAATCAGCTGGGGCTCGGGAAGCTGAGAATAGATGGGGGCGGGGCCAGTCAGAGGTGGTATTTGCCAGTTCTCCGAACTACTCAAAATTTCCACTACCTATTCTCCAGAACTGGTCAGAATCTGTTGAATACCACCTCTGTATTTAGTCCCAAAAGCGCTGGGCAGCTAACAATCTCATCCTAAAATTAAATAACACCCACAAAACCAAAAAGGGGAAAAGAGAATAATTCCAAAAATATATAAAATAAACATATCAAAATCCCGAGTCTTGGTGGCAAGCAAAAAAAAAAAGATTGAGCAAGTTAAACACTATTGGGTCATTCCCAATTATGTTGGAGTGAATTTTCAAAAGTCAACTTCCCTTTAGCCTGTGGTTTAG
Organism: Naja naja; assembly: GCA_009733165.1. NCBI lineage: Eukaryota > Metazoa > Chordata > Lepidosauria > Squamata > Elapidae > Naja > Naja naja. The sequence goes on from CM019152.1 coordinate 46,495,625, forward strand.
GGGATTAAAGAAAAAAAATGGAAAGGGGGTGGGAGAAATAAAGTACCTCCTGCACGTATACATCAGTGGAAATGTCAACAAGGAAGGTGGGGAGAAAGATATCAAGCTGTGCTTCCTGATAATATTTTGAAATTCTGACACTTGAACAAAATTATTTCTGAAACAGGCAGAAAAAAGGAGATGAATGCCACAAAGTGACTCACCTGGAATTATACAACATGTTCACTCTGTCTTATAAAAGCCAGTGTTCTTGGACTACAAGGCATTGAGGACTAAAGACTTGCTTCTTTAAAGCTAGTTTGGAAGCTCTATCATGAATTGCTTGATGATCTTCTTGGGTGCTTTGATGCTGTGGCCATGCAGCATTGCCAAACCACTAACCAAACCTTACTCTGCACTATTCCATGCCAAGGACCTGAAATTCATACAGGTATGTAACCACCAGCGTCTTATCTTTGATGCCATAGAAATGCAGAATTGCTCTGCCGCTGACTTCTAAGAAAGGTTTCCATGTTGAGAATATATCATGGGATAAGTGCTGTTTGTTAAGAGTGCATGATTCTTTTTACAGGTGCAGTCAATATATTCAATAGTCAATATATTCAAGAACTATGCAAGAAAAAGAAAAATATATCCTAAACTACATCTGTACTGAGGCTTTAAGAGGCTGTGCAATGAGCTAAAAATTCTTCTTTCACACCTTGCCTATTGTTAGGGTTTTTCTTAATAACAATACAGATACAAAGACTCTTCTTTGTTTTTCCCACACGAAACTGTTTTATCATACAAAATTAAATTATCTTCTTCTACTTTCTTCCTAATAATCTAAGTCTACAACTATTCTACTTCTATTTTTTTAATCCATATATTTAGAATAGAATAGAATAGAATAGAATACCTTTATTGTCATTACAAATACAATGAAATTTGAAAGCTACTCCAGCACAGTGCCCCAAACACCACATCACAATCACACTACAGAGTATTTAAAAATTAAAATAATTAAAATAATAATAATAATAATTAAAAACCTAGTCTAAAACCTATCTAAAACATATAGTAAGTTAGATAGTTTTAAAATGTTACTATATACATAGGGCTAAATCACAAATGCACTGTTTGATTCAAGACAATTATTGCCTTGGAAAAGAAACTGTTACTCAGTCTATTAGTCCTCATTTTAAGATACCTATAGCATCTCCCTGATGGTAACATTTTGAAATATGAATGACCAAGATGAGAACAGTCTGTGGAGATTTTTAGTATTCTAGAGAGGAGTCTGGTCTTTGCAATCTCTTCCAGAGAAGAAAGAGAGCAACCGATTATTTTTTTGTGCTGTGTTTATAACTCTCTGGAGCATCTTCTTATCCACTGTAGAGCATCCAGCATACCACACCATTACACAGTACGCCAAAATGCTCTCGATGGTAGAACGGTAAAAAGTAACCAGCAACCTCTCACCCAGACCACTCTTTTTCAGCAGCCTCAGAAAGTGCAGGTGCTGTTGGGCCTTCTTTGCAGTGACCATAATGTGGACTGACCAAAGTAAAGTTGTTGGAAATATGAGTTCCCAGAAATTTAAAACTATGAACTCTTTCCACACTGTCTCCATTGAGATATATAGTGGGAGAGGCTCTGCTTTGCATTGTCTGAAGTCTATAATCAATTCTTTGGTCTTTTTGATGTTCAGGGCGAGGTTATGACTCTTGCATCACAAGACCAGTCTGAGAACCTCTGACCTATAGGCTGCCTCGTCTTCTCCTGATATGAGTCCCACCAACGTGGTGTCGTCTGCAAATTTTATTGTAGAGTTAGTGGAACAAGAGGGAGTGCAGTCGTAGGTGTAGAGTGAATACAAAACAGGGCTCAGCACACAACCCTGTGGAGAGCCAGTGCTGAGAGCAAGAGTGGAGGAAAAATAGCTGCCAATCCTAACAGTTTGGGGTCTGTTACTAAGAAAGTCCTTTATCCAATTTATGTTTTGGTATTGTCTTTTTATGTTCCTATTCCTATGTTAGTCCTATGTCTTCTTAACTATTTTTTATTTAAAACTTTCCTTGAGTGTGTAGCCAATCTCAGTCCATTTGCATGTGAAAACCTTTCTCTCTTCTTTATAGACTTGTAAATGGGCTTTTCTCTCTCCCCAGTGCTCATCAGTCCTCTGTTTCAGGAGCTGGTTTGTAAAACTCTATAGGAACTGAGCTTGTTTGTTTTTTTTTCTTTTTTTTCCTCCGTGTCTCTCAACTCAGATTCTCAGAGGTCTTGCGGTTCCAAAAATTGTGGTTTTTTCCTAGCTGCCTGAAGACTAAAGTACTGCTGAAGCGCCTACTTGATTGAGTTTCCCACAGCTGTGC